>JANVCC010000017.1:4314-137301 GCA_025345505.1 Todiramphus chloris collaris
TAAATATATACATATATATATATATATATTCATTTACTGCTGTTACTATCAGAACGTGATATTTCTGTAGTTTTGTTTTGGGGTTTTGTTTGTTTGATTTTTAATACAAAAATCAAATTAAACTAAAACTAGGAGCTATGGTATTTCAGGGGTGACAAAGGAGACAGGGAGATGAGAGAGAGAGAGAGAGAGAGAAATCAGGCAGTTTTCCAGTGCCCCAAAGAAGCAGCATCGCTGTTTTGGTCTGCCTATCCAGGGGCTTATTTGTGCTAATGAATGGCAGGAACTGGTTGTTGCACATTACAGGAAACCTGCTTGGTTTCAGCGTTATACCGGGAATCTGACTGAGGTCAATCACAGAGTTGCTGCATTTCCCTTGGAATGTTCTGGCTTCATCATACCCATATCTTCCATTAGATGACTGCCCCACCAGAAAGGGTGGGATAAATAACACCAAGTGTAGGTAGGTATCCATACATGAGTTTATCAGTAAGCATATATTGAGAGAAGCAAGCCATTCCAGGAAAAAAATTGCCTCACATATTTTAGTGGTCCACTGCAGAACCAAGCAGACTAAACCACAGACGTAGCAGTTTCTTTGTATTTAATTCAGAGATAAGTTATATGAGTCTTGATCAAGATGTTAATCAAGTTAGAGTTCTTGAATTTTAGGCAATTATGTTCTCCTCAGTATTAAACAGAGTGTATAACATACAGCTACAAAAACCTTACGCATGATATATTTTTTCCTCTATATTCTTACAGCGAAAAAAATTTCATGTCTAGAAAACAGTTACAAATATTTAAACTACTGCGATTGGTCTACTTTGATATTTTGTTAGACTTAGACTTGTTTTGTGTTTTTTTTATTATTGTTCCTTATTTTCTCATCTTATGCAATTTCCACATTTGTGTAAATAATAAGTAAGGCCAGATGTGTGAGATGCTGAGCAATTACAACTCTAAATTCTCTTGATTTTCAGCATTTTTTCAGTGTTGATTTCCACTTCAATGGATTAATTTTTTCAAGGAAATCTACCCAAGCTTATCATTGCAGTGTAACAGTCTGGATCAAAGAACATTTATTTCAAATTTATGATCTATTTTTAAGATGTAACATCAGCAAAAAGCTTAACATCAGTAGTCATTAACAAATTAGAACTGCACATTTGGTTTTGTTATACCCTGCTCTTGCTTAGTTATTTACGCACACAAAAAATTAACATTAAACATTATCTATTATTCTTGTTCAGTGGTTCAGTTTAATTTATATTTTGTCACCCTGAATTGACTATTTCTGACTGGAGGCTTTAAAATAATCCATCAAGAAAAACATGGATATGTATTATCTGTTCTTAAGCTGTACTTCTGTGAGCAGCAAGTAATTGCAGCAACTGAGTTACCTGCTTATTAGTGGCTAACAGGAAAACTCTTCTTGAGCAAACAAAGTAGATAGTTGCAATATTTGAACTTCATGAACCCCAGTGTGAATTCCATGATTAACAATTCAGCTGGAGGATTTAACAAGTCCAGAAGCATGAAAAAGAAATTTGGGAGCTGGCTGAGGTGGCTAAGTCTCTATGTACAAAACTCACATTTGGCTGCACAAAATCTTTCACATAAGCAGTAGGCACATGAATATTGTAAGTGCCATGGCGATAGGTTAAATTGATCTTTTAGCTCAGTAAGAGCAATGGTCCAAAAAAGCAACAGTTCTGGGAATTGATTTGTTACCTTGCTTTTTGTATCAGCTAACAGCAGAGACAGATGAAAGTTTTGAGTAATGCAAAACGGTCCACATTTACTACAAAACCAGTTTTCTTTTAATTAAGGCTTCCTTCAACACTTCAGTGTGAAGAGCTGAACTCTCTGTTTCAATTCAGAAAAATACTTTTATATCCTTCTTGAGGAAAACACATAGTCTTATTGATTTTAATAGGATTATTTTCAGATTTCAAGTTCAATGTGTACTCACCCATTTTCTAGAATTTCATTGCAGTGCATGGTAAGATGAAAAGTGATGTTTAATTTACATTGTTAATTTGTTTTCTAGTAATATGAATGTTTGAGATATATTTTCCGTAGTACTAGTGAAGGTGGGATTGTTTTTATTAAAAAAAAAAAAAAAATTAAAAAAACATACTATCCCCTCCGACCTCCATCCCCAACTACTGAAAGAAAAAGAGGATCTAGAAATGCCAGAATCTATTGTTCCTTCAACTTGTTCTTCATAACTAACAAAGGATATCAGCTGTTAGCGGTCTTAGGCAAAATCAGGCATTTTCTCCTAATTTTCTGCATGCAAAATTCAGTTTAGTAGAAACAAAAGGAGGATATATTGGTGAAGAATTTGGCCAAAGGGGTGTCCAGGCAGCAGAAACAGACAGGCCATGTTCCACAAAGGTGAGGAAGAATGTGAGGCGAGCAAGTAAAGATGGGTCAAATTCAGATCACTGTGTCCCTCTGACCTCAATGCCCCATAATACCAGCTTCCCAAGATATGCAATTGTGTCTCCCATTACTTCCCTCCCTTCTCAGAACCACAGGAACTTGTTGTTTATTCATCTTAAATGTAGTGACAAAACATGACTATTGGTGGGTCACATGAAGAAATAAATGTGTATAATGGTTAGGAAATGGAGAAAAATATTCAAGCCCCCTGAGACTGTGAAAACAAATATGCCTTTATGCCTCACTTACAGTGTTTTTATAAATTTTACCTATCACTTTTAAGCAAGTCTATATAGCATAAAATTTAAGTATTTCACAGGAGCTTTAGTGAGTTAGATGTCTGTCTCCTGTGTACATTTAAGCCAGCTACTTGACTAGTTTTGATTATTTCACATGGGTGTTATAAAAAAATATATCCATACAAATCAACAGAGAACTCTCCATGAGAGCTTCTCTAAGTGAAAAAAAAAAAAAAAATAAAAATATAGTATTCTCCTGGGAAAAGACTAAAAGGAACTCCAAGAGTTTGGCTTACTGCAATAGAACTAATTCACTAGAAACTAGTTATTTGACACATCCCACATCTTAAAAATAGGTAGTGACTTTTTTTTAAACAATCCCTTCATGAAAAGATATAATAATAACACTGCTGGCTGTTCTGCCTTAGAGGGAATTAACCATCTACTAACAAATCCCTTAATCTATATTAATATTACTAAGCAATGTTTATAGAAATATCGGAATACCCTTGGCACACTGAGAAACCAAGAGGGCATATCTCAGGACAACAGATTTTTTTAGTTAAAATACTGAGATAATTTTTTTTCCACATAAAAGAACTGTGTTTCAAGATCAGCTTCATTAGGAAGCTGTGCTGGCATTTGATGTTTTTACTTTCTTATAGAGGAAAACTTATTTCTCTAAGAAGAGCTCCATCTCCTCAAACATAAAATGAGCAAATATACAATCATTCCCCCTAGTTTTAACTTGCATTTTATGATTACAACTAGATTAGCATTTTATACATTGCATCATTATTTAGAAACAGTGTGTTTTTATATTTTCCACAATTCTGAATTAAAAAATAAAGCCACTCTTAGCTTTACTTGTTACTACTGCTAATGTATATTATTATGGACACGAAAATATAGCCCCCTAAAACTTGTCTAACTGTCCTAGCAGATCCTCACTATTACTTACAACAAGATAGTTTGTCAAAATGTTATCCAATTGCTTCATCTCTTAAAGCAAATCACAGCAGAGGTGTGAGGCATGCAAAGGTGGCACAGATCTTTGTTTTTCTTCTTTTAAAGTCTGTTTCACTGACAAGGTATACAACACAGAATCTTGTTATTTGAAAATAGCATTCCCATATAATCACAGCATAAATTAGGTTGAAAAGGACCTTTGGAGATCATCTTGCTCAACTTACTGCTCAAATAGGTCCAAATTCAGAGTCACATGAGGTCACACAGTGCTCTGTCAAGTTTTGTGTTGGATACCTCCAAGGGAGGAGAAACTCAACATCTCTGAACAGCCTGTTCCAACGTTTCATTATTCTTATTGAGAACATTTTTTCTCCTAATAGCTCATTAGAATTCCCTTTTCTGCAGCATGTGTCTGTTGACTCTAATCCTTTTGCTGTGCACCTTTGAGAAGAGTCTAGCTCTATCTTCTGTACAGTCTGCCATTTAGGGGCTGTAGGCAGCAGTAAGGTCCCACCTGAGTTCTCTCCCAGTTTGAGCAAGCCCATCTCTCAGCTTCTTCTCATATATCAATTGCTGCAGTCCCTGATCATCCTGTTGGTCCTCCACTGGACTCCCTCTGTGTCTTTCCTGCATACTAGGAAGCCCAAAACTACACACAGAACTCCAGAAGTGGTCTCACAGATGTTGGTTAGAAAAGAATGGTCACTTTCTTCAACATGCTGGCTAGGGTCTTATTAAATGCAGCCCACCATCAAGCTGGGCTATTTTTACTGCCTGACTACACACAGAACTCATGAAGGTTTAAGTAATTTCTACACTTTCCAGCACAGCAGGATGTCCCCATGGTCCACATTGTGGACAGCACATAACTTTAAACAGTATTTTCATACCCATGTTATGTTAGTGGAGGGCACAATGCATCTCACCTCTGAGTTGCACATACTTTTAGTGGAATACAAACACACACAATTAAAGATTGATTTGGATAAAGAGTAGGTCAGGTAAGGTCCAGTGTTGATGGAATAGGTCACTTATAATACTTATAAGCTAGGTCAGACTTAGAAATATAGAAAAATATATTTGCTATTGGAAAATGAAACCCCAGCAAAAGTGGCTACATCTAATAATACATAAATGCAAAGAAAAATGAGTTCCTACACTCTTGTCCTTCCCCTCCTGAACCTAACAGGATGTCAGTTGAACTAATCATGATAATATGTCTTTTCCCAGAAGCTCATTTGTCAGGAATTGGGGGGTGGGGGGGAATTCACAGTAGGCCAATTAAAAAAAAAAAAAAAACTCAGAGAAAAGTTATCATTAGACACAACCACGGTACTGATTTTTTTGTTTGGATGACGATTTACAGCCTGAATGAAAGCTAATTAAAAAAATTATGAAAGTATCTCTTATACTTCAATGAGTTTAAAATCAGATCCATAGAGGTAAAATTTTTATACACATCCTAGTGATTAACTTTATAGAGAAATAAGGAAATGGCTGTTAATCAGTCTCCAAACACAGTGTTTAGACAGCTTTTTTACTGCTGGGGAAAACAAAATACACTAACATACTATAATGAGCTGGCCAAGCTATTTTAAAACATCAGGTGTCTTAACGTGCCACAAAGTATTAAAAAAAGTCTCCTGACACATATTCTATATCCCTTGAGGTCCAATTTTCAGATTAATAGATTTTTTTTCTTTTTTTCCTCCCCTTCCTCTTTAAGGACTCAGATTTCCAGCCCTCTAAAGCATCCTGCTGTATTTTGTAACCTTTAAGAATAAGCTTAAAGGCTGACATTTTTTCATTTTCTTCTACTCTGTCAAAAAAAGATAAAATCTTTCAGCATACAAACCTTATAGTTCTAATTTTTTATAATATATTTAGAAATCTGTTCATTTATTAGGCTTTTTTATTCACTTCAAAAAAAAATAAACCAGCCTTCCAGCACTTCTCATAAATTAGAATTCATTTTAAAATTTTAACGGCATGACACAATATAAAATAAGAATTCTGCTAGATATCCCATGTTAAATAGAAGAACAATAACACACTGAAATATATAGAAAATAATGATAGTAGTCTTCTGAGTAAATATATCCTATTTTGAAGTTCATAGAGGTAAAGAAGGTTCTGCACACCATAAAATCAAGTGTAGGGTTCTGCTTTAAAAGGTGCACAAAAATGCCAATGAGCCTTCCAACATGTTGCAGAATGAGTTTCAGCTCAAGCCTTGCTTTGGAAGCTAGTTAATCCTGGTCCAACAATGTCCCAGGGAATGCCTTCAGCTGTGTATACCTATGAATAAAGAAGATCCTAGAGAATGTGAAGCTTTGAAAACAACCCTCAAAGCATCATGACAGCATGGAGAGAAGGATGTGGCAAATATCACAGAATCACAGAATGGTAGGCATTGGAAGGTCACCTCTGGAGATCATCTAGTCCAAACCCCCTGTAAAAGCAAGTTCACCTAGAGAAGGTTGCACTGGAATCTGTGTCCAGGCAGGTTTTGACTCCACAACATCCCTGGACAGCCTGTTCCAGTGCTACATCATCCTCAAAGTAAAGACCTTATTTTTAAATGAAACTTCCTGTGTTCCGTTATGAGCCCATTGCCCCTTGTCCTGTCACTGGGCATCACTGAAAAGAGTCTGGACCCATCCTCTTGACACCCATCCTTCAGATATTTATAAGCATTGATAAGGTCCCCACTGAGTATTCTCTTCTCCTGGCTAAACAAACCCAGGTCTCTAAACTTTTCCTCATAAAATGGATGTTCCAGTCTCCTAACCATTATCATAGCCCTCACTGAACTCTTTCCAGTAGTACCCTTGAACTGGGTAGCCCAGAACTGCACAGGGGGCTCCATAAGTGGCCTCAGAAGGGCAGAACAGAGGGGAAGGACAACCTCCCTTGACCTGATGGACACAATCTTCTTAATGCATCTCAGGATACCATGGACCTTCTTGGCTGTAAGATCGCACTGCTGTCTGCATGATTAACTTGTCCACCAGGACTCCAAGGTCCTTCTCCAAGGAGCTGCTTTCCAGCAGGTCAACCCTTAACTTGTACAGGTGCATAGGATTATTTGTCCCCAGGTACAGGACCCTACACTTGCCCCTGTTGAACATTATATTCCCTTCTGCCCAACTCCCCAGCCTCTCCAGGTCATGCTGAATGGCTGGACAGCCTTCTGGTGTGTCAGCCACTCCTCCCAGATTTGTATCATCAGCAAACTTGTTGAGGGTACACTCCAAACCTTCATTCAGGTCATTAATGACTATGTTGAAAAAGACTGGACATAGTACGGACTCCTGGATAACTCTTGTAGCTACAGGCCTCCAATTAGACTGTGTACTGCTGATCACAAGCCTCTGAACCCTGTCAATCAGCCAGTTTCCCATCTACCTAATATGGTCCTGTATATTGATTCTGAAAGTGTGATTGTCAGACTCCATCTTCCTGGCACCATATGTAGATTCTGGACTAGGAAACTCCTCCCTTTAAGCATATCAGAATACTAAACTGGAAAACATTCATCTCAAAGTGTAAAATCTTCTGTAATAGTCTTCAACAGTACCTTGCCTGAAGATGTGTTACATGGATCCTTTCATGCATATGTCACTAATATGAAACTTCTTTGCAAATCCATAGAACTTGAAGTACCCTACCTAAAAGATTGAGGACTTCAACTTACGTATAGCTTAGACTTCTGATACAAACTGTATGGACAGACACAAATGTGTGTGGCTGCAACTACAACCTTTCATTCTACATGACCATATTTAGAGTACGTTGATTCATACGCTGTAATACAGAACTACAATTTTTCTCTTATTTTGGCCATTACATACCTTCTGTAAGAGGAAACAAATTTGAAAAAGTATATTTTTCCATAAAAATTTATGTTGGAAAAGTGTTTGGACAGAAAACCTCCTATTTTTCTGATCTATTGGGATATTAATTGTAAGGTTGCACATGAAAATGCATAGACAAGTATAAAGTTATGTTGCACAGTAAGTAACCATGGGAAAGGATAGGAAAAAAATTCTCAGATAAGGGGAGTGTCAGTTACGTCCACTCTTCCATCTGAAGTCTGTTAATTGTATGGTTTATAAGCAAATATTTTTCCTTAACTGTTATTTTACTATCATCAGCTGCACAAGATCCTCAGCTACTGAAAAATCAATTCAGTAATTAATAGTGAAAACAATCTCTTCATTCCAATTTTTATTCTCTAATTGATGGTAGGTCAAATCCACTTTTTGAATAGTGACAAATTAATTAAATAGAATTAAATTAGCTGAATCTTTTTGGATGACTACTTTAGGATGACATAAATCATTACCTAAAAGTATCTTTTCCACTTCTTTGCTTAAAAGTCTCAGTAACAAGCTTGGCTGTAGGTCTCATTCTACATAAATACTTTTTCCAGTTTAATCCCTTCCACTGCACCTAACAGATTCAACCTATACTCTTAGAACTAATGAGTAAAAGTAGAATCGTAGAATCATAGAATCACAGAATGTTAGGAGTTGTAAGGGACCTCTAGAGATCATGCAGTCCAATCCCCCTGCCAAAGTAGGATCACCTAGGGCATGTCACACAGGAATGCATCCAGGTGGGTTTTGAAAATCTTCAGAGAAGGAGACTCCACAACATCTCTGTGCAGCCTGTTCCAGTGCTCTGTCAACTTCACAGGAAAGAAGTTTCTCCTCATGTTGACAGAACCTTTTATACTCAAGTTTATACCCCTTACTCCTTGTCCTATTACTGGGAACTACAGAAAAGAAATTGTCTCCTTCCATTTGACACCCACCCCTCAGATATTTATAGATGTTAATGAGATCTCTCAGTCATCTTCTCTCAAGACTGAACAGCCCCAGTTCTCTTAGTCTTTCTTCACAGTGGAGATGCTCAAGTTCCTTAATCATCACAGCTCTCCATTGGACCCTCTCCAGTAGATGCTTGTCTCTCAAATTAGGGAGCCCAAAAGTAGGTATTTGTAATTTTTTGCAGTCAAATTCATTAGTAATATTACTTATTATTATAACATTTTTTACTAAATAAAATCTATGTTCATCCAGTACAACTGAAAGGTGTTTTCAATATTATCCATGGGCAGAATTCCAATTTAAGTAGATATTATTGTTCTCTTGGAATGGTATTGCTAATTATCTTCAAGCTTTGCATAGCCTCCATGGTTCAGTGTTTTTAGTAGAAAGCCATGCCTACTGCAAACCTTCCTCAAAATTTCCATTTTTTCCATAATGTAGCAAAATGTAGTTTATCATCCTGTTCCTCTGTTCACAATTTTCTCTTCAATGAATAATTCTCACCTGACCTTCAAATATTAGACATCATGATTGTTCTGAAGTATGGACAGTGAAAATGAAACAATAATGTAAACTATATTCTGTCATGTCTCTCACCTACTTATCTTGACATATTATATACTTTCAATTTTTTTTTACATTAACTTTATTTGCAGATGAAGAGTGTCTAAATAAAAAAAAATTATGAGCCTCTTTTCAGCCTTCCTTAGATATATTTCTTTGAGGATCAAATCTTGTAAAACATCCATTTTCAAGCAGATGAGTAAAATATAATAATTTTCCTCTAATGAAAACATGGCTGACACTAATGCTAGTACTAAATATCTTTACTACACACTTATAAATGTCTTTTAGTTTAATTATACAGACTGTAACAAGATATATACAATCATAGATGACCAGAATATGTAATACATTTGCTTGAAAGAAATGTATACAACTCATTTGACAGAAAGCTTAACTATGGATGTTTGAAATGAATAGCCATTATGTTACTCTTTTAGTATGCTCCTTTTACTACCTAGTATGTACACCACTTAGAAAAAATTAAGTTATAGTGTTTCTTTCATTAAAGGGAAGCTGCTACTAAACCAAGCCTTTTTTAGAATAGTCTTGCCTAGTTTGTTTTGTTCCATAATTAACCTTTGTACATGCTATTTCACACACGATTACTAATTCACAGTGATCACATCCAAGCAAAGTTCAAGTGGAGGCTAATGATGTCTTAAATTTTTATGGAAGAAAAATATGGCAGGGTTAGTGGTTGTGATCTTGTGACACAGTCAGATTGAAATGAACTTAACCAAAATGCCCTCAGAGATTTAGCTTCAACAAAATTACATGCCTCTGTGAAAGAAAGGACAACTTAAGGTCACTTATTTTTACCTAGGTGATCTGGAAAATGTTCTATTGCATATGTTGCTAGGATATGGGGTTTCTTTGCTCTTAAAATGTTAGCTTTGACATTTCAATTAACTAATACAAATGCAGCTCTCTGTTTGAAAAGAAATATGAAATTTAAACAAATCCCCAAAACAGTAAGAGCTTGGTTGCAAGCCAACAGGACTAGCAGTTTGAAGTGTTCTAAATTCTGGGGAGCAACTAGAAATGCCTTATAATAAAACAGCTTTCATGGAGTATGTATATTTATAATGATGTATTTTTATAAGGGAAGTAGTCAGGTTAGATAGTATTTTACACCTAAAGTCTAAAAATTTACTTTAAAATAATTTTATAAATAATTTTTAAAAAAGGTCAATCTGGTAAGAAGGAACTCCTTTTAAAGCTTGCTGAGATCCTTGTAAAGTTGCAAGAAACTCTCCAAACAGAGCACAAAGCAATACTGTGAGTTTCAATGATTTTTAAATCAAAACCATAGGAGAGATATGACTATGATCTTTTACAGAGTATACACGGATCTGAGGAGGTAAGTACTACTTTTGGATTTCCAACTTAGATCATATTTGGCCTGACAATTCAGAATAGACAAGTAAACACATGTCCAACTTTATCACCTCATACATTGCTGCAGACACTCTACAGATTAGAAAGCAGGGTGGGTTTTTTTAAGAAATCTAAAATTCTTTGTCAGTTTTGAAAATTCTCTCTGCTAATCTCTCCTAATAATCCAATGACAGATTTAGGAGCAGAATCAGAATTTCTTGGTATTCATTTGCATGTATTAAGTGAAATTAAGATGATCATTAGAGAAAAGGGAGCCAGTTAACAGAACTGCAGTCTATATTTAGACATTGATTCTTTCATTTCATCAGAGAATATACTAAATGTCACATTCTGTTGCACCGCCAATTAGAGAGGTAAGCACAACAAAAAAGAGTTTTCCTGCTGGTTTTGTTACCAGCACAGCATGGTATCAAAAAAAAAAAGACAGGGCTATCAAGCCAGGAACAGAAATGAGAGGAAGACTGCAATAGTGCAGTCTTAACCAGCTGAAGTATTTTAGCCTTGAGTTAAGAAGAAATGCAGATATAAACCCACTGATTTAAAACATGTAAAACATTAACTAATGATCTCAAGAATTAATAATTTGATCTTGTATTTAGGTAAAACCAATATGCAGAAAAAAAATAAGCTATGGATTTTGTCTGCCAGAATAATATCAGAAAATGAGGAATAAAAAAGAAAAATATTTAATTCAGAACCAAATATTTGACAATATATTTTTTTAAAATATTTTTTTCTGAAAAAGATGAAAAGATTATGTGCAAACAAGTGTTCTTCAGCACTCAAACTTTCATAACAGCTACTTTAATCTAGTGTCCTGTGTATGTGATACTGCAACTATAAATTATTATGAAATAATACCAGTGTCACTTTAAAGGTGTTTCAATTGACAGAACACTATATAATTATAGATAGTAAATATTGTGGTCATTAATCAAGATGAAACAAATATTTTCCTAATCTAGAAGGCAAAGCAACCCAAAAGTATCAAAAACAGAAAGTAAAACCCACTGAAAAGAAAAAGGAAATGTAAGAAAACAAGCTGAATAAATCCTATGAGACATCTGCATATCTTACGTTTTTATAAAACTGCTTAGTACAGATAGTAGCCAAAATGTGTCCATTGTTTCTCCCTCTCTTTCTACTTTACAGAAAGAGAAAGAATAGCAATATCTTCCTTACAATAAAGCAGATTTTTTTTGGAGCAGGAGGAAGCAGAAGACAATTTTATAATACAGAGTCTTAAACTCAGTTTTGAACTGAATTGAATGGAAATTTAACACTGAAAAGTTTTGCACAGGCAAGCCAAATCTTTCATATTGAGCAACATTAAAACTAGAAAGCAGGTAATTATTTTCAATCTGTATAATATCAAATTACTTTTATTGCTACTGAGTAGCTGAAGTTAATGTTTAGCCTTTTTTTTTTCCCTTGCACAACTATTTCCATTTTTTCTGTGTTTTCAAGGATAAGTAACAATGATGCAGTTTTGCTGACAAAATACCTGCATTAATGAGATGTTCTTTTTATTAAAATGACTGAGCTCTTCGTATCCCAACAGCAGCAGGATATAAGCCTCTCAGAAAGCAGACATAAGAAAAGGTATGAAACAGGATATCTTTCTCCTGACATCCTGGAGCTTACTAT
Organism: Todiramphus chloris collaris; assembly: GCA_025345505.1. NCBI lineage: Eukaryota > Metazoa > Chordata > Aves > Coraciiformes > Alcedinidae > Todiramphus > Todiramphus chloris. The sequence goes on from JANVCC010000017.1 coordinate 16,421, forward strand.
GCAATTCCTTCTTTCTCATGAGGTTTATATTTCAACCTTTGGCTTGCATGCTCTTGACACAATCAACACAAGCAATAGAAAGATAGAGATCTGTATTAAATAACATAGAAATTATTAAATACTCTTTTTTTCCCCCCACAATTAATTATCTTAACACTTAATCCAATAATTGTGTTTATGGGATAAAGTAGCTTAAGTAACAACCACATGTACTGCAGCCTGTCATCCCTCCTGTGTTCCTTGTTGAAATAATGAAGAATATTGATCATGAGGCTTTCAACTGAAAAAAACTAGTGTTTCCCATACCTTTTGTTTGATGATCATGTCGTTGATATCATCAAGATCACCAACTATCACTCTCTGAGATTTTATCTCTCGATCCAGCCGAGAAAGCCAGTCAGTTAGTTCTGCCCATGCTTTATTGAAGTCAGCCAAGGCTGGAACCTCCAGAAGCACAGAAGATGGCATTTCTGGTTTGAAGGTGGTGGTTTCCTTGGTTACCCTGGTTTGTGTATCCACAGCAACAGTTTCACCAGAAGTTACTGCAAGAAAAGAAATGCTAAAATTACTGAATAAATGAACTATGATAAATGTTTATTTCAATAACAGAATTTATGCAGTAGAAATGGTAACATAGAAATAAGCTCATTTCTTGATGCTAGGTCTACTGCAAATATGAAAATTAAAACTAAAATAATAAATGAATTAATTTTCCCATGGTATTTCTATTACAGTGTATGGTTAACATTTAGCATTCTCAGCCTATTCAGATTTCATCCTTAAAAGACCAGTGGGACCTAGGAACACTAGCAAAGATCTCAGTGTAATAAGAACCTCTCACTCAAGGTCACTGAAGTATTGCTATACATGAGTCATCTTCCAAAATCTAGTAATGCAGTCAGATCTGTTGAGGTTAGAGGCAGATTGAAAAAAAATCGGTTGTAATACTTAATGTATCACAGTTTGACTGTGTATCTAGAAACATTTCTTTTACAGTCTTCAGTCACTATGTGTCTGTGAATTTGTCTGACCAACAATCTCCAAACTTACTACCAGGTATTTCCTATAGGCTCTGTGACCAGTAGGGGAGGTTACAAAACACAAAATTCAACCTTGGTCTATTCTTGATTTTTCCTCCTTATAACTTGAAAATGTTATGTGCTATTATCTGAACATTTGTGGATTTTTTTCTTATATTTGGAGAAAATGGACTTATCTTCTCCTTTATGCCCCTTCTTGCTCTAGTAGCTGAGTTTTAAAGCATATGTTCATTATTCATTGCTTGGATTGGGGAAGTACTCAGCAATGAAACACAGTATCTTTCTCTGCAGTCAAAAATTATGACAGGTGACACAGATAGCTATCCCTGGACAGAGAGGCATCAAACATGAAATCATTCAAAATTTCAAGACCGGTTTTTATTTCTCGATTTTTCTTATTTACAAATAGATGGCAGTAAAATGTTGGTCACTTTTCACCCTTCAGTTAATCATGCAAAAGTAATTCATTATGCACAATTATTATGTCAGATTAGGCTACAATGTATTGTATTTGGTTATTTTTCTTTCTCATTTTTTAAAAATTCCAGTCAAACAAGAAAAATACTAAAATAAGGAAAACACAAGAACACATGGAATTGCTTCACTGAGATGTTAAATCCTTAGAAAAGAGAGTGTAAATACCTACCCTTTCGAGTAGCTACAGAATCTCTACCTGAATCAACTGCCTAAAGAACACAATAACTAAACTGGGAAAGATAAAATAAACCTGTGTGGAATGTGACCTACGTTTTCCACCACTGAACTGAAAATATATGGTTATTGAAAGCCAAATGTAAATTTCCAAAGGGCCAAGATGTTTGGTTTTTTCACTTTTCCCAGTCTCCTTACAGAGCAGAAAAAAACCTGCACTCTACCTGTAAAGTGGTCTGTCTTTAAAAGAAAAAAAAAACAAAACCCAAAACAAACCCAGTGACACCTCATGCACAGTCAGTTTTCTTTGCTTTCTAATACTTATGAGAGTCTAATGGTTTTCTCCACTGGCATTCATGCAATTACAGGAAAGTCTGTCTGAAGTCTGAAAACTCAAGTAGCAGGTTATGGTTCAACAGTTTAGCAATAAACCCACTTGAAACATTAAAACAATCAGTAACATTAGCTGATCTTGCCAAGGAATTTAGAAGAGATTTTTCACTAATGAGAAAGGTTTTGAGTTACTTCACTGGGGAATCAGTGACCCTCTCCAACACTGCAGAACAGGAAAAAGCTGTGTACAAGCATCTAAATGACTGTCACTGTGGAAACACCATAAGATGTTGCCAGCATTAAAAATACTTAATGATTACAAACAAGTTACCAAATCAACTAACATATACATTATTTATCTAGCCTGAATAAATGGCAATATTTTGATATCAAGAGTGACTCCTGCAAATCATAATTTTTAATGACATACACTGCAATTAAATATATTTATCCATCCATATCTTTATTGCATTTCTGTAGTTCATTCCTTGCAGATTTCTTTTCTGTATTTTAAAGTCCTATACTTGTGGAAAATTATGAAGCAAACTAATTACTGTAAATGGCTGTTCTAACACAGCATGTTTTTTGAGATTACACAAACACATGAGAAAAAGGATATATCTTTTTCTGCTATGGAAGTTGTTTTGTAACGGTTTTGGGTTTTTTTGTAACATCACACTGTTTGCTACAGCTGAGTACCTTGTACAGTTAAAGACTGGCAGTATTTAACATCAAATGCAAAACAGATAACCGTAAAAGATCTCTCTCATTCATCCTTTTATTTACTTTGTAACATTTTTACACACAGATGTGAATAATTAATAACAATAATGTGTATTCATTTGGGTTTTTTTCTGTTGAAATTACTCCATATATGTCCTGCCCTATTCTATTTCTTTTTACCTAAATTATATAAAGAAAGCAGAGATTAGCACCACTGAATACTGGTGAGGTCACATGTACAGTACTGTATCCAGTTCTGGGCTCCCCAGTACAAGACAGCAATAGAGCTACTGGAGAAAAACCACTGAACAGCCACCACAATGACTAAGGAACTGAAGCATTTCTCATACAAGAAAAGCCTGGGTGAGTAGGCACAGTTTAGCCTAGAAAAGAGAAGACTCAGGGGGGATCTCATCAAAATGTATAAATATCTGAAGGGAGAGTGCAAAGAAGATAAAGACAGGGTCTTTCCAGTGGTGCCCTGTGACAAGACAAGAGGCAAAGGGCACAAACTGAAACACAGGGGGTTCCCTCTGAGTATCAGCAAACACTGTGAGGTTGACTGAGTCCTGCAACAGGTTGCCTAGGGACAGCTTAGAGTCTCCATCCTTGAAGATACTCAAAAGCCACCTGGGCACAATCCTGGATGATCTTTTCTAGGTCATAATGTCTGAGTAGGGGGCTTGGACCAGATGACCTCCAGAGGTCTCTCCCAACCTCAACCACAATGTGATTCTGTGATTAGTCAGTCCCCCAAAATGACACCTGATGTAGCAGAGTTTACTTTTTAGTCTTTATATGCCTCTTCTCTCATAGCTGTTAGCTCAAGATAACAGTGAGGACATTCAGTGATCAAAAGGCAATGTACTGAATCTATCATTCATTAATGAACAGAACCGGATGAGTTTATGGCTTTTAGCAGTGGACTCAACTCATTACTTAAAGCAACAAGATCCAACTCCCAGTTCAAAGTCCAAATCTTTCAGATTCATGCCCTCTCCACCCAGTCCTAACTCCCTGTTTGAGGAGATGGGGAAAAAGGCATTTAAACACTGAATGGTGCTTAGCACCCCAAAGTTTCCCCCTGTGCTGGCTAGATAGCAGCACAACATTATTAGACACCATGATTTTACACTTTGGTAGTAGCAGCCATCACTTTTCCCATCCCTCTCCTCAAAGAATCAATACACCACAGCTTTCCTTTTCCTGTCAGCAGATGAAGGAGTGAGTTTGGCAACTACTGGCGCAAGGGAGAAGAAAAGGGGAGGAAAGATCAAGTTCTTCCTCAGAGTGGTAGATCATGAACAGATCCAAAAAATGGATGGGGGCCGACACAGTTACTAACTTTGGGACATGAATCAGAAGTGGCATTTAAAACAAAGCCATGTCAAGCAGGAATAGTGACAAAAGAGAGAACACTATTGAAATCTGCAAGACAGTGAGAAAGGAAATTACATAATGTTCTTTTAAAGTGAAAGGAACTTGAAGTAGAGTTGCTTCTCAAATATGTACAAAGAAGAATTATTTAATTTGTAGATTCACTTGCTATTTTGTTCACTTGCTAATACAGATTGAAGCTAGAAAAAATTGTCGACATGAAAAAATTATGGGTTTAGTAGCTACTTAGTATAAATTAGTTGGTACCTAGAGCTTACAAACATCAGTGGTTGGAAATAACTCCCAGAAAATCCCAGAAAACAAAATATTAGTCATCACTTTCTCTAGTCTTAATTGCTCTGTCCAGAAAGGAAAGTGAATTCAAAAAAGGTCAAAGAATAATCATTAAAATTCTCAGAATTACATGTAGTCATTTTCTGCCGATATACTAATTGCAGTTTAATAGGAATACATTGGTTGTATTCTTTTAATGTTTACCATCAGAAAGCTATTGTATTTCTGTGCTATGTTCAGTAAGGGCATAAAATGGTAGAGAAGTGTTAGAGCATGTTTGTCTCTGATTAATGTCATTTAATTGCCTGAAGGACAACAAAACCAAAAAAGATGCAACAAACAGCACCAACTAGAAATAAAAAATGAAAACAAAATATATTGTAATTTTCTATATATGTGAAAATATTTTGGTTGGTTGGTTGTTTTTTTAATGTTGTCCTTTAGAGCTATCTGTGCATGATGTGTTTTTACGCCTTCCTCTCTCTGAGCTGGATATTAAAAAATTTTCTGACACCTAGAGAAAATTATATACCAAAGACATAAATTCACAGAATTGTCTATAGTGTCTCAACCCTGGATGGGAATTCAACTCCACAGATCAGTCATGGTTTCCCATAACGATTCCAAAATGTCATCTCATTTTACCCTTTCCTCACATGGACTCCGTAATACAGTAGGTCAAAATGATTCAGAGCAAGGCTCATTATTTGCAGTAAGGTATTACATATTCTTGTCAAGACACATGCAATTACTGAAAAACATAGTTGAGTGTTTCATACCAGACCTTAGCCAAAGTAGTTAAGCATGAAAAGTATGCCTTTGTGTTGACTTCCAGTCTTTACCATGGGATGGATACTTCCATCTGGCCCAAAGTTCTTGTAAATGCCTTGTATTTCCTCTGTGACTTCAGAGATTCTTAGACAACAGGAAAACTGTCCCTTAGTTTGGCATTCATGTACGTTAAACAGAAGTTGCCTTATCTCAAAGAAAAATGCAGTTCTCATCAGTATTTCCGGTAAATGGAAGAAAAACTTTCTAAACTGTAACTCTGCAGAGTCTCCATAAGTAGACTCAGGGTGTCTAATAAGAGTGTCTGGTATTGCTTATCATCTCACATGTTTTGGCCTGACTATATTCTTCAGAGTTTATCAATATTTATGTATGTATGTATTTATTTTTCCTCAGTGGGAGCTGTTCCAGAAGAGGTTATTCGTAATCTATTGTTCATGGGTTTACTGCTCTGTACTTTTTTTTTTTCTTCTTCTTTTTAAATCCCTTTGATGTAATTCTTTTTCTTCAAGAAATTTTAAATACTACAGAGAGGACTGTAAGGTACTAGCAGAAGAGCATTGAGCAGTATAATTTCTTCCTTAAAAGCTTCAAGATCTACTGCTATCTACCATTATCTACCACTACTGATTATGGTAATAATCTGCTCCACTTTGAATAAGAAATTAAAAGATTTCAGTTACCAAGATATTTATAGCAATTACCTTTAGAAAGTGGTTGTACAGTGTGTTTCTCTTCTGACATTTATCTCCTCTGAGAATAAAAATACCACTTGAAAGAAGTACATCTGTCCCTTATTTCTCTCTTTCATGCTTGCACAGATATGATATGGTTCATTCAACAGAGGCGTATAAATGATTGATTAAAATTAATAGAGAAATATAAATCAACGTTAATCAGACATTATATAGCAAGAGATCTCATTCTGAAACAATTTACCCAGATCTGTACTGAAAATTACTGTGACTTAAAGTGGACATATGTTGTTTTTGGGTTGGTTTGTTTCCACACACACACACGCACCCCAGACAATTAATTTATAAATGCAAATCTAGAATCAAATTCTTTTTTTTTTTTTTTTTTCAGATATCTGAGTAGCAAATTCTATCCTACTGCAGCACATCAGAAATACAAATAAGGACTTAATCCTTCAAATTATGTAAGTAATCTGTAATGTTAAACTGTGAGAGTGAGAATAGCAGGAATGTGTCATGAAATTGAGGGTCAAAATTAAATGCAGAAAAAAAGAAAAGCAAAATGAAGTGAACTGCATGAAAGCACCTTTTTTTCCCCTCAGTCTTTTATTCTGCTTATTTTAGTCTGTTTCAATAAAGGGTCAAACTGACAACTCACAACAAATAAGCTCCTTTTTTAGGTACTGAACAGGACCAGAATAGTCAGGAAGAATGACAACACTTACAATAGTACCCAACTCCTTCCACACCTCCTTTCAAGCCACAGGAATGTTTCTAACCATTCATCTGAATGTTTTAAGAAGTGTTGAAGTTTTAATTATGTAACTGCATCTACCAGGTCAAAGCTTTTTGGCAAAGAAATTCCTTAGTAACTGGATGCAGATTTTAATGCAATTTGCATGTCTAGCCTGGAGATTTAGTTCCATGGTTAGCAGTACCAATTAAGGCACATACCAGCCTTAAACACTCTGTATAATGAATAATAGTAACATACACCCACTAAACTTCCTTTCTGTTTTAGTCAAGGAAACCCAGCTGCATTTTACTCACTCTGAGGAAAACAGAGGAGTAATACCTGTACCCTGTAGTATATGCACAAACATCATCACGCAATGAATTGGTTGTTCTAACACAAGCAACATTGCCTTCTCTAATCATAGACCAAATGAAAATTCCCTCTGTGGGCAAAACAGAAGTTCACTGATTTGGAGGCGCACACCAGGAAGGCTTTGGTTATTTCATGGGAAACCTCAGTTCCTTCTTAACAGCACTGTAGCATTGTGAACTTGATTGGGAAGAACTAGACTCCAAAACTACATACAAGTAAAGACCTATCACCTATTAAAGTGTCCTCTTTTTTTTCTACCCTCTTATGCTGTGTCATGGTAGCTGATCCCTGCTCATATTCTTAAATTCCAAACAGTCTTCCCTGAGAGAGATCTGGGAAGACAGTTCTGAGACTGATTTATTCCTTAGACTTGTCCCAGTGATAAATTAAAAGTCTCATCTCCCTGTGCCCTTCAGAGTTAAAAAAAAAAAAAAAATTAAAAGTATATTATGTTCTCCCATGTAGTAAAACCCTTTCATGCAATTTGTCCACTGCCAATAACACTTTTCGCAGAGGGGAGCTACAGCTACTTGCCAGGTGTTCTAGGTCACATATGAGTTCTGAAAGAAAAGTAATAGAATTGCAGTGGGCAACACAGCTCCGATTTACAAAAATAAATAATATCACTTATAACCAAAAACAAATTCCGTAGTTTGAAGTTTGAAAGCAAGGATAGGATTTTTCTGGTTCTCTGAACTCAGAAGAAAGTCTTTATGTTGATCAAAAAATCAACAAAATTCCACCCATACCTCCAATTTGGGAAAATATGTATCCCTAGAACATTGTATCTCTAAGCTAACATTTTCTTAACATTTTAATCATCTTTTACATACAAAACAATTTTCAATGTAAGTCTTTTTCTATTTGAATAAAACACCAATGTCAGATTGACAAATATCTGATTGTCTTAGCCTTGAATATTAAGACAAAACAATTGCTAGGGAACAATGACTTTGTATCACAGATACTTCATAAATAGTGATTTTTACAGGGTATAAATGGATTATAGCACTTTATTTCATGAACACTTAAGGAAAATACACATTATGTGCTGTTGTCATCCATTTAAGATATAAGTGTGTAGAATTTCTTTGTATTCAAGAAGCCTTTAATGATTCCTAACAAGTCATTATGTATTATACAGAATTTAGATTAATATAGGTAAACTGATACTTTATGGGAATATTAGTTAAAGTTGGATCTAAAATAGTCTGTGCAGTAGGATGAAGAGAGGGACGAAAATGAAAGACCCCATAAATCTTAGAGATTCAAAAGAAAGTAGAAATTCAAGGTTAAAAATTGCTAGGAGAAAAGAAAGTTATACAAGTGAATGTATACTGCTACATTTTAAAAATAACTATAAAAGTTATGGTTTCTAATATGTTACTGTATATATTAGATTAATAAATAGCATTATAACTTTCAATTTATAGTAGTAAGTTAAGTGTCAGCTTTCTCAGGCTTATCTTTATCACAGGAGAGAGCTGATAGAATTTTCTTGCTGTCCTCTTTTTCATAAGAAGAAGTGTGACTAAGCTGTTTATTTTATCAAGCATTTTTCTAATTTTCTCCAAATACAACTGAAAGATGTTTAGATACAGCTTTCACTCAGTGTAAATAAAAGTTTTTGTTTTCACAAACATTGTATTGAAATAAGAATAGGAATATGTATGAGTCTGTCATATAAGTAGGCTTGTGTGCATCATAACATAAATAACATAAACATGAAGCATAACATAGTGCTGCATAGCAAAAAGTTAAGATTAGGACCTGTTGTTGAGAAGAGCTTTTGCAAATAATTTCTCTGTATGCAACATATTTCAAAGTGGCATTTTAATGGTTTATTTGATGAGAATACTGCCATCATAGGAAGCATTTCAAGACAATTTCCATGTACAACAGTTAAGAGTTTTAAAAACTTACTCTGTTGAAGAAAATCGGGTTGGAGAATGATTTAGCAAACTGAACATACTTCAGTCCACAAGCCCTGATGGGATGCATCCATGAGTGCTTGAGGAGCTGGTAAAGCCACTTTCTAACAACTTTGATGGACCACAGCAAGTGGGAGAAATGCCCAAAGACTGAAGGAAAGCACTTCTAACTTCAAGAAGGACTATATGGAAGACCCAGTGAACCATAAGCCAATCAACCTCACCTTGAAGCCTGGGAAAGTGACAGAGCAACTAATCCTGAGAACCATTTCTAGCTACATGAAGCACAAAAAGGTGACCAGGAACAGTCAGCATGGATCTACCAAAGGGAAGTTATACTTTACCAAAATGATCACCTTCTACAATGAAGCTGCTGTCTTGGCAGATGCGGGCAGAACAGTGGATATTTTCTGACTTTTCAGTAAGGCTTTCAGCACTATATCCTGTAAGATTCTCATAGAGAATCTATGGTCTGGATAAGCAGACAGTAAGGTAGATTCAAAACTGGATGAACCACTAGGAGCACAGCGTGGTGATTAATGGCATGAAGACTAATTGAAGGTCAGTAATTAATGGTGTTCCCCAGAGGACAGTACTGTGTCCAATCCTATTTAACCTCTTCCATAAGGATCTGAATGATGGGACAGAGTGTACCCTCAGCAAGTTATCAGGCAACACAAAGCTTGGAGGAGTGGCTGACTCCAAGAAAGGGATGTGATGTTATTTAGAGGGACCTTAGAAGGCTGGAGAAATGGAATGACAAGAATCTTACAAAGTACAACAAAAGGAAGTGCAAAGCCCTGCACCTGGGAAGGAACAACCCCATGTACCAGCAAAAACTTGGGCCAGCCATCTGGAAAGCAGCTATGCAGAAAAGGCACTGAGCATCTTGGTAGACTCAAAAGTCACCTGGGCACAATCCTGAGCGATCCTACATCATACTGTCTGAGTAGGGGGCTTGGACCAGATGACCTCCAGAGGTCCCTTCCAACCATAACTGTTCTGCAGTCTAAAAGCCAAATTGGAAATAGTGTGAAGACAGAGAATACTTTGGGAATGAAGCATCTAAGACTGAAGTCAATACACAGAACTAAGCCTGGCACAGTGTATGTAAACATTCTACTAACTGCTTTACGTATGGTGGAAAGAGCTTTAAATATGCAGTAGTTTATCCTAGTTACACTGTAAGTGAAGTGGAGACAGGTAGTATAAAACCAATTGATGATTGTATTATATATCTGTAAGCTGATGTAGCATTAATACCTCTTGCTCTACTTGGGCCTATTGTTCTATTCAAATCATTTTGAAAGATAAACTGTTTCAAAGTTCAGTCTGCTTTTAGTAATATAGCATTGTTATGGTATTCCCTGTGAACCTATCCTTAGGCAAAGTTCAATGTGATTAATGGGCCCACTAAAAACTGAAAAGCAAAAGGCTATGGTGGAATGGATCACTTTTAGTGAGTGTAAGATTAAGCAGACACTAAAGGTTAAAAAAAAAGGATCACAAGAACTTTTCATATGCTAAATACATGGTGGTTCTAGATTTATTTAATAACAGTATCACTGATGATAATACCAAGGCTGATTTAACTATTAACACATACTTAGGTGAAAATAATATTCAGAAATTATATAGTGTCACCATTGGATACTCACTACAATATTGAGATAATGCATTAAAAATAGTCCAGATGGGAGGAAAAAAAAAGTAAAACCAAAATAAACCGCAAACTAAAGAAACAAGAAAACCCAGTACATTCAATTTAATGGTTAAGAGTCAAAAGTCTCCCTCTTCTATAAATAAATGTCCTTTTTTGTGCAAACTGCATATAAAACATGATTGTGTTTGTTACTTCTTTCTGTTCTGCAGTTTAAAGATTAGCTGAACAAATATCTGCAATACTGCTGCCAATATTACTGACATGGAAAAAATAAACATTTTTTGAAACCACTAGTGTTTTCTTTACAAATGTAGAAGTTCATTTAAGTGCTGATATTGTGTCATAATATAAACAATGTATATTATGGCTAATATCTCTTATGTATTGTAACAAAAGCAAAAACAATCAAAAATGTTTCTGTTTCTTCCTCCCCCTGGAAAAAAAAAAAAAAAAAAAAAATTGTCTCCTTTCTTAATTGTGATAAGAAGTGTCAGGAAACTTGCAGCAGAGAGAAGCAATTTCTTTATGGCTTGCCTGTGTCTTGTATCCTCTACTGTCATTACTGATTTTTGTGTTCCTTTATGCTGTTGTGACATATATTTTAAAAGGCAAAGGAAAACTTGAAATAGTGAACACAGACTGTCTCTAGTTAAAGTGAATAAATAATATATAAAAATTATTATATCTTATTATGGATGTGTCTGAAACCCTCTTCTGCTAGTTTCTCCTTTCATGTATTCTTCCATGTGTAATATTTCACATGTCTGGTCAGAGAGGTTATAGAGTCCAGACCATTTATACTGGTTTGCATAAAATACGGTGAAGTCATACTTTATATTAAATTCTTTTTATATTTACTGTGTAGATCATCATGTGGAAATTTTGAACAAAAGTCTTATTTTCTTCATAAGGTAAATACAAACTTTTGACTAAGTTGCCATATACATTGATTCATGGTGGCCTGTTGCAAATACTTTCATCTTTCTGATAAAGAGTTTTACATTTGACAGTTAAAACAATTAAGAACATTCATCACATGTTACTTTTCATGTTTCAGGATGATACATGGACTTTTTTTCTTAATTAAACATGAAATAAAGATTCCCCTTTTTTTATAGACACAAACATTTTAACATCTTTCATGACAACTTTGAAAGGAAACCTTAGGAAGACACTATATCAAGGCAGTCAGCCTTTCAGGGAAGAGAAACACTCACAAACTTGATTCAACCACTCTGAATCTCAAAGACATCCAGGATACTAACCACCAATTTAAAACTAATTTCTTTGTCAAAACACAGTAATGATCTACATATGCAAAAGTACAGCCAACAGAGCTGCTATTTTCCATATGAGAATGACTTACATGTTTGGGGTTTTAAGGATAAAATTACCTGGTTGTCTCTTAAACATGTTGAACTAAAGTAAGTGTTGAGGAAAATGTTCTAGCCTGTTTTGAGATCTCGAAGTAGTAGACAGAATCAACACAAGGAATCTCTTTGGTTATATTAACACAGTCAATAATCAGTTTTATTTTTGAAAGTGATCTAATAATATTATTTGTGCTATTATTTAAATCAATTTTTTTAACAAAGTAATAAATTTTCATTTTTTTGTATTTATTCCCTCTCTCACTGCCCCCTAAGTGTTTTCAGTAATTGATGTAGTAAGTGATTTCAGTAACTGATTGAAAAGTTTTCCAGTACCTGGAAACACACACAATCAGAAGAGTTTCAATTCAAGGACTCAAGCATTTTTTCCGTTGTTGTTTTTTAAATACAGTATTTTTTATACCCCTACAGAAAGCATTTATTTTTCCCAAAGGATAGGAGTCTTTTTGAGTAAGTAGTTGTTGCAGTTGCTACAAAAGGGTTTCATGAAAATTCATGTTTTGTATTACAGCAGTCGTGGTGTTCCATCAAATTCTGTCACATACTTGCTCTATAAAAATGTTGTGACAACATTTGTCACAAGTGATGCAAACACCTTTCAGTATTCCTTTTGTCAGTAAAAGTAACAAGTTCCTTGATTTAGTATGCAGCTTTCAATTGGACGTCAACCTATATGACAACAACTTACATTTCCACTGTACTGCTATTGTCATGTAACTGAATTTTGGCAGTTAATTCTCTGATATAAGGAAAACAACATATTTCCATCAGCTTCAACTTTTTCAGACTCACAATAATCACCTCTTCCAATTTTGTAAGGTTTAGAAACTGATTTAAGAGTCATAAATTACTATCCTAGCCAAAGGGAATTCTGAAGAAAAAAGTGTGAAAAATTGTACATAGATACAGCAGAAATTTTGGTCGCATGCAGCTTAAAAAAAAAAGAATTGTAACAGGCTTGCAGAAGCTTTGAAATCATCAGAGTTCAGTTATTAGCCAATTTAACAGCACTACTGTATTCAAGCACAAATTTCCATGAGAAAAATAGAAAAAACTGTAAACAATTGTTCAAAGCTACAGAAGGCAACATCACCACTGTAACTTTGTTTTTGACAAAGTAATTCCTCAAAGCACTGCAAGCACCTTCTGTTCTTTTATCAGAAAAGTTAAAATTTCTTGCCTTGTATTATGTGAAACACTTGACAAGCTTTCTCATAAAAATACATATAATGATTACTTTTCATGTCAAACTAACCCCTGTTGTTCTTCCAGTTTCACCTTAGAAAGAATTACATTTGGGAACTTAAAGTGTCATCTAACCACCAATCTATCGTTCAAGGAAATATTAGTAATGCAATTCTCCATCTACTTCTCTCCATCGTTATGTCCCCTACTATTCCACAGTGATACAATCAAAAACAGTATTCTGATATTTCAGTGACAAGCTTCATATAAACAAGACTGAAGAATTTTCTATCTGGAGTAGAAAAGAAGATTTTCATTTGCCATCTTTTCCTTATTTTAACCTTCTACAGTTTAAGGAACAAGCCTGTCTTTCAACATCTCATTCTCTCTCACTAGCACAGAAACATTAGAAGCAATTATGAGCTCTATTCCTCATGCCCTGTGGCCTCCACTCTGCTCACGATCTGTGATTGCACTTGCTCACACTCTTTGGTCATCTGTTTCTCTATAGAGAAGACCTAACTCTGTGGCAGCTCCAGTTACAGAAATATTAGGAAGGATGTCAAAGAGCCATTGAATTTCTCAGCAGGGCATGAGCAGGATGGCACTGAGCACTGCTCCTTTCAGAAGGAAAAGACAGCTTGCTTTGCTCCTTTAAAAAGGCGAGTCAACAAAGAACAGCACACAGGTCAAGAGGACTGTGTCAAGAATGACCTATTGCTTTCTATTATTGTAGCAAACAAAAGAGATTTTCATAGAATGTAGTTTCCAACAGACCTAATTACTATATAAAAGAAAAGAGAGATTACTGCTATTTGCAAGTCCATGCTATCTGGATAGGCAGTTATAGTCATTCAGGTTACTGTGAAAAAAAAAATATTAAAAAAAAAAAGAGAGCAAGAGAATAGATTTAAATCACAGGAAAAAAATGTGTAATGTAAAGCTAGAAACAGGCAGAAAAACTGAAATGGAGCATAAACTACCATTTTATTATGGAATTTATTATCTACTATCACTTTTTTTTTTGCTAGGAACTCTAATGAGTATCCTTTTTTCCATATTTCCAGAATAAACTAATTCAGATTCTTAATTCTGTCTGTGTTTTAAAAATGATGCAGTTATGTTGTTGCCACATTTCTTGAAAATTACTAACACTGGATTCTGCAGTGTGTGCTGAATATCATTCTAGAGAAACAAAACTACGTAACTCCATCCAGAGCCATGTTACAAGAGCCATGTAAAAAAGATCAACCATAACTATAACTTAGTTCTCTGCTCTCACCTGGTGCAGGTTATCAATAATAGCCTGATGAATACTTCCGTATGCTATCATTTACATTTCATGGGATTTAATCAAAATGAATCCTGTATATCCTGTTGTTACAAACTATTGATCAAGAAATTAAATGAAAGAAAACAAGCTGCAAAGCCTGCTCCTCAGAAGAGAATGACAGACCATATTTTAAAAATGGAATAGGTGAATGTGGTCCTTTGAAAGACTGATGATAGCATTAATCTCATTTATATCATAACTCTTGACAGCTGCACTTTCAGCAACCTGTTATATAATAGGAAAAGTAGACCTAGATTCCATATTGTCTTTAACAGCAGCAAAACAGACAGCTCCTGTTTTCACTTTCTGATTTACATTTCATCATAGGTATAAATATAATAAAAAATCCGAGTAGTAGACCAGAATGAGTTTTATTTAATCAATGGAGCCTTGAAAAATCAAAGTAAAAGTACACATTCCCTTTGTGAACTGCACTGTCACACCTGTTTATTACAGATACTTTCAAAGAGTAACCTAGTGTGAGACCCCTGAAGTAGGATGCTAAATATAAAGGTGTAACCTTTCTTTTGATTTAAATTAGGCTTTTGTGTCTTAGGTATATTTTACATGTACTTTTCACCTGTCAGATAATCCAGAAACAAATCCTCACATCAAGATATGCTATGAAGATCAAGATAGAAATACTGAGAATCAGAAAGATTTGCATTTATAAACTTGCTTATTATGTTTTTATTCATGCAGCTCTGAACAGATAGTGTCAGCTTTTTATCTAGACTCTTTTCATTACTTCTCCCTGTTGGTGTTGCAGCACATGCTGTGAATGACCTCCAGAGATTCCTGAAGCTATATGCAGAAAGAAAATTGAATCTGAAAGCTTTATTAGACAAGTTTGTCTTCAGCTTGTGTCTGATGTCAGCTGTATTGAAAAATAGAACTGCCTGTGAAACTGGGTCCTGACCTTGAAAAATCTCCAATGAAATGGTAACAGATTCAGTTTTGTGCCATATTGCTATTTGTTAGTTGTGGTTAGATTGTTAGAAACATAAAAAGTTTCTTAATGAAAATCAGATTAAATAACTGGGCAATTTTTTTCCTGAACACAATGGGGAAACCAGATATATGGCAATGTAGACCTAACAGGGCCAACTCAGATGGGCATCTGTGAGCTTCTGCTACAGAAGCCTGTGGAATAAAATGACTCAAGCTGAAGAAAATTAAGATTATTTATATAAACCTTTATTTGTTCCTTCATTCAAAAGCAACTGAAAGAAAAGGTAAAGACAAAAATCTATTCCTTTACTATTCCACTCTGTATGAACTTTCTCTTACTGCTTTCCACTGATTCAACAACTCAGTGATACTTCCCTACTGCATTGTTCCCTGTTCACTTTTTGTCTTGCACCATTTTTTTTAGGAAAATTTTCATAATGTTAAGCTTAATTATACCTAATTAAAAGCAGACATTTCCTTTAGATTCTACATGTACAAGTATTAGAAACCATACCATCCTAGACATAGACATTATTGTAAATAATGTTCTCTTTATCACAGTTCTCATGCTACTGGTCTTCTTTACTGGTGTCTTAAAGCTGTTAACTAAAATGGACTTTTGGCAGTATCATTGCCTTCCACCTCAGTGTAGAACTACTTGTCACAACAGATGCATGCTGTGTCCTTTTGGCTGTTCAACTCTATGAAGAATGGTTCTGCAAAATTAAATATCTTCCATGTCCCCCACACAAGCATTGTAATAACTGCTTCTTTTTTTTTTTTTTTTTTTTTTTTTCCCAATAGTTTTTTTTAACGGTTCTTTTAAATGGTGAATGTTATGCACAATGTATTTTTAAATATCAACATATGTTTGCACTAGTATTGAAAACACTGTAGATGCACATTCCCCTAGATTGTTCAGTCTTCCCCAAGGAATTATTTTGAGTATTCTTGCTCTCAATTATACTATGCCAGCTTCTATGAACAATACAGGTACTCTAATATCTGATATGTACATTTGGTTTTAATTTCCGCTCTGAATATACATATTGTCATCTTTTCAGTGCACAAAATGAAATGCACAAGGATTTTTAAGACTAGCATTTGGAAATTCTGAGAAACAGAATTCTGAATTATAGTATCTATGTTCACTCAAGCACTGTGCATAATATATAAATAATGACTGCTTCAGAGGACATTAGCCATGAAATACTACCAAAAAAAAGGAAAATCATATCTATTGTGTATTTTTGCCCAAAGCTAGTTGTTGTTATTTTGTTTCTAACATTTTTGTCATTGTCTCTTCAATACCTCTTAAAAACAAATGGATTGTTTATTTTTAAAGAAGCAGTGAGACACTACATGATCCAGCTCTGAAATCCATGGGATGAATATATTTCCACAGTTATAGTTTCAAAACTAAAGAATCCCTCATCGTAAATGAAAATATTAAATCAAGTATCATGTCAGGTATTTAATAGGGCAGCCTTCATAATTCAGGGTACTGCTATGCCCAATTTGCACATCTATCTAAAACTACAATCTCACAAACTGTATATTTTTAGTAGCACCAATACATGTTTCTTATGTTACATTCTTATTACATTCCAAGCAGTACGTATGAATTTCAGCTATATTAAGCTGTACATACACCCAAAGAGTAACATTAATGATATTTTTCAAGAACTGTTGTAGAAGATCTTTTAAGCCTAGAATAAAGCAACATGCCTAGTCCAGGTGGGGATCTGTTTCACAGAGAAATAAGAGGCAAACTAAACTTGCCTAAGCAGGAGGAGACATACCTTAGGATTCACTCCTTCACCTAAAACATCAAAGGGCAAGCAAATGAGATTATAGTTGTCACTAGATTCCCCAGATTCATGAATATCACACTTTGAATTCAAACCCCAAACCTCAAGGTATTATAAACTCTGGAAAAGAGTTCAGGAATCTTTTTCTATGCCACAGCTGAACGTATGGGCTAATATACAATGAGATCTCTTTTGGTTGAAGTTACTGAAGCTCACAATCCTCCTGTTTCAACTTTCTTCAAATGAACTTAGCTTGATGCATCACTCTTTCCCATTCTCGCTTACCCATTCTAAATCCTGAAAAGCCTTCTTCCTATGTACATGGAAGCACAGTCTGTGGCTCCGTGCCTGTAGCCTCTGACTCATACTCCCAAAGCAAATTATAGTAAAAGCACAGAAGAGCTTTGCTTGTATGCATTCGAAGAAGCTTACGGCCAGTGTTATGAATTCTGGTGATACACTTAACTCTCTTCAAATTCTCTGTATTAAATATACATTAACTTACAATGCATATATAGCCTTTCTGTCAAATGTACCACTAACTGTGCTACAATTTGTAAAGAAAACAAGAATACCTTTTGTTTTATCTTTTTTTAGGTCTTCTCACAAAACTTCAAAACAAGACTGATAATTTGTAAAGTTTAAGGTGACAAATTCTACTGAATTTCAGAAGTAATTTCACCATTGTAACTGACACTAAATCCCACTACTTTTTTCTTTATTTCACATATATGTTTCTGTTTCACTTAACTAGGCATTTCATAGAAACAGACAAAAAATTGTGTAAAAATTGATGGAATAAAAAAAGAAATTTACTTTAAACAAAGCACTGTTCATGGAATAAATCCAACTGCTAGAGTACCAATATAACATCCCACTCACAGTGTTATTAGCTGTACATGAAAAATGTAAAATTAGATGACAAAGTATTTCCAGCTGTACTCACTCACAATTATGTTTATAGTTCCACTAACTTCAGGTATAGAATGATTGAAAATTAATATATATTCCTTTTAATAAATTGTATTTTAAAACACAGGTCTAAATGTAAGTGCCCAACATTCTCCACTAACATCTTACTTGAATGAAGCCAAATAGTGGAAATTGTCTTCCTTGGGACAAATGTTAGGAATGCCTCCCACCCCACAATGTAATCCCATGGGTTTTCAGAGCACTATGTAACTTTGTGTTAAGTAAATACAGTGGTAGCACTTCAGTACAAAAGAAGTCAATACAAATGCTAACGATTCTATTAAAATCTGTCCCTCCTGTAAAAGCACATTCCAAAACTGCATTTCTCTCTGTTTAAAATGTTTTCAAACTGCTGCCTAAGCAATGCATCAAGACATTTGGATAGAGACATTCACACAATTTCATGTTATCATGTCAAGTACAGATAGCAAGTGTGATTTCCTTCCTGAATCATCTTGTCTTGGAAGTCAATCTTCGCTAAGGTTTTAGACATACCCTTTAGGCTAAGTACATTTTTTAAGCTGGAATAGTAGATCTTGTTCATTATGCCCGAGGGCACACTGGACTGGTGGGATATTGAGGACTTTTTGTTAGTGCTGCTTCTGACAAAGAAACTATAATACACAGACCTAGAAATAATTATAAACAGGGTCCTTTTACCTCTGTAACAGTCACCAGATTGTATATTTAGTAAGACCCTCTGGCTGAGTTCTTGCAGCCAGAATAGACCAAATGATACCTGACAGGGCAGTAGAGATTATTCAATGACAACTTCATTCCCTGGTCTTAAACACAGATGTCAACATTATTAAATTCTGATGTCCATAAAAGTCTCTATAGAGTCAAGAAGCAAATAATTATCAACAGGAGATTGTTCCACAGAGTCCTTCCAAAATGATTTTGTGCATGTTTCTTTAAAAATGACCTTTAATGAGATTGTCTATATTTTGGGAGGCTTGCTTAAAGCTAGGTCTCCCATAGCCAGTTTGAGTCTCTATACACATCAATGCATGGTTCAAGAGAATTAGCAGAACAGAACAAGTCCATAAAAACGTCTCTAATGTAAGTAGTTAAAATAACTGTGGAACTTATAGCATAACTGAGAAAGCTCAGGGGTATCATAATCATAAGTGTAAATATCTGATTGGTGGAGTAAAGAAGACAGAGACAGAATCTCTTCAGTGATGCCCAGTGACAGAATGAAAGGTACCAGACAAAAATTAAAATACTAAAAATTCTATTTAAATAGAAGAAGAAATTATGTAGTTATTTATTTATTTTTTAACTGTGAAAGTGGTTCAGCACAGGAACAGGTTGCCCAGAGAGGTTATGGAGTTTTCATTCTTGGAGATATTCAAAACCTGACTGGACATGCCCCTTAGCAACCTGCATTAACTGACTGTGCTTTGAGCAAGAGGAATAGATGTCCCCTCTGAACTCTACAGTCCTATAGTGATATATCTGTAATTATGTGATTGCAGTAAACTGACTCAAACAAAGAAAAATTATGAATTAGTATTACAAGCACAGGTTCAAATGTCTTCGTGGCAATGGAAAGGAAATCACTCATACTTCCTGTTTAATCCTTTTATAGAACACCAGAGCTCTCATTTTCTGCATGTACAATTCCACCTGCTGAATCTCAGAAATGTTAGTAGTCATAGCCTACATC
The DNA here is from genome assembly GCA_025345505.1 of Todiramphus chloris collaris. Classification (NCBI taxonomy): domain Eukaryota; kingdom Metazoa; phylum Chordata; class Aves; order Coraciiformes; family Alcedinidae; genus Todiramphus; species Todiramphus chloris. The sequence goes on from JANVCC010000017.1 coordinate 36,340, forward strand.
CTGTATTAAGGTAAATGATCAATTTTGCAATTCTTCATCTAAAGATAAGTTAATATAGGAACATATTGTACTACTACTCTGTTTTCTCTCTTGTTCCATTATTTGCCATTGCCTTTGTAACAGCAAACATTGCTGGCATGAAAAACTGACACAGCAATTTAGTTAACCAGCACAATAAAAAAAATGATTACGCATCTCCTTCCATTTCCCCATGTCTTTACATGAATTTCTATAGCATGCACTAGAACAAAATCCTGTAAAGAAGCATGTTGCTGTAATAGAAGTTTTAAAAAATAGTAGTGGTACTTAGCCCTTTTTAGAAAATTGAAAAGATTGACATTTGAACCACAGGGTTTGTAAATGATAGTTCTTATTTAGAAAGATTCATCATGTCATAAGGAAGACATCTGCATTGCTTTAATTGATATATGTTATTCTGACAGCAACTGTCTTCTGATGTCTTCTTAAACTGAATATTCCGGATTCTGTCTATATGGTGCAATTATTTAAGTCTCTCCAAAAAAAAACCAAAACAAACATTTCTTGGCTTTATTGTCACAGATAGTCACTACTAGAAGGTAGAGAATTCTTAGATTCAGCTTTTCTTGTAAACTACCCCTTAGAACATGTTAAAAGCAAAAGGGATCAACATCCTACAAGTTATCAAATCCCAGGTGACTACTGTAGCTTTGTCATAGCCTAAGTTACAGGCAATCTGACAGGGGTAGGCAGAAACTTCTTTATGCTCTCACATCTGATGGGCAGCTTTCCAAATTGTACAGGTGACTAACATTCTTCATCCAAGCAACTGAGATAGTTCAATATCAAGTAAAGAATCTTAGAGACTTTAGAAAGTCAAATTTAACACACTGCTTCCATTATGTATATCTTTTCCACCCATGCTTAATCAGTGCATTTCAAAGGAAAAGTACTGGAAAATAAAATCCATTTATCAAGGAGATAAAAATGAATTTGTAATCCTTGCAGGGGACCAGCAGGTGCAAAGGGATATGAAAAGAATCCAATAAAAATATTGTCCAAATAATTTAAATTAGATGGAGATCAATTCTTTTGTTGTGGATTCATAAACTCAAGACAACCAGAGATGTATATCACAGACATAATGTTTACCTGCAGAACTAGTCTTACCATGTTATCATACAACATTTTCTATGAATACATAAGCTTTGTCTTGAAACAGTCTCAGTTCATTGCCCTATCATAAAAAGTGATTTCAGAATTTCATTTGGTCACATTCATTCAATGTGACCAATTTATATCCACTTGACCTGTAACATTATTATCTTTTAATTTAAATAGTTCTTCTCCTTTCATAGTATTTCCTCCATGAATATATGTAGAAATTCAAAATCACATCTCATCTCCTCATAGAATAAAGAAGCAAGACTTTGAAACAGTAATAATTTGAAAAGCATGCTGCAATCTTTTCATCAAATCCATAATCTAATTTGCCTTCTGGGACACATTACGCAAAACAGAAAGGAAACGATAAAATGTTGAATACCACACTAGCACACCTCCCATTTACAAGCTAAAGCTGAAGTTTGTAAAGCTGCAGAATGAATAGAGATGATCTCCATCCATTTTCATTTTAACTTGTGATTTGTAATTAATTTCAAAAGAAGTATATACTGAAGCACTTACAGACTCCTGAAGAGAAAAGGCCAAACACTGGCTTTTCCTTTAGCTGTTGAATTAAGTGGTTTATTGCGTTCCAGTCAGCATTCAAGTCTTCTAATTTTTTCTATAATAGAAAATAACAATATATTAAATCCATAATACATAAATTAATGTAAATAAATATACAATAAATTAATTTAACCATTTTCTTCCCTCTATCTGGGGAACCACTTGAATCAAAAATAAAAAAAAGTGTAAAGGTAGGGGTGAAAGAGGGATGAGTAAAATCCTTTCCAGTTGGGCTGCAAAAGAGCTTCACAGTATCAGGGTCCTTAAAGCACTTCTCCCCCCAGCGTTTGGCTGCTGAAGCTAAGGTGTAACTTAGAGACAGCATAGATGCTGACCCTGAACACAGAATGACTTCCTGGACCAACCATAGCTCATTCCATCCCCATGGCCCTGGCCAGCCACCTGGGGCTGTGTTTGCCTCAGGCCCCCCTCACTGGGCCTGCCCTGAACCCTACTCAGGGGCAGCCCCCCAACCTGCCTTGCTTCTCGGCTGGGGGCAGCTGGACAGGCCTTGGCTGGTGAGACCCCATCCTGTAGTCAAGTGGAACACCTTGCCGACCATGCTCCCAAGCACTGGCTTGTCCTGTCACCTGGCTAACAGGCCTTTATGCCACTTTAGGGAACATAGGTTGAATTTTTCTTTAACATACTGTACAGAGGTGAGGGTTTTTATCACCACAAACCTGAGATGTCAATTTTCAAAATTAAAATAGAAAGGTGAATTATGTATTTAAAAAAAGCCTTGTCAATAAAACCTCTGCAATTTGTAATATCAAATGCTGAACACATTCTTCCACCTATTGAAAACAAACAAACAAATAACTGTAAAAAGAAAGTCTAAGGAGTTTACAGGGAGTCATAAACTTCAATGTGTGGGCATGCAGTCCTGACCAGTAATGGCTGCTGTTACTTTTAAACAAAATCTAAATGAAACTCTGGAGTGTGAATTACATCAGTCCTCAGATAACCCTGAGAGGCATTCAGACTTGAAAATGTTGTTTGTACTCTTCTTTCTTCCTTGTTCTGAGGACTGTAAAGGAGGATGAAGCATTGTCATCCTTCTATGACAAGATGACCTGCCTAGTGGATGAGGGAATGATGTGGATGAGTGGATGTCGTCTACCTGGACTTCATTAAAGCCTTCAACACTGTTTCCCACAGAGTTCGTATGAAAAAAATGGCTGCTTGTGGCTTGGATGGACATACACTCTGCTGGGTAAAACACTGGCTGGATGGCTGGGCCCAAAGAGTGGTGGTGAATGGAGTTAAATTCAGCTGGTGGATGGTGACAAGTAGTGTTCCTCAGGGCACAGTATTGGGCCCACTTCTGTCTAACATCTTTACCAATGATCTTGATGAGGAGATAGCATACACCCTCAGTAAGTTTGCAGACAATACCAAGTTGTGTGGGAGTGTCAATCTGCTTAAGGGTAGGGAGGGTCTACAGAGGGACTTGGACAAATGGGATTGATGGTCTGAGGCCAATTGTATGATCTTCAACAAGGCCAAGTGCTGGGCCCTGCACTTGGATCACAACAACACTATGCAATGCTACATGCTTGGGGAATTGTGTCTGGAAAGCTGTCTGGCAAAAAGGGACCTGGCAGTGCTGGTCAACAAGCAGCTGAACATGAGCCAGCAGTGTGTGCGGGTGGCCAAGAAAGCCAATGGCAACCTGGCTTGTATTAGAAATACTGTTGCCAGCAGGACCAGGGAGGTGATTGTCCCTCTGCACTCAGCATTGGTGAGGCCACACCTCAAGTACTGTGTTCAGTTTTGGGCCCCTCAGTACAAGAAAGACATCGAGATGATCGAGCAGATCCAGAGAATAGCAGCTCAGCTAGTGAAGGGTCTGATGAACAGGTACTTATGAGGAGCAGGTGAGGGACCTGGGGTTATTTAGTTTGAAGAAAAGGAGACTGAGGGGGGACCTTATGACTCTACAACTCGCTGAAAGTATGTTGTAAAGAGGTAGGCACTGGTCCCTTCTCACAAGTAACTAGTGATAGAACAAGAGGGTATGGCCTCAAGCTGCACCAGGGGAGGTTTAAGCTTGACATTAGGAAAATTTTTTTCACTGAAAGGGTTGTCAGGCATTGGAACAGGCTGCCCAGGCAGATGGTTGAGTCACCATCCCTGGACGTGTTTAAAAGCCATATGGATGTGGTGCTTGGGGATACGGCTTAGTGGAGGACATGGTAGAGCAGGGTTAATCCTTGGCATTAATGATCTTGAAGGTCTTTTCCAACCTAGATGATTCTATGATTCTGTGACTCCTAATTCTATGCTGGCATCTCTGAAGACTGCATTTCTTTTTTAGCTGCTTCTATACAGAAAGCAACACAGTGTACCACTGCCACTCAGGAATGGTTTTAGTATTCTTCTGTCCTATTCATGATTACATAGTCTGTGTAAATCACAATCTGGTCATGATGGAAACAGGTTGTGTATTAAGAAATGTACTTTAATTATCTAGAGCCTAAGTTAACAGGGATCAATAGGAGAGTGATAGGGAACAATACTCATTAAATTGAAGTACATACACAACAGAGACACTGAGGTAGCACAATTTTATGTTCTGGTATGTCAGGCAAATGCTTCTAGAATTTGCCTTCAGCTTTGCCATAAATATTCTAAACCTGCAAAGTTCCTTTCTATGTGTCACCAATGGAGGCCAGAATATTACTTGCATTAAACTGTGGACAGATTTTTGTGTAAATGCTTTTTGATAGGGCAGGAGAGAAAGGATACAACTCTGCATGAGGGAATAAAAAAACTTTTTCTTTTTAAGAGCAGTTAAAAAATGTCATTAAAAAAAAAAAGTTATGAATATCAGAGATTCTCCTTGATAATAGACTATGAGGACTATTCAGAAAAAGCCATCAGATATGCATGATAAATGTAATTTGTTATATGATAATTAAAAATAATACATACATTTTATTTCTGTGTGTATTACAAACACACAGAAACACACATTTTGAATACATTTTATGACAGATTTTCAAGTTCCTTCTTTTCTGCTGTTGTAGGCCAAGAATCTAATTCCAGAGTTTAAAATGCAAAGGACTGCTCCAGTATCAATTCAATAGTAGCAGAGAGTGCAGAGAGCCCTTATAAACAAAAACTGGATTACACTATCTGGCTTCATTTTACAGTATATTCACAGTAACTAAGGAAGGATATATAGATGTTATAAATATAATACTGGTCCTCCCTGTGAGTAGCTGCTTAAACATTCATGTGGATGTGAGCCAGGGGTTTCTTTTCAGCAAGGACAAAATATAAAGAATGCCCATTACAGACATTAGAGAGGGTTTTCTGAGGCAGTATCTATGCCACTAATAAGAGAGTAGCTATTTCCAAACTCTTCTCTCAGAATTTTATTGTGATCCAATCTTGCATCTGCCATAAATTAGCATGCATGCATTAAAATATTAACTTCTCTGAGCACAACAATTTTGCTGTAATTGCAACCGTAGAGCTTTGGTGACAAGTATGAACATTAAAATACATTGCATTGAAGAACACTTTTAGTGATTTATTGATTTCCTTTAAATGTCAGCACAGGTACAAGTTAAGTGAGGTTAACATTTATATGTGAACTAATCTCATTGACAGCACTAAAGCTAGATTGGAGTATTCAGAGGGAGAAATGATGTAGTCTTTTAAGGACAGTGAAAATGAGTTTCTCACTACTTGCTCTCCCACCCAACATGGGAAAGGACAAACTGAGTGCTGTGCCAAAGGAACTACAGCTTTTCACTGACACAGAAATCTTTCCTGAATAAACTGTTCTGTGTAAGTGCTGTTAATCATGAGATTGGGGCTTACGTTCTTTCTACTGCTGCTATCACCAGCAGTAACCTCTCCCTCCCCCATCTGCAAAAGCTTTACAGAAATTCAATTCAAAAGCATGAAATCCATTTTATAAAAGTGAATAGGTCTGATTATTAAAGTGCTAATGCTTAAAGGATCACACATCTCATACCATTCTTGACTTGAATCAGCATATACTAGGATTTCATTTGCCAACAAAAATATTTTTACAGTTCTGCATTGTGAAATTCCAGTATCAGCACTTTTAGCATGCTTAGTGAAGGTGTGAAAATATACTTATTTCAGTGACATAATTATGAGATAAGATTAAGTATGTGTCAATATAAATTCATGGGATTTAATTTACATTTGAAACATTTTAATGAGAGTATATTATAAAGATTGCAAAGATAAGCAGCTAAACATTAGGAAATGCCAGACTAACATCAACTATGAGCATTAATTCAGACACAATGCACGTAATTGCACCAGTATCTATAATATTCTGACACATACTGTTTTCCGGCATGGGAGAGGCTTGTGGTGTGAGTGAGTCTACATAAACTCTATTTCATTTACTGAAAAGAATGGGAAGATTTTTTGTTAATTAGGAAATCAGAGAGAAAAAAAGGAAGCTAAGACAGAGGTGCCTCAGAGAACTAAATACTTGTCAAACTACAAAGTTATCAAGCAATGTAATGCAAGTAGTTAATGCTTTTAAAGAGGCCATGCAATTTTACCTTTTTTTCTGTGCCACAAACTAAACAAGGAGCATGAGTCTAAGCACCATGAGTGCTATCCATACCCTGTGCTGAATTAGGCAGGCCTAAACCAAGTCCACCACAGCAGACTGAATTCAAGAATTTTCTAAAGTTTTGAGTGCTTAACTTTGCAACATTACTAAGCTCTTTTCAAAAATGCCTTAATCTAAGTACAAATTATTTCTGCTTCCACAAAATACCTTTTTTTTGTAGAAAATGATTTTGACATTTGCTGAAAAGTCTGTATTGGAACATATAAATAGTAGACAGTGCTGAAGTTACTCATGAGTAATTATGACAGAAGACCAACTCAGTATAAATGAGTGGAATGCTAAGGAAACCTGCATCATCAAGAAAGTTATTCAATGGTCCTGAGGGCATATATTCACTATTTTATAACTTATTGTACAAGACAAACAGTGAAACAGAAATTAACTTCACAGATTGTTCAATTAACTGAACTACAGAATGTAATGAAAAAAGTAAAATGCAATTAAAGAGGGACTAGAAATTAAATACTCTCTACTCCACAATTAGCTACTAATTTCCTCACATAAACACAATATATCATTGTCAAAACTACAAATATGGGAAAATCATAATCTTTATTTAAAAAGTTATCTCATTCCAGTAAATCTGGTAGAAATTGATAGTTTTCAGAGTCTTTGATGTGAGTGCTTAAAATAAATAGACAGAGCACACTTCTATGTCATAAGTTTGGCCTAAACAGAATCATTTCACACTATTTATACTTCCGACAGAGGTATGTAAAACAAGTACTAGTTCTCCTCCTTGAAAAAGCCAGCATTCATTCTGTAATTACAAAAATATAGAATCATAGAATGATAGGGGTTGGAAGGTACCTCTGGAGATTCATCAAGTCTACCCTGCCCTGCCAGGGCAGGATCACCTAGGGCAAACCACACAGGAACATATCTCAGTGGGTTTTGAAAGTCTCCAGAGAAGGAGACTCCACTACCTCTCTGGGCAGCCTGTTTTCCTTGTGTTGAGGTGGAACTTCCTGTGTTCCACAACCTCTATTTTCTGTTGTTGTTTCAAGTACTTTTCTTGTTAAAATTTAGAATAAGATCCCCTTAAGTCTTCAGCTGAAGTCATATGAAATGAATAAAAGCAGCAATTACAGAGTAACTTTTTGTCCATCATCCATTCAACATGCAGATGACATGTTTCAGTCCTTCAACAATAATAGCACTGCATAAGTCAAACAAAATGCCCAACACAGAGTCAAAGCATTGCTTCTGCGTACTGTCATTATCACACTATGTTTAAGACACCCTGAGTTTACCCCTTTCAGTGTTTTATCACTGTTTAGGAGAACTAATTATAAAAAACAAAGCATAGATATGAAACGGGGAAAGAACTCAAGGAATTCCGTTCAGGAAAGAAGAAAAGAAACCAAATAATTCTTAAATATGTATTAATTTCTGAGGTGAAGATAAGTGCATTCACATGTGAATGGAGGACAATAATTATAGTGACTAAATAGAGATGGAAAACACAGAATTCACTGTAGAGGTCACCTATAGACATTCTAACTTTGTGAGGAAACCTTGTTCTGTAAAATGAGATTATTGAGTGCTGTAGGTTTGGAAAAGCTCTAAATAAAAAGATACAAAGTTTACTATTTCTGCACAGTCAGAAGCACTTACAGTAGATATTTAGTTTATCCCCTTCAAACTGATTTCTGTGCTGGGGGAAATGATTCTATAGTGTATTTTTCTAAAAGAGAAGCGTTGAGAGTCTGTAGTTCTTTTAACTCTGTATCCTCTGCTCCAAAACAGAATCAAGTCAGTCACTCTACATGAATTCTGCCAGAGAAACTCTGTGTGAGAAAGTTCTATATTGCCATGCCTTCTTTCCTTCACAATGGAAAAAAAATTAAAGCCAAAGCCCTTCTGTATGACTCGACTCACCTTTTCTAGAAAAGGTGTTCCATTTTTTTTAATCGACAAAATTTCTGAAAACAAAATTCAAAATAAGGGAGTTTAAAAACATGTTATATGGTGACATTAATTAGTCACCAAAAATTACATTTGTTTTCAATGTGGCTTAATCTTGAAGAGGTAGAACAATCGTAAATGTCAAAGCCAATATTCTCACCATAACATGCAAAAATTTTCTAGCCAGAAACATTACATTTTTCCTGGGTATGCCATCACAGAATAGAACAAATGCCATTTTTGCAAGTTCTTTCACTGATTTTAAACACAGCACATCAAGGACAAGTGTACAATAGGGGAAGCATAACCCATTACACAGTAATGGATATTGCTAAACGTTGCTTCATTACCTTTACTGGATGAGTGGCTGGTTTTTCCTTATATAAATGACACCCTTTAGACAAAACCTCTTCCACATTGGGCTGTTTAGCCTGCACTGCTGCTTCAGTTTCCTGAAAAATAAAAACACATACAGTGTAGATTAACTGTAGCATAATCAATAAGACTGAGAAGTCCTAAAGCTTCATGGGAAGCTGTAAAACACTAGTAGATTAGTTTCTGATCAGGGTTGTTTTCTGGGAAAACTTATGGATAGTAACAGCTAAGGACAAAGAGGGTCACCAGAAAAAAAAAAAAAAAAAGCAGAGGGATGGAAAAGAGTAATGGTAGCAAAATAAACAGCAATCAGCCCCTTCATCTTGAAGGTTTCAATAACATTATTACAAAGTTAACACAAATTCATACTAGGAAAGACAGGCAAGTGAAGTCTCATTTGAGCAGCACTGTCCTTTTGTCTGTTTTTCATTACCAGCAGATTAAAAGTTCACTGGTTAACATTTTTTTCATACAGTCCATGGCACTAAAACCATATTATGAGATACAACAATGACACTGAATTTAGGAAGATTAAAAATATTAATAGAAAACTACAGTTACGAGTAGTAAACTAGTACTTACCTAGTAAAACATTTATACCAATAAATTAAAACCAAAAGTACTGCAGGAGTGAAAGATCTTAAAGGTACAAGAAGGCACCTACCATTTGCAATGACTCTCTACTGGATTAGCAACACTGTTCAACCAAGTAACAAATGACATAATAAGAGGAAATGGCCTTAAGTTGGGCCAAGAAGAATTTAAATTGGATATTATGAATAATGTCTTTACTGAATGGGTTATATCAGGCATTGGAACAGCTTGCCCAGGGAAGTGTCTGAGTCCCCATCCATGAAGGTATTTAAGAGTTATATAGACATAGTGCTTAGGGATATGGTTTAGTTGAGGTCTTTTCAGTACTAGGTTAATGATTGGACTCAATGATCTTAAAAGGTCTTTTTCAGTCTAGGAAATTCTGTGATTCTGTACTCTTCAGCAATTTTCTTTTTTAACCTGAAATGGTATAATGCATTGGCTAACATAAGGCAACTCCAAGAAACTCTTCCCAACATACAACAGCTTCATTTCATCAGGCACCAACCAAATAAATTATGGGTGAAGGTAATAATAAATGAATAAATAAATAAATAAAAGAAACCACTGAAAACTGTGTAAGAAGAGATAAGCTACACCTGGAGTTCTAAGAATCATATTGGTTTCATTTTTCAAGAAATACAACCAGTAACTAACTAGTGGTGTGGTTGTGTGATCTTTCAGTCTTCCCCCCCCCCCCCCCCCCCCCCCCCCCACCAGTGGGCTTTCCATTGTGGACTGGTCTGGGAGCAAACAAATTAGTTCTTTTCTGTCTGTAACCAACATGGAAGGTCTGTTCTAGGAGGGCACCTAACATAGTCCCAAACCCCAAAGACACCCCCAGCCTCTGACTGCCCCTCCTTATCCCATCCCATCCCATCCCATCCCATCCCATCCCATCGCTTTCCCTATTCTGCCTACAAAGCAGGACCTCATGTCAGCCCTCTGGGACCATAACCTCCTGCCCCAGCAATAACACAGCAGGACTGGTCTCCATCTCCCCCACAGCTCTTTTCTGCCTGGTCCAGGCCTACCTGTGGGCCCATGTCCCATCCCAGCCCAGCCATGGCACATCCCCAGGGAGGTGTCCAATGCAGAGGGCTGAGGCTGCCTTGGTGCCTCCTGGCTGTGCTGCTGCAGAGGGTTGGGGTGGGCCCAGACTGGCAGGCCCAGCCCTGAAGGCAAGGGGAGACCTCCAATGGCCCCAGCCCACAGGGCCCTGGCAGATATAAGGAAGATGGAGTGAACCTGAGCACTTACAATTCCCTCCCAGGTCATCTTGACCACTTCCCCTTAACATGTTCTAGACTTAAGGAGAAGCAGACACTCTTTCAGGAGTCTTTCTTAAGCTTTAGCAGGTATTTGAGCTGTCTAGGTTTCTAATAACAGCCATTAACAATAACAGTCAAGTTCCACCACCAGGAATTGAAAATTCAAACCCAGACGAACCTGTCTAGCAAAGGCATTGAAGACTAATTAAAAGGACTGTTCATGATAGGAGTAACTACTCAAATCCTGTAGTTGTAACAAAATTTGGCTATTCAGTGGGTTTTTTTGTACCTTCTGTAATACAATTTGAATCATGTTTTACCATATACATGCATATAAATAAAATTAAGAGAAAAAGAAAAAAAAGCAAAATGAATGACTGATGGTACCATGTGATTCCACATTCTGCAGAAAAGAAAAAAAATATTTAACAACTCTTTTCATTGTCATTAATTTATTCTAACACTAGCACAGACAACACACATAAAAAATAAGATATCCCATATCTACATATTTTATAAACATATGAAAAGTCGTTCTCTATGGATGCAAAAAGTATTTCTTCTTTATGGATAGAATGCAGGTAAGTAACAGAAACAAAATGTGTTTAGCTGTTAAATCACCAATTTCTTCTGCTCTACAATTTTCTGGAGTTGCATGAACTAATCTTGCGTAGTCTGATCTTTCAAAATCAATGGCCTTGACCTAAACCAAATTGCAATGTACAAGTCTATCCAATACAGCATGATGCTTTGAGATTTATGCGGAAATAAGAATAGAGATAAGAGTCCAGGGGAAACAGATTCTCAATATCTTGTCATTCATCTGGACACCACTGAAATTAGCAGATATCCTATTTGTTAGAGCAGCAGCTATTTTTTGCTTGTCACACATTATTTCCAACATCATCTAAAATCATCACAAAACACTTTTAAATAAGTGCACACCTGACATTAAATGACTGCAGTAACTTAGAGGGAGCTCTTTGTCCAGTTATCTGCCTGAAGGGATAGCCCCTTGATGAATTCTGCCCAGTGAGCAAGTTTCCAGCAATTTCAAATCCATTTGCTAGGTGACACTGTATTAATATGGGTCGACAGGCAAGAAAGCAGTTTCAGGATACTGCTCCATCATTCAGTTCCATAGAGAAGAAAAAAGATAACAACCGTAACATGGCCTCTAATGGTTCACTTGCAACAGAGACCACAGTTATTATTTAGCGTGCAGGATCCAGAACAGCACATTCCCAGAGCAGGGCCTGATGTCTGCTCTTGATCACACAGTCCAGGTTCCTACTAAAGCTAATAGGAGTTGTCCATGCTCATGTCCATAATGTTTTAGGTCATACCAAAGCAGTAACTTTTTTTCAGTCCTGTTTTGAGGTCATTGACTCTTCTGCTGCACTTTGCTTTGCTCGCTGTGGGAGGACACCTGTAGGGTGGATACAGCAGTGTCTGTGAGGCAGAGCTGACTCCACTGGAATTGCAGAAGTGATGGACTGCCTGTGAAAGGAATTGTAACACTACTTCCAGGCTGGGTGATGAATATGCTAATTAAACTTTTTACACACATGGCAAATTAAAATGCATCATCATTGGAAGCTGCTGTTTCTCAAACATGTATAAAAGCCAAGAATCAGAACCCTCTTTTCCCATGATGCATCATCTATGAATTTTCAGTGGTGTTAAAAGGGTGCATCCAAACAGACAAAAGCCTACTGCTGAATAAGCTACATTGGATTGTGCATTTCCAACAACATGTCAATTCAACCTGCTGAACAAATTTTCAGGCTGATAAAAGTAGCAGGGACTTGACTACAGCCCCATCTGGACTATGAAAGTCTGTTTATATAGCTCAGAACTTAGAAAATTCATCTTCCCTAGCTGAAACCAATATATTGACTAAACCTGTGGTGTGCATGACAATGAAAGAGAATGTTTGATGGCTTGGCATTAGTTATTTCAAGAGATAGTGTAACTATCCTACAAGACAGAGGCTGTTTGACATATGCTGCCCATATACTAGGAGGCCCTATATAAAAGTATCTGCAGCATCTCAGACCGTGCACTGGTCTATATTAAGAAGCACAAGAACTTACTGACCTCTGGAGAATTCTGGTAAAACCTTTGGAATCAATTTCCCAAGGAGATTATGTCCATGGGACATTTCTACAGGGAGAGTAGAAGCTCAGGGTGATTAAACCTGTGTCTTCACAGTGAAGTGCAATGCAAAAATGGAAAATTAATTACAACATTCAAATAAAAAAATACAACATTGAAATTAATATAATAAGTTGTTTTAAAAGTCATGGCCTCTTGTTATCAAAATGGTATGTTAAATGAAGACTAAAGAAGAGAATTTATTCACAGGAAAACAGAAGCAGTATGAGATTTCCCTTCACTTTACTTATCAAGACAAAGCAGTGATGTTTAACAAGCAAATATACTAAATATAAAGCCTAAAATAATATGGAGGCTTTTAATTTCAGAAAGACTTTTTCAAAATTACCAAAGCTGAATCCTCATATGTATTTGACTTGATAACAGAAAATCACATTTAATTATGTTTTTAATGCCTTTTAGATGAGAGAGCATGTAACTTGTAACCAGAATTCTCTAAGATGGATTTTCTTACTCTCACACACAAGTTCACTCAAGTTTCACTGAAATAATGTGTCTTTCAGATTACTGTTCCCAGTTTTTTTAGGGGGGGGTGGGGGAAGGTGAAGTTCTTCATGGCTCACATTTTCCTCACAACTAAAGAAAGGAAAGTGGCTAAAGACGTGAATATATTCCCATCTTCAAGAATTTTTGTTCTAAATAAATGACCTCATTTTTTCTTTTGACTCAGCTCTACATGTTTCCCCTCATGGAGCAGACTAACAAGCTAAACCACCACAAAGAAGAATGGTCAGAAAAGACTTATTTAATTAAAATACATCAAAGTCCAGCTACACCACACTGAGTCTCAGATCTTGGTAGTAGGTCAGACAGTACAGACAATGACATTCTCAGTATTCACATTAGATATTTATATAGTATTATTAGAATATATCCAAGAGATGCTATTAACAGTTCTGTGGCATAATTGAGGCGGGACCTAATCCAACAAGGGGAAAATGCAGCTGCCAGTATTTAAACTTCCTGAAAAAGACTTTAATCCGTTTTAACAAAATTCAATGGGAGACAAACTTGTACCTCTGTTCTTTTCTACATAACAGATGAAAACATTTGATAACTTGCTGAATATTTTACTTATCTCTATATAGAAAGAAAAGAGTCTGTGAACATCTAAGTTACAGAAATTAACTTCACCTTCTTTTCTTGGGGTTTTATGAAAAAAAAACAACAGCCAACAAACAAAGCTTAAAAAACCCCCAAGTAATTAAATTTAAAGACCAGTCCATTAGTGGCCTCAGTAGAACCTTAGTGTAAAACTGTTTTATCTCCAAAAATATTCTGTAATTAGTGGACAAGTAATTTTATGCACCTGCTTCTAAAAATGTCATTTTAATGAGTAAATAAAAAAGCCATTCTTACTCCCATTACCTTAAACCACTGTTTTTTTTTTTTTAATGTGTGAGACCCAAAGTATGACCCTAAGGCTGTGTTAGAAGCTGTTTTAATGATGGAAATAATATTGTGAGATTCATCCAGCTTTTATAGTAAAAAGTGCAAAAGACAGTTATCTGATTTTAATGAGACACTGGAAAATTGATATGACTATAGATCTTGACCTATGTGAACGATTGTCAAGATATTTTAGAGGAGAAACAATTATTTCACAGAAAAGAACACTACACTTCCTTCTGAAAGTACAACAACTCAATTTTAGAGTTCATAACTGCTTTCTAAACCTATGGGTCCAACCTTTGTTCAGTTTGTAAAATATGCAGACACCATGTCTATTAAAATCTGGTGATGTTTTTCATCATTCCACTCCCTGCAGTATCTCTTATTCCTGGAACTGGAAAAAGTAAGGAAAGAAAATAAAATGAAAATCCTCTGCAATGAAATGGAACTAAGAAGGTCCCAAAATTTAAGCCATGCAAACAAAGTGCCTGAAATAGCAATCCCCATCACTTGCAGAGTGAAAGGACTTTTTTTACAAAGCACATTTTCCTGTTGGCTATCAGAAATTTGTGAGCTTCCTCTGTACATCTAGAGGAGATGAAATATAGTTATTTTTTCCCCACACAGAGAATTCAGTATCTATCCATTGCAGCTGCCTTTCCTGAAAAGGAAATTTCCTGGAGGTACTGAAGATAGATGAAATTATTAGCTGTAAAGACATGACCTGCAGATATGGCATATGAGAAGAATTTGGCTCTGGTGGTCATGTACCAATAAAGCACAGTCAATCATCCAGTCAGACTGTAAAAAGGACAAGTAAGAAGAATACTTTGAAACTGACTATGATTTAGAACATTTTAGTTTGAGGCTGGATGGAACATGGAATGAAACAGCTTCTCCTGTTTGATGTAGACTGTAGATCTGTTCCAGTGCATAATATATAATAAATGATAAAAACTAAGGAGAAATGATGTAGAAGGAGGAAATTTGGAAGAAAAACATAATGTGAAATTCTTGTGAGAAAATAAGAGAAGTCTCAATAATTTTACAATCTCTCTTCTAGTTATGCAGAGGACAGCAGTTTAAGAGGAAGAAAAGTCCCTTAGATTGACATAGTAGGAGTTATGGACTACCACCATAAGTATCTTGACTGATGAGTGAAATTTTGTGAAAATTATAAAGCTACTACTAGTCATAAAAAATTGTTTATTTCTTCTTATAAACAGGAAAGAAAAAAAATTCTGAATTTCTTCTCTCTCATTTTACAAATAATGACAGTTCTATTCAATAAACTGAATTAAAAATAATTTAATTTGGGAGGGAGGCATTTACTTATTTATTTATTTTGTTATCTAATTCTTTGTTGCTTATTCTTCTCTCTCTAAAGGCTTAAATGAAAATTTTCCTTCTCTTTTCAAGTTTAATAAATACAGAATTATCTTCAGAGGAGTTTCTGGCTACAAAGGGAAATAAGAAAAAAAAATTAAAATCTAGTACTGTCTTAACATTAATTTGTCAATTATAACATGTTTTCAGGTATGTCTATATTCTGGTATTAGTCTTTAATACATTATTTAAAAGGAATATTCATGAGGCTATATTTGTGCAATTTGTATTCAAATAGTTACAGTGACATATATTACTGAAAGAAATGGTAAAGAGTGCTTCAATATGTTGCCTCAGCAGCAGAAACAGAGGTAGACTTCAGTAAATAGAATCTACATTCTTATAGTTTGGAAAATATGGTGTTTGCTTATTTCCAACTGCCTGGCTTGCAAATGAAAAAAGGCTAAGTTATAACAACATTCTGGGTGGTGGATTTTTTTTTTTTTATTATTATTTTATTTTTAATTTTCATAAGCAAGTATGTTATCAAAAGTTTATCTTTTTAAAATCTCACCCCTTCATTTTACTCTGAATGAAGAAAAAAATCTAATTACAAAGTAAAGACTGAAAAGAAGCAAATGCTTCTTTGAGTAAGTAATGCTACTCATTAGTGCTCATTGTTACACAGATCAGTATTACACAACTTCCACTGCACAGATTTACATGGATGTACTGTGTATGGCTAGGATGAAGTTATTTTTCTTCACAGCAGCCTGTATAGCACTATGTTTTGCCTTTATGGTGAAAACAGTGTTGATAACACAAGGATGTTGTCGCTGTTCCTGATGAGAGGTTACACAGCATCAAGCCCTTCTCTGCTTTTCACACCAACCCTCCAGCAAGTAGGCATTGGGAGCGGACACATATAGGACAGCCAACTTAATGTCCTTGGGGAATGGAAGGGAAGGGATATTTGGAGATGTGGTGTTTGTCTTCCCAAGTAACAACTAGGCATGATGGGGTCCTGCTTTCCTGGAAATGGCTGAACACTTTCCTGCTAATAGGAAGCAGTGAATTAATTTCTTATTTTCCTTTGCTTGTGCAGACAGCTTTGTTTTACCTAATTAAATTGTCTTTATCTCAACCCATGCATTTTTCACTTTTTCTCCTTCAATTTTCTCCCCCATCAACAAAGAAAGTTGGGATACACAATTTTTTCCTAATTAAAATGTGCAATATAAGCTTGTAACTTTTAGCATATTCTCATCAAAGTGCTTTTTGTTACACAACTTACTGTATGTGAATCAGATTTAATATGCACCTTGTTAAATTATATCCAAGATTACTTTGCTGGATGTTGAAATATAGAAATTACATATATGCATTTACTTACAATTTGCTTAACAATTTCTAATTTGTATTTTCAAGTTAGTAGGCTGTAAACATGTTTTTGTTTTTAGGTTCCATTCATAAGCAGCCTCTCCAGACCATTTTTCCTTTATGCAATTTGCTTGTACATCTATATGATTTTCTGAACCATTGCTCAAAGCCATATGTACTAGTGGTAATGATCTGTCACACTACAACTAGAGATTTCACTCTGTGGTCATATATTGTAAAACCACACTTCAATTACGTAACTACAGATAACTTAACGGTAGTTAAACAAGCAGAGCTCAGCAATCACAATGTACTACGCTACTGCTTTTGACAACAGATTCAAAATGCTCCTACCAATACTGGTTAGATTTTGTTATTCATCACATTTGTTTTTCTATTTCAAGGGCTACCAGCGAGTGAATACTTAAGAAAGAGACAGCTTATGTAGGCTTTATGCATAAGAAAGAGAAAAGGACTAAAAGAGAAAAAGACTTGTGATGAATTATATGGGGAAAAAAACCCCAAACAACACAATAACAAAAAACCACACAAATCTACAAATCTATATAAAATTACTTTTGCTTTTGCTTTTCTATATCTTTCTGACTTCAGTTTGCCACTATTCAGGATGTCTTAAAATACACAATTTTGTAGATTATAATAAGGTAGCGGTATTTTCCATTATGAACAAAGTTACTGAATGATCTCTGATTCTATGCCATAGATAGCACTGCTGGTTTTTAGAATTATGATATTTTACTTATTTATATTCTGTAAATATGGCATATGAACTTCACTGATCAATTATACCTGATTGATTAAATAAAAAAAAAGAAGTAAATTCAGAAAATTGACTCCAGTTTTTATCACATTCCTTCTTTTCTGGTCAAAACTCGGAATTAAAGGACATAATCTGTCAAGACTTGAATATTTTCCAGGGATTGTTTTATCGACTAAAAAGTTACTGTTCAATTAATTCCTCAGCATTTCTTCTTTTTCAAAATTTAGTCTTTGAAATAGGGATTCATTAAAAACATTTCCACTGTCTCAGAAACTTAGAATGTTTTCTATGGATGAACATTTACTTGAAAATGTCATTAACTGAAGATTAATATTAGTAACAAGAGCTGTAAAAATTACTAGGTACTTCTTTTCTTCATTAACTAAGGTCTGGACTGCATTTCTGAAGAGCAAAGAAAGGATCAACTTGTTTTATTTTGCTAATCAAGGACTACTGAAGAAATCTATAAACTTAAATTTTTCAGAAGACTTAGAATGCTTGACTTTAAAAATACTGAAAGCAACTAATCTGTTGTAACACATAAAAAATAGCAGCATCTGAAAACATATTAGCAGTAGCCCATTTGTAAGCTTTTCTTTTCTCTACCTTACTAGACAAGATGCTTTTACTCTTTACATATTTGGGTTTCCAAAATTTATTTTAGATGATTTTTTATTGCTGACTTTGTCACAACACAATAAAACTTCCTTACTATATGTGTATGCACACATGTACTTATTGGATATGAGTGGGTTATTTTTAACTGTAAAAAAACCTCCAACTCCCACTTATTTTTCTAAAGCTTTATCAATCCACAATTGTTACATAGACTACATTAAAGAAACCTGCAATCAAATCTGACTTTAACAGATCACAGTATGTTAGTCACTGTTATGATAGATTGTGGTAGGAAAGCTTTTATTTCTGGTTTGTCTCATCCAGTTGTTTTGATTTTTATATATTTAAGAAAGCCCTGTTATTCTAGTCCTGTTAGACTGAAACCTGACTTCAGAAGTTAACAGTTCTTTGAGGTCTTCTGGGGGTCTTCATGTAAGCATGAAGTTCTCAGAATATATAAGCAAATTTCTCGATGACTTGTGGTCCTATCATACACAGGATTGTGGTTAAACAGGGTTATGAGGAAGTAAACATTTAAAGGAAAAGAAAATTGAGAGAAATCAAAAGAAAATTTGGTTAGATTTTCTGAGGAAAATTTCTTAAGGTACCAAGCAACTAGTGAAGCATCACTTGTTACATTCCTTTCCAGAATTCCCCTTATTCTTTTTCTTGCAGGTGAAGTAAACAAACGTTATCAGAACAGTCAGTAGGAGAAAATAAAGGTCAGTACTTGCACAACTTCCCTTAGCCATAGTTCTGGAGTTCTACAGATTGGCAATACCATAGACAAAGATGTTTCAAAGTGTAAAGTATAGGTTCAGAGAACATCTTACTAATAGGTTTAAGTATATTAAATGTAGTTGGCTGGATCAGAATAAATACATTTGAAAGTGCTCATGTATGTCTTTAACTATTCCATTAAGAAGACAATGCAGAAGTGACTATACCTTCCATAATAGCAACATTTGCCACCTACTTAGCCTTTGATACTAAGCTGACTTAGCCAAAATAAGCTTGTGATTAAATAATCACATTATTATCAGGACCACAAAAATAATCACTTTGACCACAATAATAATTGCTTTTTGAACTAATACTAATTAGATGCTCTATATTTGATTTTTTGTACAAATTAGAACAGTACTGATGGATAAAAAACAAGACTTTAGGAGAAAACTCAATTATTGTCTATTAATGCAGTACTGGATCTCTCTGTGTTTTTGTTGGCAAACACAACAGTGACAGAAAGATGAGACAACAAAATCAGCCAAGGAAAAATGTAGCAGGTTTTTAAGTCAGCTGTAATTTACCACAAGATGTGGATGACCATCTATATCTGGAAATTAGAAACCAGTCTTGTTTTGATTTGTTTTTTGAGAAAGGTGTTCTGCAATTCAAGCAGGAAATAATTCAGAAACCTGAAAGGATTACTTCATAGAGCAGGTCTGACTGGATGATCAGAGCAGTATCTTCTGACTCGATCTCAAACCAACTATTCTAATACTGTGCACATCTCTGACAGACAACAAATAGTTGTCAGTTCAAAGTCAGATGGAGGGTTGACATATATCGTGCAATAAATGTGACTGTTTCTGTGTAACAGGTCTTTCATATAAAAATTTAAGATTCTGACAGTGTATGAGGGCTTCTTTTAGTGGGCCTTGTTTATATTAATATTTAGACAAAAAGAATACCTGGCAGAATGTCTGTCAGTGATGTGCACATTAAAGAGGAAACTGGAGACCATCCTATTAGAAGCTTGTGCATGTTCATGCCTCAGTAACTACTATACAGCTTGTTCTGCTGTTACATTGATATCCCCCTCCACATATATTTTCAGTCCAAAGAACTGCCAAAGTACCACAGGAAATATATCCTAAATTACTATGAAACTCCCACAGTCTTGAAAGAAGCGAGGTTACCCTTATGAAACTTCAACAAGAAAGGCAGAAGAGGAGCTCTTTGGATTGGTATCCAAACAGATCTGCAGAGGCTACATAAAACTTCCTCAGGTACAAATTGACTCACTGAGAGACAGTGTTATCATCCTTGTTATCCTTCAGGACCCCAGCTTTGCACAGAGAGGATACAGTTACATTAACAGGGGAAAAGAAGCTATCACTTCGTAGGCTTTAGGTTTACTTACATCACTAAAACTGTGGCAATTCAGCCAGCAAAACCATTAAATTTTAATGCTCAGGAGTAATAAAATGTACATATTCATCTGTGGATTTTTATTGACAAAGAAAGAATAATCTACTGAGAAAAATAAAGTAATTCAACATAAACACAAAACAACACCAGGAAAACAGGCTTCACTCTAAACAGACGACACCAGCACTGAGAGAAGTACTAGTAAACAAAGTACCAGCACATAAAAAATGAGCACATGGAACAGCTGAACTTTGATATGTCTACACTGAAGGTGTCCCCTGACATGGCTATATCTAATGGCCATAGATATATCACCAATAACATAGACCAAGTCCTGACAGAAGCTGTACTGTAAACAAAGCTATACTGTTAAGTATTTCAGCATTTTTCTATGTTATCATGTAAATAATTTTTATAGTATTTTCTTTGCACCATTTTGTAAAATTGGAAATTCATGATGATTTCATCTGACTGAGTTTGTGAAATATGAATAGTAAATCATGTAAAGTAGCTAACAGAATGAGAATGACTCCAGGTCAAAGAGCAAATGCATAAAGAAGTCACACTATTAGCTTGGAAAACCATAAAAGTCCACAGAGTTGTAAAAGACAGAATATGAAATACATTCTAGGTGCATGAGAAGCAACATTGAAGGCACATTGCAAACCTGGAAGTGTTCCAGTGTTCACAAATAGCCATAGAGTCTAGAAATGCTTATAGATGTAGATTTCATGCCTTCCCCATGCGTATACATAAGTATTTCAAAGGAGCAGTCTGTATTCTGCTATCATTGAAAAGGAAGATTATGTCAATGTAGTAAAAAAATATTCAAGACTTAAAAAGAACTAAGACCTAATTCTTTAGATTGGTAGCTTTCAAATATGCATTTCAATGTTGGTTTGGTTTTTTTTAATTGTAGGCTATTTATAGAATAAAACTGTAATTAAGGATTAACAACATGAGTAAAGCAAATACTGCTACAGATGTTATTTAAATCCTGGGAATGAAGATTCTTTATGCATATTTATTAAGAAATGAGTGAGTTATTAAAGCCTTCTCAGGATTTTGTAAAGCATCACTATAAAATTATGATGTCTAGCTGAAGGCCTGGTTTCTACTTGTGGCAATGTAGTCTCTAAACTGTGGTCAAGAAAATTATGAAGGCAAATTATATTTGCATAAAATATATTAGGGCTTCCTGAACCATGTTGTTATTCCTTAAAGTAAGAACAGAACTCTGACAGCAGAACGGGGTGAAAGGAAACAAAATTTTCAATTCAGTAAGGAATGTATTTTATAGTAAATGTTATTATAAATTACAACATATTTCTTGTGAAGTTTTGTTTCAATAATGTTATAGAGTTTACATTTTTCTTAATATTTTTGCTACTTTTTAAACTGAAGTATATTTATACTTTAGAAGCTAAGATGTTAGTTACAACTACCTGAAAGGAGGTTGTAGCAAGTTGGGAGTTGGTCTGTTCTCCCATGTAGCAGGTGATAAGACAAGAGGAAATGGAATCAAGTTGCAACAGGAGAACTTTAGGCTAGATATAAGGAAAAATTTCTTAAAAGAAAAGGTTGTAAAGCACTAGAACAAACTTCCCAGGGAGATGGTGGAGAAACCATCCCTGAAGTTATTTAAAAGATGTGCAGATGTTGTGCTTAGTGACATGGTTGAATGGTGACCTGGCAATGCTGGGTTAGCGATTAGAATTGATGATGAAGATCTCTTCTAACCAGAACAGTTCTGCATTGCCCAAAGCCTCAAATGACACAAAGTGTTCCCAAGATTGTAGGATTAGTAGGTGCCACAACAAATTTCTTGAGTAGTGCTCCACAAGAGTGACCAAGGAAGATTCTGGACTTGTCCCATGTCTTTATTTCTGCATCTTGTCTCATGTCCTGTTTCCTAATTGTCTTCTGCGGGGTTAAGAGCGTTGCTGAATGCATATAAGCTATGCTGCATCATGTGACCTCTAAGTCAAAAAATGGTCCTGACCACTTTTTATTTATTACTATAGATGGAATCTGAAGAGCTATGGGAGGAATTTTATTCTCTCTACCTGTCACCAAACCCAATTATGTATTCAGGTCTTAAAAGTCTGGCTTTGGGAAGCTCTCTGTAACAATATGCAATAATTTTTCATTTGATTGCACCCTTGCTCCTCCCACAGAATTGCTTTTGTGCCACCAGTAAAGGTTAACACTACTGGTGCTTTTATTTCAACTTTCTTCTAAGTATAAAAATAAGGGACTTCTCACCTGGTTTTAATGGGTTTTGCACAAGTGGAAGAAACATATGAGCTTTTAAATTAGTATTACTTTACAAAAATTACAAGTTGACAGTATGAACTGTGAAAATAAAATTCCGATATTGTCCTTTATGTATTCATTATGCATGCATTATATAGATCAATATTATTTAAAAAGTTAAATCAGATTATCTGAGAAAGACATGCATTTATTATATCCCCTGATTTATGAAGGAACCTGTGATGTTAGTTATCAGATTATAGCTGCATGCCGAAAGTAAAGGTTACTACAATTTCAGGAGAAATAAATCACTGTATTTTGGAAAACTCTGTCAGAATAATTCTAATTAGTGCTTTAGATGCCCTTTGTTTAGTGTATCAAGTTTCAGTTTAATCTGCCACACTTTTTTTGTAACTGAAATTTACTATAGGTAAGTAAAAATGCAAGAAACTTGCTTTAAAATAGGCATATCATTTTAATATAAGATTGCTAACTGGCTAAAACCACCCTATACATTCATTTAAAACAAACATATTTTTACATGCATATTTTGTGGCTCTTAGAAGTGAAAATACTTGTAGTACTTAAAAATCTATATCCAAATCTTTGCCACTTGCATTAGTTTGACAAATAAATAACTCAGATAATGAAAGATAGGAGACAGCTTCATGGCTGAGGAAGAACAAAAAGAATATTACCTTGCAGGATTAGTACGAAAAACATGGACAGAAATTTCATAACATACAATGTCCCAAATAAAATTAAAATTTGAAACCATTGTATCAAAAGCTGTAAAAAAAATAACCTGTTTTTCCCAAAACCACTGGAACAGGCTTTGGAGAACTGAAACAGGCTGCACAGAGAGGTTGTAGAGTCTACTTCTCTGGAGACTTTCAAAACCCACCTGGACACATTCCAGTGCTTTAGGTGACCCTGCTTTAGCAGGGGACTTGGACTATATGAACCGCTACCCTTCTGTGATTCTGTGACTTAAATGAGTGTGGTCTTTTTAACTCAAGTCCTGTATTCACAAGTTTGCTAGTCAGTTTTCAACCTCTTCTTCATACTTGACAGGTTTTTAGAATACCAGAAAGATTCTTTGTAAAATTTCTCATTTCATCTCTTTTCTGAGGATATTAACAATATACTTTTCATTCTACTAGGTGATCATCAGAGTCATGTTTCTTTCTGAAAAAAAATGAATGATTAAATCTTATGTAAGACACTTTAACTTTTTCTGGATATAAGTGAAGGAATTAAAATGGTGGTAGAACAAATGATGAATAGTTATATAGTATTCAGGAACACCAGAGCATAAGACTTTGTTAAATGCATCCCTTCCATAGTTAATCATGCAGATATCCTTACTTTTTTTAAGGTAGCATTAGCTATACAGGATAGTAACGTAAAAATACATATAAATATAATCATGTCAACAATGATTCACAGAATCACAGAATAACTGAGGCTGGAAAAGACCTCTGAGATCATCATGTCCAGCCTATGACCCAACACCACAACATCAGGTAGACCAGACCATGGCACTAAGTGCCACATCCAGCCTTTCTTTAAACACATCCAGGGGTGGTGACTCTACCAGCTCCCTGGGCAGTCCATTCCAATGTCCAATCACCCCCTCTGTCATGAAGTGCTTCCTGATATCCAACCAAAACCTCCCCTGGCACAGCTTCAGGCCATGCTCTCTCGCCCTGTCACTAGTTGCCTGGGAGAAGAGCCCGACCCTCACCTGACTACAACCTCCCTTCAGGTAGTTGTCGAGAGCAACAAGGTCCCCCCTGAGTCTCCTCCAGGCTAAACAACCCCAGCTCCCTCAGCCTCTCCTCATAAGACTGTCGCTGTTTATACTGGGAGTGGAGAGATGCGGCAACACAAAATCAGTAAAGAGAGAGACAGGAGAGGAAGAAGAAGAAGACACTTTATTAATGTATAACCCCGTTTTATATACCCTAGCCCCATAAAGTGATTGGTCAACCGTCTCTTAGGGTGATTGTCTAAAGTCCTACAACACCTATTTCAAAATATTTTTCCAATGTACCATAAACAGAACTTAGCAAAACACGAGGTGTTGGTCTAGCTTACACAAAACATCCTACTGTTTTTCATAACACTGGTGAGAAAGGCAGGATTCTCACTGAATATTGTGAGAACCTGAGAAAATCCCTCTGCTAGCAGCTTTTCAACATCCACATATGACTTTCCTTCTGGTCCCTTCACCAGCCTCGTTGCTCTCCTCTGGACCCCCTACAGCACCTCAATATCCTTCTGGAAGTGAGGGGCCCAGAACTGTACACAGGCTCGAGGTGAGGCCTCACCAGTGCTGAGTGCAGGGGGAGAATCACAACCCCAGTCCTGCTCGCCACACTATTCCTCATACAAGCCAGGATGCCATTGGCCTTCTGGGACACCTGAGCAGACTGCTGGCTCATGTTCAACAGATTGTCAACCAGCACTCCCAGGTCTCTCTCTTCAACAGGCCACTCTCCAGCCACTACTTCCCCAGTCTGTAGCACTGCATGGGGTTATTGTGGCCAAAGTGCAGGTCCTGTTGAACTTCATACTGTTGGCCTTGGCCCATTGACCCAGCCTGTCCAGGTCCGTCTGCAGCGTCTTCCTACCCTCCAGCAGATTGACAGTCCTCCCAACTTGGTGTCATCTGCAAATTTACTGAGGGTAGACTCAATCCACACATCCAGATCATCAATAAAGATGTTGAATAGGACTGGGCCCAGTACTGATCCCAGGGGTACACCACTCGTCACCGGACGTCAACTGGATGCAGCACCGTTCACTACCACTCTATGGGCCCAGATGTGCAACCAGGTTTTGAGTCAGTGAAGGGTGCACCTGTCCAAGCTGTGGACTGCCAGCTTTTCCAGAGGGATGCTGCAGGAGACTGTGTCAAAAGCTTTGCTGAAGTCGAGGTAGACCACATCCACAGCCTTCCTTTCATCCACTAGACAGGTCACTCGGTCACAGAAGGATTCAAAAGAATGTGTATGCATGCGCTTGACCCAGTGTAGGACAGCATTTTAGGATGGGTCTGAAATATGTGTTTGAAGTTGAGTATAAAATTGAACATTGTCTTGGATAGGCTGCTTTCATGAATTGCATCTACTCATTTTTGCTGTGTGTTTTGTCATGGTAAGTCTCAAACTTCTTACTATGCTTATTCTTAACCTTGAAAAAATTATAAGAATCACTTTTGCTTTCAGAGATAATTAACACAGTCTTTAAAGTAAAAGATTCTGTCTTTGAAGAAAATTACAGCCCAGGTAAATAATCAATCGGTCAACAATATTTTAAGATGCTAAGCCTATATCTTTTAAAGGCAATCCAAATAGATAACATGCAGTTAAAAGCTAACATGCTTCATTTGCTTACAGCCCTTATAATAGCATAAACAACTTGCTATTTTATCTACACTCAAAACTGGTCAAGCTTTTAATCTAAGTGATCTAAACTTATCCATTGAAGAGACATGGTAAGGTCTTTCACAGAGAGAAACATGGGTTTTTTTTCTTTCTTTGGACCTCTTAATTGTTTCTCCACCTTCCTAGACAGACAAGATTTCACCCCACCAAAAGACTACAGACTTTTTTTTTTTTACTTATTTTGTTTCAACAGTTATTCAGAAATATTCCTGTCATATCACCATAAGAGGATTGAAAGAGCCAAGCAGAACCTTTCTTTCACAAGCTGTATGAAAAGCAATATTCTTACAATGTGTAGAAATTCAGCCCTGCTTTTACTTTATATAAAATTTAATGGTGGAATCATTCTAGAAATAAAGGAAATAGAGTAGAAAAATGTAAAAAAAATTGGATGAATCATCTAATAATTTTTTGTTGTTGTTAAAATACAGGAAATAAGGATAGATAATTTTCTTGAAAGCAAAATTCCATCACTCTATTATATATACAGGCATTTGCAAAGATCTATACTAATTTTATCTTTTAAAAAGCGAAAGAATGTAATTCTTGAACTCATTCTGTCAACTACAGGGCTTGAGATTCACTGGTTTATAT
The DNA here is from genome assembly GCA_025345505.1 of Todiramphus chloris collaris. Classification (NCBI taxonomy): domain Eukaryota; kingdom Metazoa; phylum Chordata; class Aves; order Coraciiformes; family Alcedinidae; genus Todiramphus; species Todiramphus chloris. The sequence goes on from JANVCC010000017.1 coordinate 62,962, forward strand.
AATGTGATTGTATGACATAAAAAGCATTTTATCATTAAAACAGTTCGTTAAAAGAAACTAATGTACAGTGAATTTAATAAACATGCTCAACAAAACCAAAAATCTTCTGAAGCTGATATTATTCCATTTCATTCAAGACAATAAGTTTTAATTACTTACATTTTTTTTTCTTTTGTCACTGAAAATTGCATCATAAAAATTAATACAAAACTCAGTGTCTTCTGTTTAATACTTATCTAGGTGGACAAGATGCTCAGCTACTAGAAACCAAAGAAATTCCATGGATTTCAATAAGCTATTGTATTTTAAATATTTCCCGAGTTTATGTGAAGATAACCTCATAAAAACAAGGTCAAAAGGACTACATATACACATGGCAGGCCAACATCCTTCATTTCTCTGGCCTCATACAACCCATATACAGGGTTGGGTTTTTTTAAGACCTAAATCCATATTAAAGATCAGATTATAATGCCTTTGCTCACAATTACTAGACAATCAGCTTTATTGATTACTAGAAAATTACCTATTTAGTTAGATATCTTTCCTTGCAATATGAGAATCATGCTATGGCTAACTATTCTGATTTTTATGTAGTCACATTAACTTGAATGAATTTACTTAAAAGGTCCAACACTGATATTCTGAATTTAAGTTTGCTTTGCATTAAAATTTGGTGTTTCAACTTTTATGACTATTGTTTCATGTTTATGATATGGCAAAAAATAATAAATTATATCTCTAGATTATATTTATATTTTACCCTGGAACCATTAATGCTAAACTGCCCTATCACTGGAAACCACTTAATGGAAATAAATATAAGTTTTCCTTAATTCATGGGAGTTTGAACTTCTGGGGACTATTGGTGACTTTTGTCTCAAAACTATATTGTTAATACAAACTAGACAGCTAATGCTGCAATGGATTTTTTGACCACTAGATATCCAGATGCTTTTTTTAAATGGAAGAAAATTTACCTTAATATCAAAAGCTCCTGGTTGACCAACTTTGTTATAAAGCTCCAGCTGTTTCTTTACAGGTGTTACCCACAATATCACCTGATTTAGTTGTTGATCAAGTTCATTGAAATCCCTTAGCAGAATCTCTATTTCTTTTTGTTTCTCTGGAAGATCTTTGGATACCTGAAAAAAAAAAAAAAAATCAGAAGCCAGTTTTTTAGTAAAATGAAAAAAAAATATTTATACTGTAGTAGGAAGAAGAGAAAGAAAGAGTAGATGCACTAATCAAATTATAATAGCAGGTATATTGCAAGTCAGTCAAAACTCTCTCTTTCCTAAAAAAAAAAAAGAAAAACAAATGACTCAAAACCCAAAGAACACACACACACAGAAAAAAATAACTCAAAACAAAAACACCAAACCCCATCATCAGGCTCTTCTCTTTTTTTATGTTTGCTTGTTTATTTGGTATGGGTTTTTTTGATTAAAAAAACCCTCAGTATATGAAACTGTTTAAAAGGTCAATGTTTTAATCAGGAAAAGCAATTGTGAAAATATGAAATTGATTTTTTGGATTATATCTAATCTGATCTCTTGAAGATAGATATTTATAAGCATGTGTTTTCTTACAAGGTGTTTGGACTTGCCCATTGAGTCCAAATATGCATGAACAAATGCATACAGTGAAAAAAAATAAGGATGAAAAATATAAACAGTACTGATTGGGCCACTTTATCATCTCACCTACTCTCAAAGAAGACAGATTTTTAACTATGCACACTCTTCTGTGCCAACAATATTAGAAATTAAGAATCAGTGAATAGCATAGTTCAAATCCAACAGGATGCAAGTAATTGGAGTAAATATAGGAACAGGTTGGAAATAAATAAGCCAACACAAATCTCCATGCTGTCATTCACAGATTGTTTTCTATAGCTAGAGGGGTGAGGTGTCACTATACTACACAATGGGCAACACTGGAAGAATATACTAGGGGAGAAACCATCTGTACCTTAAAAAAAAAAAATCACAACAGCAAATATAGAGTCTGGACAGATATAAGAAACAATGGTAATTAATTACTACAATCAGTGAAGATATGTGGTTAGTGCATACCAACAAAAATGACTTCTCCTAGTGTTCATTTTTTTAAGTACATTTTTACTAAGCAACCTTCTTAAAAGTAACAAAACATGAGGTTTCTGATACACACAATAGAAACATTAATGGAACCACTGCTATTGCATTGCCTGGCTACAGAAGTATTACTGCTGTGTGCTAACTTCTAATCCCTAATGACTATATTTTACAGAATACCATAAATCTAAACCCATCAGAGACATGAAAGCAATGACTGTTACTGAAAAAAACCAACCCCAAATCACTCAAAATCAAACAACCATCAGTGGACAGAAGGGAAGAACACAACTCTCTCATGACATGTACATTTCTTTACAAATTTGGTTTGAAAATACTGATTTGTTAGTAGTAAAATAACTCCTCTACATTTATTCTGCATTTTATTGATTAGACCATACTTAAGTGATATTTGGAATTCAAGAAGCTGATTTGTCATATATAAAATGATTCCCATTGTTCACTATAGCCACACCATAATATCCTATTTAATAAAAATTGACTTATAAGTCAAATAACTTTTTCTATTTTCCTAATCTTATAAATATAATAAAAACTCTGCTTTTCCAAAACAGCCCCAGATATGAAAGAAAACCATTAAAAATTAATTTATTTCCCTAATGTGTTAACTCAATATCTATGCAGACCTTGGACTAATTTCACAGATTAGTTTCATCTTTTTTACAACTCTTGAATGATAATATCAAATGCTTCATAGCTTTAATATTAATGTAAACAAGTTCCACAGAAATACTTTTGAAAGTAAATAGGTAGTAATAGGCAGCTAAAAATCCAAAATGACTTCTGAAGATCTGAAATTTACATTAATCTGCTTCCAATCAACATTAATCAAGCATATTCGGTCTACCACAGAACTGATGAAAAATAATATGTATAGTTGGGGAAGAGGGTGGCGAAGAAGAAGTAACCAATTATATATTCAATCCAGAAAAGAAGAACATGAAAGATTAGGTTTTCGTGACAGACTGTACTTCAACCTACTGTTTTTAAAAATAATCACACAGGAAAAGAAAGCAAAATAAATCCCACTTATAGTAAGAGATAAAGTGTGATATAAGTAAATGTAGCATCTTCTTACAAATTAGCTTCTGCTCTAAAATTATAGCACAAAAATAGGATTATAATATTTTTAATAGAAAAATAGAAAAGAAATCTAGGTCAATATGAATCAGTTCATTATATACAGAAATTTTACGTCATCTACTATTACCACAGAGATAAAAAGAACAACAGTAAATAAATAAGTAAAGGACTTTCATCAAACTCAGATTAAGGCTACAGATAAGTATGGATAAGCATTTAACAAGGCACTGTAACAACCTTGTAAGATTCAGGTAATGTGTTCTACGCCTCTGCATGAGAATCATATTCTTAGGTTTTGCATCTCAGGGATTTCATTTGCTTTTTTTTTTTTTTTCCTTCCCCACTCCCCCCCCCCCCCCCTTCCAGCTCTGACATCAAACTGTCAAGCTGGCTAATCAAATTAGAGACTGATGACTTTAAGGTAATTACAAGTCTGCCTGTAAAGCCAAGGCACTGCTGCAGACTGTCTCTTAGGGGACAGCTTGTATCCTGAGCTAATTCTGCAGTTTACCAGAAGCGTAATTTGGGAAAACCTCCATGGAGTAATGGACAGGAACATGATGATTGGTTGTTCATATTTATACCTTTTCTGTGACAGAGTAGTACACAAGGAGATGGGGCCCTCCAGGATCTTCCCTACCTTTTTTACTCACAGTCCTTCAAGCTTGTTATTCACAGCTCCAGAAGTTTCACTCCTGAGATGGGACCTACAGCCATCCCACTGCCCTGCTGTCTCAGGGTTCTTCTCTATGAGTTCTTGGATGCCTCCAAGGATGAGTGAGATATAGCTAATGCCACAATCCATTTGCCTTTTCTACACTTTTGGTTTTGGCCCCCCTCCTTCCCATTCATTTGTTACTCATTTGTTGTCTCAGGGTATCCATCCAGTGTTTATTCAGTTTAATCCCCTTTGGCATCTTATCTCTCTCCCTCCTATGTAAGAAAGACTGTTAGATTTTATTAGAGGAGGGCCAATGTCCTTTTCTAAGGTGGAAGAACAATAGGAACAGGGCAAACATGTGATACGCTTTCTTCCAGACCTGCCTAGGATGAAACACAGGCCTGATTAAGGAGTGTTATAGGCTGGCAACAAAGATAGGGAGCAAAAGAAAAAAAATGAAAAAAGGACAACTTCAACTGGAATGTCTTTCTAAAAACCTATCTTATCCTTTTGCATGCAAATTAAATATTTTCAACTTTGCCTTACTTGGCAGCAGATCAGCATTGAAAACATACCTTGGTTTGCAACCTAAGGAAAAAAATAAATTTGCAAGTTCAAAGGACAATAAAGGTATGGATTATTCCTTCAAAGAAAGAATGCTGATGTTAACATCAAAGGAGTATATAATTTCAATGATATGTTTAAAAACGCTAAACTCAAACCATGTGATGCATCTAAAATTTTGTACTTTAGTTTGAGTGTTAATTAAGTTAGATTAATTGGAATCTTAGTAACAGAATAATAGAAAATATTTAATCTCTAAATTGGGAAACAGTAGAAAAGCTTAATTTTACCAACTGACACTGGTCTTCTTAATATTCAATTTTATCCTAATCTTCAACTACCAGATCATTTTCAACTTATTTATGTGTTCAAATTTTTGCTCTTTTCATTAAAATACAAAAAAGAAAAAAAAAAATCCGCAAATAAATTACCAGCATAGAAGTGATAACATCTCTCACAACATAATGATACTCTGTGAGATTCAAATAATGGCATATTTTTAAAGTCTAGATATTTATCTAAATATTTTCATTTTTTCTCCATATGAACTCTAAAATGAATGGCAGTGTTTGTTTCTGTTCCATCTGAACCTCATATCCTGGATGATCTTCCTTCACAAGAAGCCTAAATGATACACTATTATGTTCTTTCCATTCCCACATCAGTCAGATTACATTGGTGCAAAACGACACATATGCTCAGTTTGGCAGTATAGATCTTGATCATTTCACATTCTCCAGTTTTCCACTGCTGTTTCCTACTTTAGCTTTAGATTGTTATTTTTCAGTTTATTCTCAGTTGTGTACATACACTATGGGATGAGTTAGAGTCGAGCAGATGAAAAGGAATACCAATTCTTATGATAATAATAAGAATAAAGGGAGAAAGAAGTTGTATGAATTATGTCACCTGATTCAAAATCACATTCTGTGGCACAGTTCTGTTTAATTCCTTATGAATATCCAGAAAGCAGATTCAATTAAATCAGTATCAATTAAAATAATAGTTGTGGAGTTACAGTTCAATCCTGGAGCTCAGGAACAATGCTCAAAATGAAAGAGTTGAAACTAATTAGGTAGAGACAGTAAGAAAGAAAGAATGAACAATGGGGAATAGTTTTGCATTATTAGCAGCTGCCACGTGATAAATGTAAGGAAAGCCACTGAAATTTTTTTACATACATTATATTTCAAGTGACCAAAGCCTGATTTTGAGTAGTTCCCCTTCTCTCTCACAAGTCAATGTCAAGGTCATTTCCTAGTTACCTGAAATGACCAAAGAAAAGATAATGAACTTGTTACCAGCCTGTTTGAGAATAAGATAAGGAAATACATCTCCCTAGCATGTTATTTGTCAAAAAGCAATATGGAGAATTTTCCTAATAATGAGTGGAAACAAATCCCAAATTCAAACATTTTAATGGCAGTGGAAATTTGTTTGTTTGTTTTTCCCCAGTATAAGGTATCCCTTTCTCTTGCTACCTGTCACACCAACTTCTCAATAAATTATAATAAACTGCAAGGAATATGAGCAAAAGTAGGCTGTGGGGTATCTATGAAGATTGTTAACAATGTTTTTCTTGCACTCCTGGATTGGGAGGGTCCCTCTGATACACAAAGCACTTTATGAAAGGAAGTTTCTGATATAGGGTAACAGGTAGTGTCAGGTTTGAAACAAAAATTCACAATTCTTTGTGTACAAAAAAATGAAGAATGTATAACTTTCTGTAAGAATTGCTTTCCTTAATAAATGTAATTCAAGCTGCAGCTTTTGTTTTACTATGTTATTTCTGCAAAATTACAAGTATTAGGAAAAAAGGACACAGGTGACTACACTGCGATTGGCCCACTGGACTGAAAGCAGGTTTCTAGGTTGTCCAAGTCAGGATAATAAAAGAACAACTAAAGTCATAACAGCTATTAAATATAAATTTCTATCCATACTGATGAATCACAAATAACACTTCCATCACACTAGTAAGATGACTGCATAAAATAGCAATTTTTACAGCCACTATTCAGAAACTTTTATTTCCTTAAAGTCACTATCCGTAGAGCATGTACAAAAGAATGACTTAAAATAGAAGGGGAGAAGTTATTTTTTATGATTCATTTCTTCATGAAAAACAATCAGTGTAAGAAAGAGTTTCACATACATTCAATTTAGGATGCCATTTAGTTAATTAACTGATCCATTTTCATTAACAAACTCAACATTGACTTTAAAACAAAATCTATGTAATTTCTTTAAAATTATGAATATTTATGATCCACAGTATCTCTGGCAAAGTTGCAGTAAAGATTGTATTACTAGAGGAAAATGAAAGCACGCTACTAAAAATATGTATATGAGATTTTTATTTGCTATGTAGCTAGTGTTTCATCTTTTCTTACAAGCCTTTCAGGACCTGAACTTGGCACAATTTATGGGAGGGAGAGGGTTGGTGGTTTATTTTTTAAAATTCCTAACAGTGTATTTGCAATACTCTCAATTCTCATTTTTATAAAAAAAAAAATTGGGTTTTTTCCCATTGATGCAGAATACTAAGGCAGTCCACAACTCCAATTCACTAAACAATTTTCTGCTTCATTTGACTCTCTAGATTTTTTAAAAAACAAATAAACATATCTCCCACCCCAATGATTTGTTTTCTTTCTGTTGCATGGTAATATGACTGTATATATCACAGTCTTCTGAACAATTGTATGCTTTCTATATTAAATATAACTAATTGTCATTCATTCTGTTTTCTACTATCTTAGTGATTCTCCTTTGTCAAGGGCACTTTTTGAGCACAAGACACTCCACCTTAAATCTTTGCTCAATAATCTAGTCCATGATTTTCTTTTCTTTATCTTTGTTTCTTTCTCAGTTCCAGAAATCCAAAAGCAGATACAAAGGGTTTATGGTATGATTCCTTCAGTGACTCTTAATGAAGGATATTCTGACAGGAAAACAATTTCTAAATAAAAGTACAATGCCCTAAATGTTCTTTCCCTGATTTATAGCAGATAATACCATATCTATCCCTCAGGCTACATACAGTCTGTAATGCAAGCAGACTCCAGTGTGCACTCCACAGTAGTGGTAGCCTGCCTGAAAAATCAGGCAAGGGTTTTTTCCTATGGAAAGCAGAGCCCAACATAGAGGTTGGGAGGACAAGAGAAAGTGGCAGACCATAGTGCTATTCAGCACAGAGCTGGACATGCTGTTGCAGTGTCTCAGGGAAATGCAATTTTACTTTACAAGGTATGATAAACCTTGTTTCACATAGTTAAGAGCAATCTGTTGTCATCATTCGGCAAACCATAGTAGTCTTATTTCCACTGTTAGTGTTTCCACTTGACAGAGTTTTTCTTGCCTGTTTCTTTGTGTCACCATCCTTCTCTGCAGCCTGCCACCTTCTTTTCCTAATTCATTATCTGATTGCTTTACTTTCAAAACCATACTCAGTAGTGAAAACTCATATTCCTTGTGTAATCAGCTCACTGTGGCCACCAGTCAATAGCTAAACTAAACATATTGATACTTTCTTCCATGCTGTTGCCTATAGAAGAGGAGCTTCCCAGAAGCATTCAAAAAACTGCTGTGGAGCTTATAAAAACTGTGATCTGCCAGAATACCTGACTAGCAAAATGAAGCCAAAAGGTATTGCAAAGAAAGAAATTACAAATATTTTTACAAAATGTAGTACCATAAAATGCAAGATATGAACTTAGAATCATTATTGGTTTGCTCATGGAATTCTCTATAGGAATGAAAAAAACCCAAAACCTTAACATCTTGTTTGGTAGAGAAAAGGAATATGATTTGTTCTAAGGTATTAACACAGCAATGAGAATCAATGTATAGATAAACTGTACTATTTCCACAGTAAATAAATAGGTGGTGGTTTTTTTGCATTATCTTTGCAGAGTGTATATACATTACAATAAGTTGGACTTCTATGTACAGATGAATATTTGTAGCATTTCCTAGCAACACAATTTATTCTGTTAAAAATGTTGGTATTCCAGTTCTAGTGAGTGATCTTGATTGCCAAGTACTGAGCTGACATATCTGATAGAAAACAACTAACAACTGACTGTTTCATTTGGATTTTTTGGTTGTTCTTCAAGAATTATCCAATTTAGTACTTACAGGGAGGTGACAAATTTTCATTTCTAAGAAACATGCAGTTAATACAAAAGTTGAGAGTATGGTAGTTACCTTGGTTAATAGTCTTCAATGTAAAATTAAATTAATTCAGTATCATAACAACAGACCATTCTCTGAGTAATGATGATGATGAATTTTTGAAAAGATGTTTTGAAAATTTGGAGTAAGTTTAAAAAACAGGCAGGACAAGAATAAGGGAAAAGGGAAGGTGAGGTTTAACCTTACTTAAGGTTATTTCAGACTAATCTGTTTGTGAGATTTTTAATTATATAGGTATGTTTTAATACAGATAGGCTTCTATAATTAAAGTACAAACTTTATCTTGTAAACAGCAAATAGTAAAACATTGACATTTAGGACCCTACAGTCTTTCTTAACAGAAATATGTGAAACACCTGACATACAATGCAATTTCTGTCTTTGAACTGAAGTTTAAATAAAGTCTTAAGCACTGTCATTCATCAGTGAGTGATATTATGCAAACCATTGTTCACTATATGTGAAATTTCTCTCAGATATGTAGATTGTTGCAGTGTATAAAAATGTGTAAGGAAGTGAGTTATGTGAAATCTGATAATTCACATAGATCAATATTACCAACATAGCTGTCAGCACAAATGTCTTAAAAATTAATACCTTTTCTGTTAGTATTTTTTTGTGATATAATGACAGTTAAGCTAACTTCTTGGAAAAGAGAAGGAATTACCTAGGATCCTAGTCAGGTTTCCAGATCCAGTAGTCATGTACTGATTTTAAACTGAAATTTTAAGATATCCCTTTAACCAAAACTTTTGAAAGAGCCAGTCACTTTATTTGACATACTTGGTAGGTTTTGTTTAGAAAGTGTTGCAATAGAAGAGAAAGACTAAGAGCAATAGCATAGCATCATAGAATTGTTCAGATTAGAAGAGACCTTCAAGGTCATCAAGTCCATCCGTTAACCCAACACTGCCAGGTCACCACTAAACCATGTCGCTCAGTACGACAGCTGCACGTCTTTTAAATAACTCCAGGGATCGTGACTCCACCACTTCCTTGGGCAGCCTGTTCCAGTGCTTTACAACCCTTTCTTTTAAGATTTTTTCCTCATTTCTAGTCTAAAGTTCCCCTGGTGCAACTTGATGCCATTTCCTCTTGTCCTATCACTTGCTACATGGGAGAAGAGAGTGACCCTCACCTCATTACAACCTCCTTTAGGGTAGCTGTAGAGAGCGATAAGGCATGTTGAACCTTCCAGATCTAAATCCCAACATATCATTGCCTGTGTTTACTTTTAAGAAAATGAAACCATGTGTTCCCCACTATTGTTTTAGATGCAGAACTGATATTTAAGTACATTGGGATTTAACTTAATAAATACCATTACTGAGAAAGATTTTATTAATAACATTGTGGAAACTTCAAAAGATAAGAGAGCAATTTCTTTCTATTTCATTCCAGCAAATATTAATTCAGTCTTGTCAGATGTTGCAAGTCTCTTGGGTTCCTGTTCTTTATGCAAAACCCTTTCCAGAATCTGTTGCCCCTCTTTCATGTGAAGTGGGGAGAGACAAAGAAAGAGCAGTCATACAAAGTCTCCTATTACCTTCTGAAAAAGCCACAGTAAAAACTAATAAAATAAGAGAGGAATGACTGGGGTCATAGTGGTTCCTCCTGGGGTGACTGTAAGGAACAAAATGGTGCTGAGGAAAGATAGTCAACAGACAAACAAGATACACTATTTTTATATATGCTTCAAGAAACTCATTAGAGAATCTGCACAATTTTCTTGTAAGCAATTACTTTCCTGTAAGTTTTTCCATGTTGATGAGTAATATGACCTGAAATCCACAAATAATACTGTGATGAATTTCCAACTTATCTATATTTAACTTACATTAAATTTATTATGTTTGACGCCATTTATTATTAAGTCTGTAACAGACCTAGAAAAACAAAAGTAAGGTAAAACAAACAAAGCTAGAATCTAACATGCATAAAGAAGAAAGAATCCTAAACATACTCAAAAACTTGTCTCAAGAGGAAAGAACAAATATTCGGCAGTATACCACAACAGCCTTTGATATTGTGCAATTATTGCCTTATTGTGGCAAAAACATTTTGAATAATCTAACCTTTTCCTTGAAGGGACTTCAGAATGGCTGAGCCTTTCAAATGAGAGCAAGCAATATACTGTATAGGAGAGTACTTATTAATACTTAAGAACACCAAGAAAACTGTAGGTGTCAATAATAAAAAGAGAGCAACTGTATATTTCTCTGCAGGATTCCTGAAATAATGTAAAAAAGCATTACTAACCACTCTAACAATGCTTTAAACCTTCAGAAATATTTTAATATTACCAAGTAATTAATTTTTACAACATTCCTATGGGATGGGGAGGTGTGCATAGGAAAACAGAGCAGCTGTAAAATTAAGCAACTCCCCTGGCATTTCCAGTGCACAGGTAGTGTCAAAATCAAAATGGTCTCTGTAAAGTATCATATCTAAATACACCATTTGTCAGATATTTACATCACAAAAATCTTCCTTTTTTTCTGATGCTGTGATAGGGCATCTATTTAGTCATAATGCTTTACTGGGCAGACACATAACTTGTTTAATTTTTACTTTTGTGCTCATAAATGAGGAAAATAGATACTTGAGTTTGTATGTTAATATATTAAAAACTGACCAATGCAATGATATGTGCAAAGCACATGCCTGTGGGGAAGCAGAGAAGGGGTCTGATATCTTCATATTAAACAAGCTTGGCTGCCAGTGTTGAAAGGATGGCTTTTTGGATTTCAGGGAAAAAGGCTTCTCCAGAAACTGTTTCAGGCTACATCTAATCTGCTGAATCCAGAGGTGGTTTTCAATGCCCAGACATGAGTGCATGTCCTGACAACATGCTGGCTTCTTACTGCAATAAGTTTAAAGTGTCCACAAGCTGTCCACTTTGTTTCCAAGGGAAGGAAGCCTAGGCTTGGGGCCAGACTGAACCTGTAGTGTGGTCTTGTCAGGCCTCTGAAATGAGGGAACCGGGACCTTCTGTTGCACTACAGCATGAACATACAACTCTCTGCAGGAGAAACATGAAAAAAGCTATAGTATGCAACTAAAGAAGGATACACACCAAGTATAACTCAAGTTAAATAAATTTGCATCCATTTTTACAGGTGGAATCATTCCATAGGAAAATTCTGTCCTCTACCATCTCTTTGTTCCTGCTTTTCAAAGAAGAAAGTGGAACTAAATAATGATGAGCCTTACCACTTAATTTTTATTGTCCGTGAGACTCACTGGTTTGAACACAGGCCAGACAAACTGATCTGGTAGGCTACATTACCTGCACAATAGGGAAGACCAGCATCTTTTCCATGGTTCAAATATTACAGTATAATTTTATTCAGCCAGATTGTCAGATATATTTTTTTTAGAAACAAAACTTTGAGTTGTGTCTTTAACAAAATTCTCTTTTTGAAGGATGTGGAAACTCTCTGCCTTTCCTTTCTACCTCTTTATATAGCAGAACAACAATTTCACTAAAGCCTGGGAATTTCTATTTACCTTATTAAGTGAATGATGCTTCAGTCTTAAGTGCTTGAAACTTCAGTATGTCAGAATTTCCCCACTCAACTCCTTGACATAGAATGCTGCATCCTTAAAATTTCCATGAACCTAAATGATTTCTGAAATAACTTTTATATTTAATAGTAAATTCTAGATTCTTCTTCTATTAAATTGTCCAGATACCACTTGAGATGTATATTTTTTAGTTTACTACCTTTTCTTCATTACTATGATCTTCTCTAGGCATCTGATTTTATCAGATGGCTAAATGGACATGGTCAGAGGGTGTATGGGCCTTTTGATTGTCCCAAATCATTCACCAGTATGTTCTCATGCAAATTAAATAAAGAGGGTACTGTCTTCTTTAAATTTTATATCTTTTGGATGGAGTATGAATATAGCTCATCTCTGTGACCTCAATATTCTGCAAACTAACTTGTATAGAAGACTTCAGAGATCCACACAAAACTTCTCTAGAAACAGATTCTTACAGTCATTCATCTGCATTTTGCAAGTGAGATCAAATATGGTCTTCTTAACCTGCTTCAGTCTACAATAAATTATGGTGGGTATCAACACGTTCTACGCGTGAAGGAACCCATAACATTGTAAGAACGCTATTGTTATCTATACCATTCAGATCAATAGCAATTAAAATTATGATTATATTTTTAAGGGATTTTCTGCTTGGCAGTATTCACTATCTGGCTTCCTATTTAATCTGTCTTTTACATTAAAATTTTGTATAATAATAAGGCTCCCTGGAGGATTCATATCTAGTATCCTAATTTCCTGGAACAAAAACTGCATTCTGTTATGACTGATGCTTATATACAGAAGAATTTACACTGTTATTTAGTTCTTCTGTATATATTAATGTATTTATTTTTAGAATATTCTTTCTCACCCACTTTTTTTCTCTGGGGTTTTTATTTATCATTTATGAACTAGGTCATGTACTAAGTCCTGGAAAGGAAAGCAGGTGAGGTTGGTGTCTCTTTAGAGTATCTTTCACTGTGATGCTCTTCGCTTTCATTTCAGAAAAAAATGTTTGTGTAAATTACCTTTGCTTCAAAGTTTTAGTAGATGCAGCAACTGTTTCTTTCACTACATACCTTGAATGACAAAAGTGAGCTAAAAGAGTAGAAAAATTTCTTTCCACCATCACAAAAAAAAAAAACCCAAATCAAACAAAACCAAACAGTTATACTATATAAAATTATTTTTTCTTTAAGATTAAAGCAGAATAATTGGTTATAGTTTTCCCTTGGTGATATTCCAGATACAGCATAAATTACATATTTTTCAGTTTCTTTTGCTCCTGAGAACTGCATTAATGTGATTTTAATTTTTATCTTATAAATCCCAAAGAATAAACATTTTTTAAAAAAGCAGACATTGAACTGAAAGAAAAAAAAAAAAAAAAAAAAAAAAAATTATATCAAATCTCTGGATATTTTAATATTTTTTTTTAAGAATTATTTTAAAATACAGTTTCTGTAAAGCAACAGTTAAAAACATAAAATAATTAATTCAGTGAATATCATACCATAACAATACTCACTTCACTTGAGACTCATTTATATTTAGGTTGGGGGCCAAAACCAAAACCAAACAGGTTTATGTATATATTCAGGTTTTTTTCAAATGTGGGACAAGATTTGAAACTCTCTTAGTGCTAATTTTCCACATTTAAAGACTGTTGCATCCAGATCTTAATCTTAAATCATACTAGATGTAATCTGTTAGTCTAAGTCTGATGTTACTATCTCTTCTTTTACAGACAAACAATAACCAAATCTTGCAATATAAGTTAAACAAATTCCTTTTGTTACACCTACTGTGAAAACCTATACTTAGCCTTGATTGCAGACATTATTAGAGGTATTATAATCCACCATTTACATGAACTAACTAAAAACTGGAAAAAAAAAAAGCGCAAAATGTCTCCTTATGTTTCACAATAGTCTCCAGTACTTTCTGATGAAAATCATTAGGATGACTTACAGGAGGGCATGTAAAGTGGAACAAAAAGTAGCATCTGAAGATGTTGAAATGACTAAAAATTGCCTCTGATTGCTGAGTAAGCTGTAGGGCCCAAATCCCATTGTGCTTTGTCTTCTATACACATGCAATCCATTGTTTTTAAAATATCTAAGTATCTCAATAGTTTTAAATCAGCAGAGTCAGAAAACTTTCAGTATGTGTAGCCTAAAAAAATAGGATAAAACCCAACAGGGTTATTTTACCTGTTTGGAAGGTGAAAATAACTCAGACATTTATATTAAGCTAGAAATGCTTTAGTCCATACTTTCTTGTTCACTTTATTTTCACAGTCTGTAAGACAACTGTATTTGAAGAAAAGAGCAGAAGAAAAATAAAATAAAAAAGTCATGGTTTTATCAATATTGTCTGACATCATAAGACCAATTCTTATGGTCTTGGGGAAAGAAAAAAAAAAGCCACTTCTACTTATCTATGTAATTCTTTGTTGAAATGCAGTCAGTTTCTCTTTTCACAGTCTGAAAAAATTATGCTATAAGTGAATGTACTTTGCTAATTGAATGCAAGGTTTTGTCACCCTTGCTCTGTATGTTTCTTTAGAGAAAATCACATGCAATCCAGTTAAGATTTCTGGTTGTATTTAAAAAAATATATGTATATGTGTGTATAACATATATCAGATTTAGCCTACAAGGCTGTTTATGTATAATGTTGCTTAGACTTCCCATCATAATTGTCTTTAAGAACAAATATAAATTTTTTAAAATGGAAACGAAATTATTAATAACATGATACAAATTATTGGAAGTGGCTAAATTGAACTACATGTCATATTACTTCCCTCTACCAATTTTATTCCTGGAAAAGAGTAACTTACCAACTTAGTTCCAACATTACGGAATCCAGATTTTAGTTGATCAAGTAAATAACAAACCAGATTTTGTATTGTATTGGGTTTGGTAGCACAGGGCTACAGGTGTGGTTTCTGTCAGAAGCTGCTAGAAGCTTCCCCTATGTCTGATAGAGCCAGTGTCAGCCAGATAGTTCCAAAACATACCTGCTGTTGGCGAAGCCCATTGTCTAAGCCCTGCAGCCTCTACCTGCAGCATGTGAAGGACCCTACTTAGGAGTGGGTGGATGTGCCCAAAGGAGGTTGTGACATCATGGGAAGCCTGTGCTGGACCAGGCTCCTGGCAGGACCTCTGGAGAGAGGAACCCACACTGGAGCTGGTTTACTGGCAGGACTTGTGACCCCCCGGAGGACCCACACTGGTGCAGTCTGTTCCTGAAGGACTGCATCTGATGGAAGGGACTCCATTGATGGAGCAGTTTGTGAAGAACTGTAGCCCGTGGGAAGGACTCATGTTGGAGAAGTTTGAAAGAACACTCTCTCCCATGAGAAGGACCCAATGCTGAAGCAGAGGAAGAGTGCGAGGGGTCCTGCCCCTGAGGAGGAAGGAATGGTAGACACAACATGTGATGAACTGACCACAACCTCCATTGCCTGACTCTCTGCACCACTGGGCAGGAGGAGATGATAGAGAAAAATTGTGACTGAAGTTTAGTCTGGAAAGAATCACAGAATCACAGAGTGTTAGGGGTTGAAAGGGACCTTGGAGATCTTCGAGTTCAACCCCCCTGCCAGGGCAGGATCATATAAGCTACCCTACAACCTAATCTACCCTACAACCTAATCCACCCTAACACAGGTCACTCAGGAACGCATCCAGGCGAGTTTTGAAAATCTCCAGAGAAGGAGACCTCTCTGGGCAGCCTGTTTCAGTGCTCTGTGACCCTTATTGTAAAGAAGTTCCTCCTCATGTTAAGATGGAACCTCTTGTGCTCCAGCTTATATCCATTCCCCCTAGTCCTATCACAAGGCACGAGTGAGAAGAGGCTGTCCCTTTCCTCTTGACACTTAGCCCTCATATATTTATAAACATTTATCAAATCCCCTCTCAGTCTTCTCTTTTCCAGACTAAAGAGCCCCAGGTGTCTCAGCCTCTCCTCATAAGGCATGTGCTCCAGTCCCTTAATCATCTTTGTAGCCCTCTGTTGGACTCTCTCAAGCAAATCCCTGTCTCTCTTGAACTGGGGAGCCCAGAACTGGACACAATACTCCAGGTGAGGTCACACCAGTGCAGAGTAGAGGGGGAGAAGAACCTCCTTCGATCTGCTGGACACGCTCCTCTTGATACACCCTAGGATACCTTTGGCCCTCTTGGCCACAAGGGAACATTGCTGCTCCATGGAGAACTTGTTGTCCACCAGGACTCTCAAGTCTTTCTCCATAAGACTGCTCTCCAGCATATCACCTCCCAGTCTGTACTGGTGTAATTTATTATTCTTACCTAGATGCAGGACTCCACATTTATCCTTGTTAAACCTCATTTGGTTCTGCCCTGCCCAGTTCTCCAACCTGTCCAAGTCTCGCTGGATGGCTGCACAGCTTTCAGGTGTATCTGCCGATCCTCCCACTTTTGTGCCATCAGCAAACTTGCTGAACAGACACTCTGTCCTGTCATCAATGTCATTGTTAAAGATGTTGAACAGGACCGGACCCGGCACTGATCCTTGGGGGACTCCACTGGTTACAGCTCTCCAGCTGGATTTGGCACCATTGACCACCACTCTCTGGACTCTATTGTCCAACCAGTTACTAATCCATCTTACTACCTGCTCTTCTATCCCATACTTCCCAAGCTTCTCCACAAAGATGTTATGGGAGACTGTGTCAAAAGCCTTGCTAAGGTCAAGATAGACTATATCCTCTGGTCTCCCTGCATCTAGCCATCCAGTTACAATATCATAGAAGTCTATTAGATTAGTCAAGCATGACTTCCCCTTGGCAAATCCATGTTGACTACTCCTGATAACCTTCTTATCTTCCATGTGTCTAGAGATAACCTCCAGAATGAGCCTCTCCATTATCTTTCCAGGGATGGAGGTAAGACTGACTGGTCTGTAGTTTTCTGGAATCTCTTTCCTGCCCTTTTTGAAGACTGGAGTGACATTGGCTTTCCTCCAGTCCTCCGGCACCTCTCCCGTTTGCCATGATTTTGCAAAAATGATGGAGAGTGGCAGGGCAAGAAGAGAGGTGTTTTGTGAGGGGAAGGTGTTTTAAGATTTGGTTTCCTTTCTCATTACCTGTCTCTGATTTGATTGGTGAGAAATTAGATTAATTTTCCTCAAGTCAAGTCTGTTTTGCCCATGACAGTAATTAGTGAATGATCTCTCCTTGACTTTATCTTGATCCCTAAACTTTTCATTGTATTTTCTTTCCCCTCACCAGCTGAGGAGGGGAGTGATAGAGCAGCTTTGGTGGGCACCTGGTGTCTAGCCAAGGTCAACCCTGCATATCTGTTTAACATTCCACACCCCATATGAAACAAATCATGCTTTTGAACATATAGGTATTTCCTACTTTTTCAGCTTCAGAAAAACAGGTTTCAACAGACCATGGCTTCCTTAATTTTCCCTTATTCATGCCTTGTGATTATTCAACTTGTTTATTGGTGTAAAGACTGTAGTATTTTTTCTGTTTGAATATAAAGCTGGAGAAAGTATACAAATATGGATATATTATTCTTATATCATATATTATTGTATTACCAGAGGTAGTATTTTGGTACATCCTTGTTTATAACCTACATATCCACATTATTTTCTAGTTAGACTGAAAATATTGGTCACCATCAAACAGCTGACCTTCAAATTAAACATTAGACTAACACAATCTCCAGAGAAATAATTAGTTTCAAACATTAACTCAACAGCATTGGAAGGTTAAAAGCATAAAAATTTTAATATAATTTGGCAGAAAATAAATTTTTAAATGGAGGTTCATAAGTGTTGTTTTATTTATGGTTTTTTTTAAGC
This sequence comes from Todiramphus chloris collaris, assembly GCA_025345505.1. Taxonomy (NCBI): domain Eukaryota; kingdom Metazoa; phylum Chordata; class Aves; order Coraciiformes; family Alcedinidae; genus Todiramphus; species Todiramphus chloris. The sequence goes on from JANVCC010000017.1 coordinate 80,983, forward strand.
TATCTTATTTCCTGTATGCTTAGCATGGATGGGAAATAGTAGTTTATCTTACACTGCTAGTAAATTTGCCTTTTTAAATCTAATTAGTGGTAGGTGCTAGCAATACTCAAATAAAAAGGAATTAACCCTATATATTCTTGTATCTCAGAGATTGTGTCATTCTCATGCTCATCGAATTCACAAATACTTAAAACATTTACATCCAACTTTATTTTGCTATATGTGAGGCCATTTGTAAATACAGCTGATGATAACATGAATGTGGACTACACCTAGATAGCAATATAGGTAATTTAGTAATCAGGTCACTTATTAGTTGAAACCAAATTCAGGAAAAGAAGAACATTTTGATCCACAAAATGCCGTATATATTATTCTAATTTCAAATAGGAAGCACAGAAATCAAACTTTAGTATTCATTTTCCAAGACCCTTTCCCTTCCATCTCACAAATAAAGTAGCAGCATTTGTAGCAGTTTAAACTGTGACTCCAACTAAGTTGCACTGACATGCTGGAAATTTGATGTCATCACAGGTAATCTATGAATAATTACTATTCAAGGCAAATTACAATACGTGAACTATAACCTTGTTATGACTTTGTCTTTCTGCACTTTCTGGGCCCATCTGATTTTTATTTTTTTTTTATACTTAATCAACCAAACCAAGATGACCTATACTTTTCCTGGTTGTACATAAAATGTTCATAAATTATAGCCATGTCACTCCACTCTGTGGTTTTGGGTTTGTTTTTTTTTTTTTGTCTATATAGTACAACAAATTGATTTGCTGTGGCAGTAAACAGTGAAATAGTCTCTTCAGTGTCTAGTAATTAGTCCTAATACTAGCAGACAAATTAAAAGGCAGCAAAACAAAATGTCTCCATCAGGCACTTATAATAACCTTCATAATACATACAGTAGACATTGTGAAGACTAAGGTGGATAAATGAGGAGAATGCTGATTTTGGCATCCAGCTTACTTTCAGATAATCTAGCTCATCCCTCTTGGCTGACACCAATCCAAGAATAATATTAAAGAGTAATAAACTCCTTCCAGCAAACCTCTGATTCCATGGTTCACTGGTCTCAGACCTAATCTATCAATCCATTTACTGCACAGTACAAGGTAAGAAACCCATTACAGATCTGTTATATGCCCTGGCAGGTGGTATATGACAAGGACTGAATTCTTCACAAACTCCAGTGCCTAGTACCCATTTTGTATGCTTTGAAGCACTAGGTGGTTAGCTTGCTTGACTATCACAGCAGAAGATACTTTGAGCTTTGAAAAAAAAAGAAAAAAATTCATGATGTGAAGGCATAAAAATGGTTATAAAACACTTCATTTTTCATACTATTAAGACTTCACAAAGATAGTGTTATTTTCATTTTTATAATAAATGCTGGCTTTGGAGAGGGGTACGATAAGTAAAACCAGGTTAGAATTTAAAAGTCATGCTTTCAAACATGAGCTTTAATCTTTATTCTCTGCTTAAACTATGTCTGAGGTAGCGGCCTATCAGAATCACTATTCAATACAGTTGTCTAAAGAAATGTAATATTAAAAATATTACTATCTAAAAGAAGAAAAACTCTTCACATATCTATTTTCAAGGTCATCAACGCAGGATATAAACACCTAAAAGCAAAGACAATACTGAAGCAAAAGCATAAAAGCTTCTTTTACGTGATTGCAATTCCTTTCATACTCAATTTCTTTTCTCAGCTTATTTCCATAGCTGTAGGGCAACAGTTTATGTGACTGTAAAGAAGGTTTGAACAGGACTTATTTCAAATATGTCTCCTTGAAGGTTAAGACTCACAGGTGTTGTCCCCCATTGCCCTGTTTGCCAGATCAAGGCAAAACAAAAAGTTGTCATAACCTTAGGAGATATTTGGCTACATTCTCAGCTGGTGTAAATTGTCACAGCTTCTCTATAGTAAGCAGAATTACTCCAGTGTACACCAGATAAGGGTGTACCTTACATTATTTATGTAACTGACATGTATGTTTTGTACTTTGAAAATAATTCCATTGTGAAATATTAGATAATCAGAAGTGGTAGATTGTTACACATTCATTTCTAGCAAAGATGCCAGAAAACAAAAGAAACAGGTAGAAACAAAGCATTAAAGTATGTTACATTCTTAGAAAGGGATGAAGAGACAGAAAAGCCCCAGAGAAATCTCAATGTAATGATGTTTGTCCACTGTGCTTTGAGGAATACAAAAAATATATCCTCATCAAAAAAACTGACTATGGAACCATCCTCAGGTGACCAAAAGAAGTTCACCCGATATAAAAGTGCCAGAGCTGTGAGCTTTGACTCACAGTAAAAAATTGTGGTGGTTTTTCAGTGCTTACAGATCTATACCTGAAGGAAGATAACATATGTCCCTTTCTTTCTGTGATTTCTTATTTTATTACAGATGCTAGAATTTCAGAGGAGAAAGAAAAAAACTTAAATGATGTTTTCTTCACAAATTGTGAGTAAACCAAAAAATACATAAATTAATAATATTTTTCCCTTCAGTGACACTGGAAAAATCTAATGATGAAGCCCAAAATGAGGTTCAAACTCCCTTTTTTTTTTTCTTTCTCCTTTTCTTTCTTTTTTTTTCTTTTTATTTTCTTTTTAAAATAGGACCATAAAGATCATATGGGAAATAGGAAACCTTCAGAGGACACATATGAATTCAAGTCTTGTAATTTTCGAACTCAGTGTCAAACAACATTTTCCAGATTCTTTAGGTTCAGCTCCAAGGGCAGGGTAGAATTTCTCAGTTTTATTAATCTCCATAGGTGGATACATGAAATCAAAATAAAGTGGTTAAGTAATGATCTAAATTGAAAGGTCAGTTCTCTGGTTTAGTCTCACTAAGAAGTAAATGGAAGTTCTCAAGTGGTACATTCCAAGCCTAATATCTTGTCATAAACACTACTTAGATGTATGAGACAAACTTGTGAAGAGAATGATTCACTAAACAGCAGCTTTGTGCTCCATATTTCATCCAGACACAGCTACTTCCAACAGTACTCTTAGTTACTCTGAATGTAACAAGCTACCTGGAACATTTTTGCATCAGAAAGTGAAAATGCAAAGTTTATGCATTTTAATATATGATTAATCAGTGAAAGCTTACATTCAGAGACAAATTACAGATTTCATTAAAGTATACTTGTATATGCATATTTTCACTAAAATTTAAAATATTTGAAGTCTAATGTCTGTCTACTACTCCAGCTCAGATAGTCAATTCATGGTGCTTAAATTCAGCTATGTATATTCTTACTTCAGCTAGTAAACAGCACTTTTTTGGTTCTGAAATGTTATGAATTCTTCTGTATGTATTGATTTCAGAAACCCATCTGTAAAGAAAGAGATACGTTTGCCCAAGCACCCGAATAATGATTTATGTATCCAGCTTAGAGTTTGTGAATGTGATCAATATTTATTATCTACTTTTGTCTTAGCCATCAGCTACTATTTTGAACTTTGCCAGATTGTTTCTGTTAGAGATAAACTAATGAGAGTCCCACATCAAATAAGTTCCTGTTTATTTCCCAAGTCTGTGCTTGAAATTCAAGTGTCATCCCAGAAATATAACAAAACCCCTCAGGATTTAGTATTCTTAACCAGAAACCCTATCCTGTCTTTTCAGTAAGGTACTCAGAAGAAGATTTTCTCTCTCTCTCTTTTTTTTTTTTTTTTTTTTTTAAATTCCCAAAAGCTAAACACAACATATCCCTCTTTCTTTTTCACCTAGCATCCTGGTAACAAACAGATAGCACAGGTTAATTTCCCAGATTCTAGTTTTGCCATCAGTCTCAATGGAAATTCTTCATCTCAGTCTATATTGACCTAAATTTTCTGAATTCTCTACATTTTCTGAATCAGGCTAATCCATACCTTGGGTGGTGGTCCTCTGGACAACACTTTCTACAATTCCTGCTACCTGAGAAACAGAAGCCACATGAGAGCCCTCAAATTATCTACCTTTCTTCACTTAATTCATCATCACCAGTTTTCAAACCAAAAATATGTTAGTTCAACAATAAAGTATCACAAAATCTTCCCTTACTTCTGTCCATAAGTATGGATATCCCAGAATGCAAAATGAGTGGTACTTGGCTATAGAGAAACCAGAGCTCAAGGATTGGAAGAAGTATAGTGAAATGTGAAACAGTGGTTGTAATTTCCACCTTGGGGTTGGGGAGAGGAGAGAATTACGAAGCGTTTCCACAAACACAAACAGCCATTTGCTACTGCTTCTCACACACCTGAGTCACAAAGCCTGGAATATTTGCTGTACAATCAAAACAACCAGGCTTAAAAAATTATGCTCTGAATTCCACCCTTAAGCAGCAGGCCTGTAATTTATGGAGTAGATTTGGATGCAACATCATCATTTTAGGTACTAATGGCCTTGGTTTGCTGTCATTGTTTCCTCACAGCAGTGTATTGCACACATTTTTCTTCCTCAGGTTCATTTTGCATACAAATAACTCTTCATACAGAGAAAAAAATACATACCGAAAAATATATAATGCAAATATTTGTTGCATATTAAACTTTTATACAATTATATCATTAATATGACTAACCTTTAACAAGCAATGGTTAGACTCCTTCAGTGTACTCTCAAGCTTATGTTTTTTGTCTGGGTTCACTGATGCACTTCCAAGTGCTATTCCTCTGGTTTCATTTAATCGCTTCAGTATTCCCTTGTGTAAAGGCAGATCTTCAACTCTTAACTGAAAATGGCAAATACAGCAGTTAAGATGAACTGTGGTAGAATTTTCAGCTCTTGTGTCTTCACTCTTATCGATTTGTGTATCAGCTGAAGGAATAAACTCAATTCAAGACAAAATAAGAACTGCTTTCTGAATGTAGAAGGCTAAAATCCCTCAAAAGAGACTGTATTAGTGGATCAAGACTAAAGAGAGTCCTAAAAGCCAAAATATGGGTTTTCTCAGGATATTAATTACTGTTACATGATAAATTCCACTTACTGGCACTTAGTGGCTCATGCATGTGAATTTTAGTATGGTAAAGAGCAAGCACTTTGGAGAAGGGTTTTAACAAGTTCCATGCTGTGAACACAGTCACCCAGCTGGTATATGTCGAAAAGCCCTCCAGTCTAACCTCATAATTAAGAATGTTCATGTATGTTCATTAAAAAACCACCCAAGTAAAGCCAAAGGATGCAAGGCATAATCTTATTGTACCACTTCTCCATCATGTGTGCAGTAACTGCAAACTTATACTGTCAGAGTAAGTTGATATATGAAGTAAGGATAAGTAAAAGACAAAGTTCTTCAAGTTCTCTCTCTCTCTCCCTTTTTTTAAATTTTTTTTAGAAGGTATTAAATAAGCCACACTGCAAGCCCATAGATTATTTTTTGCTGCATTAGGATGCTTTCTCTTGTGAGGAGTAAAAGGAAAAGGTAGACTGTAAAAATGAGATACAAATAAGAAATTATAACACCTTTAATTTGGGATTATGTATCCTTTGGAAATACTACAATTGGGAAATATTTGTATATAAATGAGGAGTGGCAACATTCATGGTTCTAAACAGTCAATTTAGACATTAAACCTGCAATTATCTCCACAAATTATAAGATGCATCTAACAACCCTTATAAATCTTTCTTTATCTTTGGTCTGATATCCTCAACAATGGAGACAAAGCCTCACAAATTCTCTGTCCAACTCACTGACATCTCATACTAAATAGTCAAAGGGAAAATTCAGCACATGGTTAAGTTTTCATTTCTTGAAATTTTATGAAGTACTATATATTCTATTTTTGTTTGGTTAAAAAGAAAGGTGAAGATAGATTTTTTTCAGATTTTGTTGAAAGAAGGGTAAGAGAAACTAACAAGATTCCTTCAGATTCTCTAATGCTCTGTATCCATCACTTGCTGAATTTTTTCAACTTGGACTGCCATAATGGATAACTAATGAAACCGTTACATAGGTATTCTGTAAGTAATATGTATTTTCCAACTACAGTTTAATTTATTACTGTGCAGGTTATTAAACATAGTCATTCTATTGGACACATTTCAGGAACTAACCAGGGCAGGTTCTCACGGATAAAATTTATTATCAGTATCACAGTCCAAAAGCTCTAATGTCTTTATGAAAATATGGCACACTTTGAAAACAAACATTTACTATTCTGTTGGAGTTTTTTTAAAAGCATTTTTAAAAAGCCACCTAGATGTTTAGTCCAGAAAATGTTGCAGTGATACTTCAAGCAGTGTACATTTATAATTATGCATGCAATTCTAGAAACTCATGAAATTCTGAATATCATTTCACAAATGAGAAGCTATAAAAGATTAACAAGACACCTATAGAGAAATGTTTTACAGATAAAACAGTCAATATCTGAATCAAGAAATAAGGAAGAAAAATATAATGATTAATTGCCGAGTGACAGGATGGGTATTTTCCTTTTAGTACATTTTCCATTACTTTTCTGATTTTACTATGATCATTATGTATTTGTACCTGGGTTTTGAAATTCCTCAGCTTTGATTAATCTAAAAAAGTTAAATAAATCCTGTGTTTGAAGGCAGAAGCCTTCTCTGAGAATAAAATTAAATTTTCTTCAATGTAGACTTGAAATAGTAAGAAAAGATTAAGAATAAAAGTCATGATACCTTTACTTTGATAAGGCTGTCTCTTAACTGGTCTTCATTCCCTGGTTCAAGGGGAATACCAATAATGCTTTCTGCTTCCTCTAACCATAAAATCAACTTGTTCAAGTCCTCTTGAAATTCTGATAAAATACTCTTTTCTTCCTCTAGCCTGTAATAAAAAGATTAAATTAATGCTTCTGTACATTTATTTTTGTGCAGAAGTGTTTATCCATAATATATGAAAGACTAGGAAAAACAAATTCATATCATCCATTATTTTTAAAAGTGTGCCATAGATTTTTTTCATATGAAAATCATCAAACCAGCATCCTTTTAACATGACATTAAACATATTTTAAAAGAAAAAAATTAAGTAACAATTTTCAATGTCACTAAATTCAGCTTCCAAAATACACACATGGCAGGGAGCAAGCACACAGGCCAGAACTATAACTGTTAATAATTAAGACCAGATTTTTGTGTGAACTAAGAGTAGGGAAGACCAGTGTCAGAAACTAAGAATTCTAGCTACAAATTTTACCAAAGTGAATCTGTAAGATTGACATGTAAACACATTTGGACATATTGTACAGACAGATATTTCAGTGACCATGACACAATACTTTGTGTAAAGCATTCTTGTCAAGATCCATCAAAAGTAAGTAAGGTTGTAGTCCTTAGGAAGAACTATGATAGGATTTATCTCATCTAACTTTAGATGTCTACTTCTACAACTCAGCTGTTGATTTTGTCATGCAGATTTTCTTCATTGAATGCCAGGTGGCATTTCTAGGGTGTGATACATGTATTCATCTTAGATGATTACAATCAGGAGAGATAAATTCCAACATATAAAATTTTTCTTTTATTAAAGGAAATCCAGATGACCAAAAGAGACATAAACATTACGGGTTTCTAAAGTCAGATAAGACTGCTTTTAACCATGACTGCACAAATATATGGAGATCAGAACTTTTGTTCCTAGTCTACCAAAGTTATCAAGGGATGCGTAAGAAAAATTTCAGGGGCAGCAGGGAAGAGCACTGTCAGAATATAAACTCCTTGTGATTAACGTTATGGGTGGATCTCCTCTGAAAGAGAAAAAAATTGTGTTTATATAAATCACTTGTAATTTATCCTCCAAACTTATTCACAAAACTTATGTTATATTGAGTCTTACCTATATGGAAAGATTAAATAATAGATTTAAACAATAATTAATAACCTATTTAATAATAATTTTTCATTGTTGCTGTTATTTTATGAAGCGTACTCAAGATTAAAACAAAAAATGTAAAATCAGCCCTTTTTGTTGTTTGTTTAATTTTTATTGTTATTTCCAAGGTCCAACTGAGTTTGAGAAGTTAGGTCATTTATTACACATAACAAGAGGTTGTACTCATATTTTAAGAATATAACTCAACATTACAGTAGAGAATCAGGATCAGTATCATCAAAACATTATTTCTGAATGCAAAACAGAATGAAAATTATTTTAACATTCTCTGGTTTCCCATACTTGCCATGATAGTCAGTACCCATAGAATACTCTAAGTAGTCAAATGCAACAGCACCTATTTCTTTTTTTTTAGGAAAATGTTTTCTGATGGTTGACTTAAGCAAAGCTGTCTCTTAGAAAAGCCATATGAATAAGCTTCAGGCAGAAGAAAATCAATAAAAATGGTCAGCTTTACATCATCTAACAAAAAATACCAAAAATGGGGTTTGCTTGACACACTTGTCTGCACTCATGCACACACATACAGTCTGACAAACAGCTTAGAAACTATAGATTAAAAGTTTTTATTCAAGCAGAACATAAATTTAGAAATTTTCAACAATCAATATCTGTCTTGTAGAAGTTTGTACATCCAAATTCCCGAAACATTTCACGGTATATTATGAAATCTAATTTTAATCTTTGAAATTTTATATTACTTTTCTTCCTTCATTCTAGTTTCCAGAGACTAAAAGACTCAGGTGACATCGCATGTTCAGCATTTGAAACATTTATTTACAAGCAAAGAAGCTGCTTCCTTAATGTCTTAAGTAGAAGCATGTCACAGAATCACAGGACATTAGGGGTTGAAAGGGACCTTGAAAAATCATCTAGTCCAACCCCCCTGCTAGAGCAGGGTTGGAGAACAAAGAAAGAAAACTGTAATGTTTGTAAAATTCCCTTTAAATAACTTCATCCTGGTTGCAGTGTAAAATGGGAGAAGACTGATTTGTTCAGCAGTGAAGACTCTAGCAGAGAAGGGCACATAAACAATGAGATGAATTAAATTTCACAAGAAATGAATTATCTGACTTCATGGTATAAGCAAGAAATGTTTATAGATGAAGATTTTTCAAGGAGAGAAAGAGTCATGCTGTTGAAAAGCTAACTACTGTAAAATAAAACAAGGAACATACCATTAAACTATTACTTTACAGAACATGCAAACTAGCAAAACCTGTCTTCTATCTTATCGGTGTTTATTGCATTTCCTTAACAAGGCATCCTTGCAAGACAAGATTTTCTATACTGGATGAATAAATGCTCTACAAACTCTATAGACCTCTCTCTGAAACAACAGATTAAAAAAATAGTAAAGTACCAAAGACAACACTCTTGACCAGACTTCACTGTTGAGCTGATACACCTCACAGTCTAGCTGCACTAAACATGACATATCTTAAGGAGACCTGAAAAATACAAGAGATGCCAAACATATGACACAGTCTTTCCTGGATGGCAAAAGCCAATAAAGAAGACATCACTAAAAAGCTATTATTGAAAAAGGGAAGCATTTACATCCAATTTACAAGAACCAAACACTTTTTGAAACTGTCTCCCACTATTAACAGTTGGGCTTGATGATCTTAAAGGTCTTTTCCAAACAATTATAAATGATTATGATTCTATTGTCTTAAATCCATCCTTTCTTTTGTAGTTAAAAAGCTAAGTAATAACTTCAACAATATATGCAGTGAATATCTTGGATAAGAAAAACCTTATAAAACAGTATTATGCATTGGTGTTTCCAAATAATTATGAATAAGTAGCTCACACTTCAAGGTTTTTTCTTTACATCACAGTTTAAATATGTTCTCTGTTAATTTCTAAAATATGCAGTGTTATTTCTTTGTTTGCCTTAAAGTTTAATGTTTCTGTAGAATTTATTTAAGCATGCAGTAGTGATAGCAATAAATGAGATATTTAAAACTCTCCATCTACAATTAAGTAGTACATATTTTATTTCCTGAGACAATTCAATGCATTTAGATTAAAAAAAGCACACTAACTTCTTGAAATATTGGTTATGATTTATAAGTATTCTTAATATGTTTTCAGGAAATGGATTTGCAGCGATTATAGCTGAAAAAAAAAATCTATATAGAAAAATTAGTGGAGAATGTATTACTAAGTATTATGAAGTCCAATAATAAATAATGCATTCAGTGAAAATAAATACACAAAGTTCGTATAAAGGATATCAGAAAAAAAAGCAGTACAGGTTTAAATGGAGGATGGTTTTTTTGTGGCTCAGCAGATATATCCACAGTTTGCTATTATCTTAAGCATTTCAGATGGATTGTAGCTGGAATTTTAGGTAAGCAATAAATTCAAATCTATCCTCACACAGGACAATTTTTTGTCAGACAGTGTTCAATAACCAGATAGTGAGGAGTTGCATGCTCCAAGGTTACAAACAGAATGGATATGTAGAGTTTAGTCATCTCTTTTGAGAAACTGAAAGACATTATGGAAACAAAGAGGACACTCTTAGGTGTTTATTGGGAAGTGTGTATTGATAGAAAAAGAAAGGACACTGGTACTGTAGCAGCTAAGGGTCACAGAATCATTTAGGTATATTATTATCCAGCACAGATTGGAGTAGCAGATGTGTGGGTGCATGTGCTGCAGGCACACATATAAAAGCATGAGAAATAACTTGTTACCAGCAGGCTCCTCACTACTGCTGCTTATCTTGGTCAAAGAGCAAAGATGGGCACAGCTATGGAAAACAACCTTAATTCACAGGTCACGAAACGGAGCTTTTTCCCCTGTTTCCACCATGGTTTTAGTCCTGACTGAAAAGCCAGCTGCCTGCAAGGGGCCACATTAACACTGTCATTATCTACTTTTTGCACACACTTATGAGGGGAGGATTCTCATTCAGGTACACTGCACTTCATAAAAAACTAACTCAGCAATCTGTATTTCACAATGCTATAGCAAGTGGAACTGAATTAAACAATACTACACAGACTAAAGAAATCCAAAAGTAAAATTTTCACAAACATGTGATGTTGAGACCAGAATTTCAAGGCTCAGGAGTGGTCCTTATGCAGAATTAGATCACACAGAATCATAGAGAGATAAAATAAAACTGTCCCAGTGGAAAAGTCTAAGCATTTTAAAAAAATTCAGAAAGTAATAATTGACAAATATCAAACTATTTATTATTTTTAACTATCAGCACAGATCTAACAGTTTGACGGATGTGCACAGAACTTAAGATATTTCACAACAAGAATAAAATGTCTCTCAGGAGCTGCAGCCACGTTGTGGCAGAAGTTAATGCAACATGGACAGACAGTGTCCATCTTGTGGGATAAGTACCAGTGGGGTCAGCACCTCTGTCCAGGTGGATAAAGACATAGAGATGCTATGCTTTTCCTCTCTTCAAGCCGTATCTCCCCCAATTTAAGCTATTTAGACAAAACCCTTTATTTTATTCATTTTTTTCTTAACCTGTATAAACAGGTTTCATTTTTTACAATAGACAAATTAAGCAGTAAGATTTAGGATTCTTTATATTGTTAAAGAAAAGACTTACACTAACATGAGTGGACTCTGGAAAACAATATACACTTTGTCCTATTTTTCTGTGACAAAAAATTCTTGACAGTATTTCTAAGTGCTTTTGGAAGCCAACAATGTAACTTTTACACATACTGCTGTCTTCAAGAACAGCTTCTTTTTGTGATTTCACATGCTGTAATTGCAGAAGAGAAACTACCTGTTTAAATAATCTGTCATGGCATTGTAAAATTAAAAAAAAAAAAAAAGTGAATTAATAAGATCATATATTTAATTGTATTGATTTTTTCAATTTGTATTTATTAGAAAGAATAATTATTTGATCAACTAGGTAGCTGATTGTAACCTACTTCAATGTTTGGACACAGCCTTTTGGCCAGTGGCCGCTGATTTTTCACAAAGGTAATACTGATTTGCTCTGTGCAGAGCAAAGGAAATGGAGATCAACTAGATTTATCATCTAGTGAATTAGACTACCAAGAAGTCAAAGAAGACTTAACAATGAAGGCAAGATTTCATGAAGCAGAGTATGAAAATCACACCTACTTAACAGACTTAAAATTCAGGTTGATCTATAGGAAAGGTTATAATTGTGATTCTTGTAGAAATAGGAACTCAATGATATTAAACAGCATGAACTGCGTGTCAAGAAATTTACTGCAGAACAGGAATTGTTGATACTGTAAAGCCATAAGCAAAGCTGATGCAACCAGTGTTACCTAATGCAATTTTTATGTTTCAAAAGTGCTTCAAAGCTGGAAAATATCATGAAGGCCTCTGTCAAAATGTTTCCTAATTAAAAACTTGATGATTTCTGTAGATGGTAAATACAGTAGGGACATAATAGTGACTCCCAACATATTTTGTACAGTTAAATAGGCATCTGCAAAAAAAAACTCCTGACAACTACTGTACTGGATGTCCTATAACAACTTTCGCTCTGAAAATGACTCACCTCTTACAAAAGAGAAAGCATATCTTCAATATACAAAAGTCAATAGATAGAACTATAATTAGAGAATGAAAATGCTGGTTTTAAAAAATAAATTAGTATATTAACTGAACTGCTTGTCAAATTCCTGCTGCTCTGAACAGGCATTGAATAAAAGGTACTGCTGCTTTAGACCCAGAATGCAATTCTAAATTAGTAAAGATATTTGTTTGCTTTTGTTCTTAACACAGTATATTCTAGTATTTACTAGACATATGAGCCTACTACTATTCTTTTTTAAGCTCACAAACAAATTATTCCACAGTAATTGCCTAGAGATTAAACAAATACAGGCCACTGGTGCCAAATTGTTCGTTAGAGAAAAAAAAAAAAAAAAAAAAATATTTACAATAAAAAAAAAAAAAAAAATAAAAACTAAATAAATATTTAAAAAAAAAAAAAAAAAAAAAAAAAAGAGATATTTACTGTAAAAACAACAAAATCATTCAGAACTATTTATGTCTTTATATATATGTATATACATACACATGTGCATATATATAACTGTCCTGGTTTGAGTGAAAACAGAACTAATTCTGTTCAGTAATTATACTTTTCAGCTCAGTTCTTCTAATTAACTGCACTGTCTGAAGTTAGCAGCCTGTTTTCACAAGCAGTGTCTGCTTCTAGCAGTGATAACACTTTATGTTTAGAGTTACTACCAAGGATTGGTGTGCAGACCAAGGCCACTGCTGGGTCCTGTGTACCACATTGGGAGGTGCAGAAAGTGAAAGGCTGCACCTTCAGGGAGGAGTGGACAGGACGGGTAACTCTAAACTGACCAACGAGGTATTCCATCCCATATACTCCATATTTGGTCTAGAGCTGAGGGACCCGAAGGGTCTCTGGGCTCTTCTCTCCCCTCTTGGCCTGCTTTGCCAGCTTTTGCTTGGCTTGGCTCAGGTCCTCTTTTGGTTCCGTCCTTGGAGCACCCAAGGAGGACTCTGTCTGTTCTGCCTTCAATCCGATCTGCATGTTCCTGAACCCAGTACCAGAATCCAGCTCCTGAACACAGCTCCCATCTGCTGCGGGGCCCAGTCTGGGACTTCCCCGGTGCCTGCTCCACAGCATCAGTGGTGACGGTGATGTAATTACCATCAGGGGGGTTGGGTTCCATACTGGTTTTGTATATATTTGTATATATTCCATTTTTATAATTATTAATTTCATTTTCATTAAAGCTGTTCTAGTTTCCTTTTCTAATTGTTAAGTCTCTCTCCCTTATTCCCTTTCTCTTTCCCCTCTGGGGAGGGAGGGGGTTTAACAGAGAGCATCTGTTATAGGTGTAAGGGGCTGCCCTGACCCTACACTGTGACAATAACGTAAATGCAGGTATACAGATGTATACATTGTCATGTCCCACTCAATAAAATTGGGGGGAAAGAAGGGTTTGTTGAGTTGCTTGCACTGAATTAAGGAAACTTGCACATGATATGAAAAAAAAATTAATTCTTAATACCCCAAACTATAACCAGTACTAAATCTATATATGATGCACTCATATATACATATACGAGGTACTTATATATATATCTATATGATGCATACATATGCTTACTTTTATACAAAAAGAAAACCCCAAACAAAACATTAAAAAGTGAACGCCATAAATAGCAAAACAAGCCAATTAACAGCCCTATTTTCCTGGTTTTGTCTAAAATTTTATTATGGTAAGCTGCATGATTGTTTTCAGGAACTGTTGTTTGTCTAGTATTTCTGGAAATGCAACTCATATCAGTGAAAATTCCTGGTGCTGCTGGACTCTAATTAATTTCTTATGCCTATGTACTACAGCTCTGAAACTGGTATGATGTTCTGTTACACAGCCAAAAGTTCTTGCCTTCCTGATGCATACAGACTTACCCAGTTTGGTTTTATAGGATGTGTGGAAATGGACTAACTTTACCATATTATGTTTATTACAGTGCTCCTTATTACAGTGCATTCTGTGCTGATATCTGTAGGACTGTAACTATAAAAATGAAGAAAAACTAGCTCCCTGTGTTCTTAAAAGCAGAAGCACAACTAGTACTGTCTCCCTCTGCCCTGATTATGTGGAAGTTTGGGAACCTGTCACCCAGTGCTATGCTGTGAACCACGCAATAAAACCTTTTTCCTCAGCTTTATCAGATTCTCTAGAACCTAAGATCTTTGCAACAGCTTTATTTTTTAGTTTCCTATCACTTATTCTCATTTTTAAAGTGCATAGCTCAGTGGAAGTATGATGTAATGGTACTCTAAGGGTAAATCTGAGAAAGATAAAACTTTAAATGTGCTATTCTGGCACAGAAAACACATAGCATACAACTCAATGCACCTGAGAGTGAAATTATTGACCTGTACGATATTTTGAATGTGAAATCAAAAAGATTTCTTGTCTCATAGAAGGGACAGCAATTGGCAAGATTCCTTTTTCATCTTAAATACACTGTCAGTTTTATCACCCCTATGAATTCAACTGCAACCCTTAAAACATTTTAAACTTTTCCTTGTCATGAAGGAAAGATTTTTACTTTGATGACTAATTCTAAAGTTGATCAGTAGGATTGCATTTTATAATCTGAGCAATGTGAGATGTTTTAAATGTAAGACTTTCCAGGAATTCTTTTAGATTGCTTTATATAGATATATGTGTGTGTGTGCACAGAAAGGTTTCAGAATTAGTTCAAAAACCAAATGTTCTGCTTCCTTGACCTAGTCAGGGACAGTGTGTAGTATGGTAATTAAAAGGTCTATTGCAATTAACAGGAGATGCATAATTTACTTTACAATTTGTTCATGGCCTGCTAGAACATTACTTCTATTATAAATAGCAAGCTGTACAACTGGTATCATATTATGAAAGCACAAAAATAAAGCACTCTATATACCAGCTGAACCAGTTAATCAAAAGTTTTAACTCAATGTCTGATTACACCTTTTGAACAAGCTTATTTCTATCACCATCATAATATTTGGAATAACAGATACATGTAATTTCTAGGTGTTCAAACTCACAGTGGCAATGGCAATGACAAATTAACAGTAAATTGTTATTATGGAGTATAGGCTTCCAAATCTGAACCTAAACAAACTAGAATAAGAAGCATGGACCAACAGTTGACTCAGATATGAACAGAGCAGTGCTCTTGAGACAGCAGTTGGGACTTGCTGGATAAGCAGGTGATGGAGAAATAAAATGTCCTTTCAGCAGCTGATCCAACAAATCCATCTCCAGCACAGCTCTGCATGCTGATATATACTATTGCTTTATGCTTTTAAACCAACTAAAGTTCCCTAAGAGCTTTTAAAATTCTTCTCTGTCAGCAAATGATTTATTTCATTGACCATGAAATGTAACCCATTTTGTTTGATGGAAAATTCTCAGACTATAGCAAAGAAGTACAGAATTTCATATGTAACCTTTGGTCTTCTACATGACTGCTATTCTCAGGCAAATTAATTTCTGGTTTCCATATTAAAACATCGCAGCTTCCTGTTTGTATTTCTGAATTCATAAGGTCCCTTGGTCAACCATTCTGACTGATAGCTATTACATAAACATTCATAGTCCATTTCAAGTTTCATTTACAGTTTCTGGAAACCATATGAAATGTATATTGCAGCTCATGTATTTTCTGCATAGTCAACAATATGATACCAATACCATAGCAATCTGTAAATACTTTGTGAAAAACATCAGATGTTTAGATATTTAGTTTGTAACTGCACACAAGTGATGTTGGACTTATTTGGGAGGTGTCAGCTGAAGATAGAAAATAGGCAAGCACAAGAGTAGGATAGATCTTCACTTGCAATACACATTCCCACTTGCAATGATGTTTTGGTGCCTTTTAATGTTTTTAACATTCAGCTGTTGATTTTGTATTTATGATGTTTCTAAGATTAGGAATTAGTGTATTTAGTAACTATTATGGAGAATTTAAGAAGCCACCAAAATACTAATTTGACAATTTAGAGAAAATATTTACTAATATTTACTGAGAAAGAATTAATTTTCTTTCTTTCTCTAAAAAAGTGCAAATATGGTTCATTTGGGCAAGGAACTTTAAATAAATAATTAAAATTAAAAATATCACAGAAACTTTAGAAAAGTCAGGTGTATATACTAAAAAATGTTTAACTATACTACTTGTAAACATAATGCAAATTTATACTAGAGTGATTCTTTTCTAGTGATTTACTCTAAGAAATTTGAACAGTCAAAAAAAATTCATAAAATTCAATATGTAACTAATTGTATGTTGGAAGAAAAAAAATGTATTTATGGACTTAACTGTCATGAAATCTCTTCATCCTAGACCAGCTTTTAAACTGCAATGAGAAGGTAATCAGAGCCTTCGATATACTGAGTTTCCAGGTGAAGGGTAAAAAAAAAAAAAAAAAAAGTAAAAAAAAACCCAAAACACTTAAAAAAAAAATCACTGATAGCTAGTGAGTTATCGCCAAAAAACATGGTATGAAAAATATTGAGAAGTATATTTAGTTTATAACATTTATTTTTTGTTTACAACAGAAAGCTTATGTTTTTGTATTAAGAAAAGTATTTGAAATTGTTCTGGTAAAGAACCTTTCTTCTGTCATTCTTTCCATAATTGTTTCAAACTCGCTTGAGTTGAGATCTGAACAGGTCTGCAGGTTCAAGCTCATTAAAAGTGTAAATGTATTTGCAGCTAAAATAATGAAAAAATCTCTTCCATTCAACAGAACCCAATTTCAACAACCATCAGATTGCAATGAATAAAAAAAAAAAAAAAGAAACCCTAACTGATTACTTCTGAAATAGCAAAACCCATCTAATCTATGGGGCATCTGTTTTCAAAAATTACACAAGAAATTTTAACAAAGATAGAAAATACAAAGATCAGTCAGTACCACTGTTACAAGTCTGTTGACAACCTCATTTATGAGCCTTCACCTTATCAAGCTTCTATGTGAGATGTCACTTCTCCTCCCAATATATATTCCCTTGACTAGCTCTACCTGGCCTGTGTATTCCTGCAGTGGGAGTGAAGGTGCAGCACCATGCTATAACTGCAGCCCTAGGGCTTGCCACCACCCAGGCACTGGAGTGCACACAAGTGGCCTAATTGCAAGCCACTGCCTCCTTAAGTCATCCAAAACTCAAGCGTCCCACAGGTGTGACTCAGCACACAAATGCACAGTAGAATATGGCCTGATGCATCTCAGGGGACAAAAAGGCAGAGAGACCTTCTGATGGTACAAGTTAGAAGATTTTGTTTTCAAAATGACTGGAGCATGAAGAGGAAGAAACAGACAGGTTTTTTCCCCCTCTTCTGTCTGGAGTTACTATCATCTATTCAAGTGACCGTTGCAACTTCCTCTAGTGTCCAATATCTCTCTTTCACTGTGAGCCAACACTATTCAGAATACAAACTGAAACTTCTCTGAAACATTCTGCTTGCAGCTAAGTGCTAACACAAACTCAATTAAATTCCCAATTTGCTAACTATCAGTGTATCAGACTTTCAATCAAGTTTCACTTAATTCAACTGCCTAGTCTACTCCAAAGTCTGCAGCAAGATAAAATGACTAGATGAGCTAAAATTACATTCTCACCTAATTCTTAGCTGGATGGATTAGACTGCAAGATACAGAAACATTAAACACTGAAGTCAAACTTCTACAGCTTTGAAACTCTTAGATAAAAGCAAATGAAAGATAACATCCTACACAAACATAACTCAAGCATAACCTCTTGATCTTCAGTAACAAAGAAAGGAGATTCAAGGACAATTTTAAATCTGTTCTTTGCCTGGGGTCAGCATTTGACCTTTTAAAACTTTTTAAAATAAGCTTCTTATTACTGAAGAGCAGTACAGTTTCTTCAGATTGTTTTGAGATTTGTTTTCCTGCCTGTTTTTAATTAAGTTTTCTGTTTATGGTCCAAATAATTCTCAGGCACTGAACCTGACAGACTACCACTAAGATGAATATTATGTATAATGAACCTAAGATCAGTCAGTTATTTATAGAATATTGTGGGTTTGATCTCGTTTACAGTTTTTATTATGAAAGTAGTTTAATATTTATTCCTAATTATTTACGAAAACTGGATTAACATGTTGAAACTCTCACAATTATATATCACATATCAATCTTCCCTTTTCAAGTCAACCAGTCACAGGGTTCATTGTAGTTACTGGAAATATTTTGACTTTACAGTATTTTTT
This sequence comes from Todiramphus chloris collaris, assembly GCA_025345505.1. Taxonomy (NCBI): domain Eukaryota; kingdom Metazoa; phylum Chordata; class Aves; order Coraciiformes; family Alcedinidae; genus Todiramphus; species Todiramphus chloris. The sequence goes on from JANVCC010000017.1 coordinate 99,633, forward strand.
ATCATCACAGTGGTAATATTATGTTCTCATACAGAATATATAGGAGACCAGTTAACAGTGCATTCTCAGGAAAACTGACAACAGAATTCTGTAGAATTCCCCACCTCTCTGAAATATAAACTGTGCATCAGAACATGAAAGCTGACCAAGTATGTCAGAAAAGCTAGCCCAACAGATTGTCACAAACATTGTTAACAGGAGATGGGAAATAAGGGGAGCACAGAAGACTGTCCACTTTCTTTATCCCATTCACCTTATACTCCTGCAGAATCCACTGTCATTAGATTAAGAATTTTATAGGGCTGAGTTGTAATATTTTCCTCCACAACTTTCTGTGGCCAGCAACCCTTAGACATTCAGAAACCATAATGCAAAAAAAAAAAAAAAGTTATTTTTAAATTGATTTTATTATATCTTCCATTTCAACAAGTGCCCTCCTTTACTTCTGGTATTGAGGAATTAAGTGAATAATTCATTTCACATTCAGTTTACCCACCACTTCAGTTTTGTAAACCTCAGACACATCCCTCCTGAGACTTCAGATTGAAGATCCCAGCTTCTTAATCTCTTCTCAAAATGCAGTCACTCCAAACCCTGGCTCATTTTAGTTGCCTTCCTCCAACTATACTTTCTGCAGGTCCATCATAACCTTTGACATGCAGAGAGCAGATCTGCACACAGCACTCAACATGAGTGTGCCACAGTGTTCTATGCCAGCAAAACAGCTGCCTGAAATGTAAATGTCTTTTTTTTGTCTGCCTCTCCATACTGAGCCTGCAAACACTGCCAGTGTTAATGCCAGGATCACTTTCTTGAGTTGTGATTGGAATTTGCAAACTCAGCATCATGTAAGAGTGATATAGACTGTTTCTCTGAAATATTCATTACCTCACTTTTGTCTATGACAAAGATCATCTGTGATAAAGATCTGTTGCCCATCTGCTCAGGTTTGGAATTTCCCACTATCAAATCAGCATTTTACTATATGAGAGAGCTTAATGTCATGGGCATCCTTGGAAATGTCACCATACACCTCCTGTTTCCAACTAAAATTTATGCACCTTACAAAAATAGTGATGTTGGTTTCTGTTACTTCTGTAAGCTTGCCCCACCCCTCAACTGATGAGTGTGTTTGAATTTGGCTTAAGACATATGTCCAAAATAGAGTGTTTATGCCCTATCTATAAATTGTGCAGGATTATAAAATCAGTTTCTTCAATCTTGGTAAGCAACAGCAAAATGGACTTTATAATATATTTTTTTTTCCTGACATTTAAATAATGCTTAGCAACATTACATTTCAATTTGAAATCACTCTTAGATTTCATTTCTGGAGTTCATTAAATTGTTAATGTCTTCCCACTTCCTTTATTTTGTGATCTCCTGAGCCAAAAAATGTAATAGAAAACAAAATTTCAATTGAACACTATTCCCCAGTCTGTGCTACTGAGAATGAGCTTTCATACCAGAGCATAATGTATAGACTAGAAAGAATAAAACAGAAAATATATTACAAAAATTTTAGAATCAGTTTTCTTTTCTTATTTATAAGAAGGTTCTAAATGTTAATATCCATTTTATTTTTCTTTGAAATTATTAAATGAACATGACCCAGTCTATTCTCCCTTCAGCATCACATTCTTTCATTGTGGCTTTAAAATGTGCTTCAATTTTTTCATTCTCAAAATAGACTTAAAAAAAATCTTAGAATACCCTTCATAATCATAACATTCTTTTAAATATCAAAGGACTATTAAAACTTTAATGATCCAAAATATAAGTATACTGTCTTAGGAGTTTGTTTAGAAAATAGTCCTAATAGACTATTCTGGGGGGGAAGGGGGGAGGGGGGGGAAAGGAGTAAAAATATTTTAATTCACCCAGATCTGATGTAATTTATATTATAATGATGTACTTACATAAATTTGCCATAGTATAAATACACACAATGGACAATGCTGTGTCTATATTAGCTCTTTTGGACTGCAAGTAGAGGTCACTTCAACTTTTCTTATTTGCCTCATGCTTTGTTCTTAATGAAAATTTTAGGCAGTTGGGTGACATGGGTCAACCCCCAAACCAAAAAAAAAAAAAAAAAAAAAAAAAAAAACCCGAAAAAACCCCAAAACAAAAAAAAAAAAAAAAAAAAAAAAAAAAAGGAGAGAACCTGACTGTACCCCAAACCAGATTAGGACAACTAATAAACAATTATTAAATGCCAAAACATAGGAGAGACAGAAATCCCATGACACCAAGGCTATATGAAGACTGTGCAGCAGACAAGCCTGTGGTCTTTTCATCCCTAGGATCATCAATAAAGGAGACCTAGCTAGAAGATGCCACATATTCCTGTCAGCTAGGTTTCTTCCCTTTGAAAGTCCAGTCTGTGAGCATGAAAAGATTAAGAAAGAAGCAGCAGCATGTACTGGGAAGCAGCAACTAGACTGAGAGGATGGGATCTGTTTCTAATGTTTGGGAGCAAAAAGCATTTTCTGACACATACAAGAAAACTGGGTGATAAATCGGAGAGCAAATGCCTCCATCCTCATTTTAACTACAGTACATCAGAAGTATTTATATCAGTTTAACAGTTTATATCAGTTTAATACAACATTATCTGTATTCCTTCTAGAGCAATGTATTTATTCATGCAGAGTTCACTGAGGTCTCTGCAGTCATTGTCTTTAAAATTACACAAGCTGTCACTCCAGAAGAAAATAAACTATTGGTCAACAAACCAAACAGACCCAAAGGAGGAATGCACATGCAAGTGTTTAGGTAAGAACCTTCAACTAGAAAATGTGACTTCCTTAAAATACAGAATGTGCCCAGGAATTCTATCTACTGCTAACACTGCCTTAAGCCACAGCAGTATTCAAATACACATTTCTACTGATAAATGAAGGAAAGTACAATACCAATCTGTAGTAGAACTGGAACATATTTCATATTCTCATGCAAAGATCAGCCGCTAACCTCTTTCTTCTGTGTTGCCAAAGCAGCTTACAGTGCTAGTAAAATGATGTGTTATTGTTTTATAAGTGTTAGCACTTACACAACAAGTTAAGGTTTGGAAACACAGATGGGTTTCCGTTGTATAAAAGAACAGCTTTTAGTGTGATAAATAAAAGCAAAGGACTCCCCTGTGTAATGAGTATCGTTACCATTAACACCTGGAAATATCACAGAAATAAATACATGAAGCACAGCTGTAGCTTCTCGCAGCTGTAGCTTACTTTGTATCTCTTTCATTTAGTATGTTCCAAGTGAAACTTCAATCATGGTTAAATTCAATAATAGCCTTTCAAGACACTCCTTTACCACTCCAGCAAATATTTTCACAGTTTTTGCCCCTCACAGCTCTAAATAAACAAAAAAAAAAAAGATACATGACACACCGGAAGTAAAAAAAAAAACATTGCACAGTACTAGTCATTCTAGTAGATCTCTAGAACTCATTCACGTACCTCTATAAAGAATATTCTGGACTTTAAGAAAATTGCATGAAGAAAGCTCTACCAGTGACTGTATTTTTAAGCAGATCATGGTATCAATTTAGGCCTAACATCTAGGTTAAGTACATAGGCATTTATAAAACCTCGTATAAACAGTAACAAAATAATTTCTACAAAAGTTAAACCATTTTTGTATTATCTGCAACTCAAATGCTTTAGCTTCCTGTGACTTCATGAGAAAAAAAAAATCATCAAAAATCAATTATAAATAATAATAAATTATTATTATAATGTTAAGAAGTGAATTAGATTAGGATTAACTGTATCAAGTAAGTAAGGCATTATTAGTACCACAGAGATATATTTTGATGACATTGTAAAATAGAAAGATGATAAATCAGCTGTAACTTCTGTAAATGAAGCTCCAAACTGTTTTACTTTTAATCAAGTAATGTGTGCTTGTTTGGTGGTTTTTGTTTTTTTTTTTTTTTCAAACATTAGGAGCAGAATTATAAAAATGTGAAGTATGGGAGTGGTGGTCACTAAAAGGAGCAGGTAGAAAAGAGGAATTAAACAAATGATAGTAGAAGTAAAAATTTAACTACTGATAATTTAAGAATATTAAAACTCCAGAAATTGAGAGCTCCTTTGAACTTTTAAGCCAGAAGCAAATCTAAAATAGCAAAAAATATTTTCACAATACTTTTGCTATCTTTTAACATACCTCTTTTTTTTCTCTACCAGCTGCCTGCAGATCTCCTGCCACTTGGTATTCAAACTTTCCAGTTGTTCCTTCAACACCTTAGCATCTGCTGTTGATGACTGCTCAATAATCTCTTCACCAGTTACATTCAGTGTTTTGATAACTGTTTGCTGTTGCCCGATGCCATCCTGAAGCTCCTGCAAAATACACAACACATATGTGTATTCATTAAAATGTCAAGCATAAAACAAAATGCTTCATCACATACTGGCCAGATGGAAAGAGGTGGAAGTTTTTGCTCTCCTCTGAATTCCAAATGAAAAATCCAAAGGCAGATAGACAGAAAGACATTTCATGTTTTTCTAATGAGTTTCTTTCAGTTTGCCTCTAGAGCCTTTTTTTTCTCCTTCTCTGTTCTTGTCTTCTAGAGATCATTACAGTAATAGTCTGTAGATCAATTAATAAGTAAAATTTGTCAGCAAATTTCCTTATGGACCCTCAAAGGTATACATGATGTTTAAAAGCCCATGAAGCATTGTAAAATTTAAAGTACATAGTGTTTGGAGTTCTTATTAGCTATCAGCACAAATAAGCAATGCCAAGAAAGCAGACTGACTAAAGGACTTCTCCCAATTCCATTAAAGAATGTATTTGTCTCCAGTTGTGAGAAGCCACATGATCCACTGCCTCATGGGTTTTGGGGGTGTAGGGTTCTTTTGATGAGGCTGTCAGGAACTACATTTCTAAAGAGAAACATTATTTTTATTGTTTCTACTTACACAACAAAATTAAAAACTACCAAACAATAACCAAGATGGACAATTTTTCAGGTTTTCCTAAATGCATTGGGATACATTTTCTATACTCTTTATCATTACCTTACCTCACATTTAAAACCAACACAGTTCTGAATCTGTAGCTTAGATTTTAACATTGTATGCCTGTTTAAGAAAGTTCTTCTTTATAAAGAAATAAAGCTTTTTATTTGTTTTTTTCTTGAATTTAAAAGCAGTGAATTGTAAAATCATTTTTAACAGTTTACTGCTAAAATAAGCAGAGGTTTGCACTGTCGAGACCAAGCTTATTCTTCCTATACTTTCTGTTTGGTCTTCTTACAGTTTGATTGAGGCCATTATAGACAAAAACAGACACAAAATGACTTCTGTCTTTCATACCTCTCAGTTAAATCTTTCCAGCATAAACCTCAGTTTTGGTAATGCTCAGTTTAATATCTAGTTTTTGTACACATTCACTGAATTTCACATTGATTCTAGCACTAGAGCCTTTGCATTATGCAGTAGGGAGCATTATACAGGTAAATCATAACAAGAAGATGTATAGTCTGAGAAAAAAATATATCACAGTAAGTGGCTTATTTCTAGCAACGTGCCTGAAACAACTGTGCTATTGCATGCATCTGTATGAACTTAAGAACCACACCACTTACAGAAAACATAACTCAGAACAAGGCTTCACAGCAGGACTGTTCATTTGGAATAGGAGATCAAGGCAAGGAGAATAAAGAAGGGAAATTCTAATTACTGAGCTCCAAAGTTTTTAGAACGAAAATTTGTAGAAAACAGAGATTATCTCTGCACCAGCTTTTCTAAATGGCAGAAGCAATCACCAGTCAGTAAACTCTTACAAAGTGAAAGTATAACTAAAAGCTCTTTTAAGTACTCTGAGCCATTTTCCCACATTCACAGCATCTTAAATTATGCTCCCCTAACATAGAGTCCCCCAAGAAAAATTAAAATATATAGCATCTATTACATGGTGTCCACATTTGCTTCAATTGACACAAAATTAACCAAAAGAATTTTCTGATTTATTCTATGGCACATTATGAAACAGGCCTTACTTAACAAATTAAAAAAAGAAAATACGTAACTCAGTGGCAGAGATGGTCTTTGAACTTATGATCCCCAAATGCTGAAATGAGAACCTCATACAGGATGTGTAGGAAGAAGTGAGAACCTCCACCAGAACATGAGAGAAGGCTTCCGGCCATCTGGATTTCAGATCACCATAAAAAAACCTAATTTGTGATTATTTTTTTCCAAGTACTCTATGAATTTGACACTTTTCACATGATTAAACAAAAACACATGCTGGAAAAGTTTGTCTAGATTCTACAGCCTAAGAAAAAGCAGATTTTTCTTAATACTGGGTACTAACAAAGCACAGCAACCCATGAAGACACAGAGGTTTTTGAATAGTATTTTTGTATAAAGTGGACAGAAGTGTTGCTGAAAGTCATGTTTTCACACACTCATCCCACAGCTATGAACTGCAAAGATGTTTTTCACAACTTAAATGCAGTAGCTAAATCTTGTCAACAGCTATAGTTCCCTATTAATTTCCAGTCTATCCTTGCCACACACCTGTAGGAGGACAAGGTACTAGGAGCCTGCAAGAGGTTGCCTGCCATGTTTATGGTACTGCAGAAGGAATATTGACATTGAATCTGCTTCTCACAGTTTCACTTGACATTTCACCCCTTCATACAGAAATGGCAAATTGAAAGGGGATGTTGCCTGATGGATTCCCAGCTTACCCAGAAGGCTGTTGGAGATACTTATACTTGCAATTACACAGTTTCTAATCACTTTATGAACAGAGTGAGCAAACAAACTTAATTAAAAATTAGATGTTTATACAATATTAAAAATAAAACGACTCAGAAAAGACAAGACCTCATCATATTCATACACACAAAGCTAATCACAATTTTGAGTGGATTGCAGATACTTATACATACTTTCCATTTTCAACATGTTGCAATTTTAGCTACTAAGAAAAATAGATGATAGTATCTATACCTACCAGGTTTGGGTTTTTTTGTGATTCCCAAAAATAAGGAAGGGAATAATTTATCATTTAAGTAAGGTTTAAATATTCTCTCACATTAAAAATTGCAAAACCAGTATATTAAAGGACATCTACCTCTCATGCAGATGGTTTATACTTCAGTAATGACCTCAATTAATTAATTTAGTATGAGAACTTAAAACTGCCAAGATATGCATATGATGCTTCTTTGCTTCAATTTTTTTTTATTTTCCAAGATTTACCTAAAATGATAAATTATGCATATTCTTTCAGAAAACTTCCAAGTGGAACAGAAGCAAAAAAGAAATATGGAGTAAACAGAAGGGAAAATCCTCACCAAAGACAATAGAGTTGTTTCAGCAGTAGCAGGGGACTCTTCCCATAATCAGCTTGAAATCTCTGGCCTAGTTCACTATTGGGTTTCATTTTTGATTTCACTTGTGCTTTTTGAACCTAGAAGCAACTGCTCAGTGACAACAACTTAGTGACAACAGTTTTGTGTCATCTTTTGAATCAAACAAAAAAAAAGGAAACAGTGAAAGAAAAAAACCAAACCAACCCAACAAAAAAAACCTGGAAAAGCGGAAACAAATTCTCAAAGGAATTTCTTAACATGACACTTTCAGAATTAATTCTGACTTCCCCAAGTGTATGTAGAGCACTATATCAGTTGTACCTCCAAACATTCAGAGGTTTCTGCATCCATATCAGCAGTGTTGTGACTTGGAAATCTTCTTGAGATAATTACACAGTATGAGGAATATTAATAGACAAATCACAACTGCTTGTGACAAGGTTGACAAAGTTGTTAGTAACACTGATATTCTTTAGAAAATACTTTCCAGTTATGCAAAATATTTCTTTCTTAAGAAAATTAAAGGTCTGAGAGATCCTAACTCTACAGGCATTCCTAGTATCATCTTGGCAATAGATTCAGTTCCTACACTAAACATGAGGTGAGAATCCCCTAGAAGGGAGAGATAACAAGAATATTTAACACTAAAATTAATTTGTTTTCCCTCTCTTATTTTTAAAATTTCCTTCCCAATGTGCTTTTACTTTTTTTATTTCCAGTTGAATTATTCAGTGTTTTTATTGATTTATTTTTTTTTTTCTGTGGCTTGCCTTCCCCTAGCTATAACCAAAGATAAAAAAAAATGCAATACTAGAGATCCTACAGCTGGTCTTATTGCAAGCTTGATGCACATCACTAGAAAGAGAAGTATATTGTGTTCTGGGGGTTGCATCCTTGTGCTCATGGACTTCTGCCCATTTAAATTTGCTTTCACTGTTATACCTCTCTTTTTCATCTTCCTTCTAGAATATATTTAATTTTATGTGCCTGCAACTTTCACAGAGCCAAAAAAAATTTCTACTTAATATGGATGGTCAGAGTATGCCTTGAAGTCAGGTTGTCAACAGGGCACACAATGTTGCTCAGTTTAATGGTAGCTGAGACTTACTTACATTGCACACATTTTTAGATAACTGTGCACACAGACTTCAGAGACACTTTTAAATATCAAGGTCCAGAAGATAACAGTCTGGGATACCTAAAGATGCCTGTACTTTTTGTGAAGCAGGCTGTGTCTTTGTGAATCACAATGTTTGAAAAGCATTTGAAAAGAAGAAACGTATCCCTGCTGATTTAACCACAGTATTTTACCTAAATAATAAAATGTATGTGGACAATATGATCACCAAAATGGCTCCTCACTGACATTTGTTTCTCTTTTTAAAGCCCAGACAGTGCCGCCTTCTTGGTTTAGACAGCTGACGGTAACCTTATTTTTCCAAGAACAAATAAAACTGACAAAAAACTATTTTGTCAAATCCAATCCTACATCAAGTAATTTTATATATTCCATAAATTATATGTACTTATAAAATTTATAGTACTTCAATTTAGTAGTTTTTTTTCTTTAAATATCATCAGGCTTTTGTTTTGTTTTAAATGGATACTTATTAACAATTCAATATCTATGTTGTGATAATGATAACATGCATTTGTTTTATCTACCATCACCAATATTATAGAAAGGTAGTTAGAATTTATGTTATTTTTTCCAGAGAAATTATGATTAAACTTTTTTTCAACAAAGAGAAGTAACTTCTATAATTGATTAAACAATTTACCAAACAATTTAAAATATGTTACACCATCACATCCCTAGTTGCCATCTTTTTTTCCTGATGCTTTTTACAATGTTTGTAACAACTGACCAGGCAATACAACAAAAAGATTTGAGTGGGTGAGGATTTAAAGTAAACCAGTTTGACTGTTTCTCCCATATTACATAAATTAAATAATCAGAGTCCTTACCCACTCTACCTAAGTGGGTAACAGAATGGCATAATTTCTTTTGTTATTTCTTAGTTAACTTACACATATATCGCGCAACACTTTCTGCAATCTCATTTCCTCTTGTCATTGAATGAAATAGCATTTTACTGCTTAACTGGATCACAAACTATTCTATGAGCAATCTTACCAGCACTTTCCTCTTTTCATTGGAGTAGAAAAATGTGCTTAGCAATAATTTATTTTTATGGAAAAGCCCTGTAGCAACATGAAGAAATACCACAGACAAACTAATTTCTGTTAGAGACACTAGCTAGCACAAAATGTTTTAAGAAAAAAATATTGCATTGCCTTTCCTTAATTTAGGGTAAGCTACAGATCCTAAAAGCATGTAAAAGTACTGTGCTTCACATTGTGAAATCTGTAGTCTTGAATTTGGCATTAATGTGCTATTTTTCAGTTATTTACATAAATTTCTTTTCTGCCTTAAATTTTATAAAAGCATAAGTTTGACATAAGAGTGTGTACCCAGGTGCAACAATGTATATGCAAGAACTGTGAAAATATTTTGTAGAGAACTATCCCCCAAACAGTTTGCTAGCACTTGGTTACCAGAGTATGTACCTCTGTTCAAGATGCTATTAGAAATAAGGAAAAAATTAATTTTCCAGGCAGCTAAATTATATTGATTTAATCTGGAGACATGTTATTGTCACTTTATTAGGATTAAAGCAATCAACAAAAAGTATATATGGTTTTCTAACTGTTTTATTATGAACAGCTATGAAACCTTCATTGTTTTCTGTGCATTATGTTTGCTATTGTGTTGTTATTATTACAAATCATGGAATCTCAGGGCAGCTGATGGAGATAGAAGAGGCAAAAAAACATTAAAAGAATTGAAGGCAATGTTTGCTAAGGAGCTGACAATAAATCAAACTGTTTTCTTAGCATAAATTACAGAAATTGTTATGGTTTGAATATTACTATTAACTCTATGAAAAGAACCCAGCATTTGAAAGAGTTGACAGCAGGCTCTGGGCAGACTCTACCTATAAAGAACTGGATGCATTTTGTCAGTTGTACTGGGTTTGTACATCAGCTGTACAGGAGAAACCAAAGGAAAATTGCTGCAGACCTGTTTTCATGGTAAACAAAAAGTGTAAAATAACAAGAAGATGCAATTCTCACTTTAGATAAAATTGTTAATAGACTTATTTGTGTTGTAAGTAATATTTTATTATAGATTATAAAGAATATAAACATTTTGTTTGATTTAATATGCAAACTGCTTGGTAGAAGAGCCTTAGGAAATGACTATTCCAGCCTGCCTTGTATTTTTTTTTTTTTTTTTTTTTCTATATTTTGATGTTGTTTAACTAGAAAACCACAAGGTCCAATGTGGCGCTGGATTAATTTTTGACTGTTCATGATTACTGTTGTATACAAAGAACTGTGGGTACAGTGCAACTCCACAATTGTGCTTCAGTAAGTTTGCTGATGATACCAAACTGGGAGGAGTGGCCGATACACCAGAAGGCTGTGCTGCCATCCAGCAAGATCTGGACAGGTTGGAGAGCTGGGCAAAGGCAAATGTAATGAAATTCAACAAGGATAAGCATAGAGCCCTACACCTGGGGAGGCACAATCTTCCAGTACAGGTTAGGGGTAGACCCTGTGGAAAGCAGCCCCACGGCATCCTGGTGGACAATAAGTTATCCATGGAACAACAGTGTGCCCTTGTGGCCAGGAAGGCCAATGGTATCCAGGGATGCATAAAGAAGAGAGTGGCCAGCAGGTCAAGAGAGATTCTCCTCCCCCTCTACTCTGCCCTAGTGAGACCATATCTGGAGTATTGTGTTCAGTTCTGGTCTTCCCAAATCAAAAGGGACAGGGAACTACTAGAGAGAGTCTAATGGAGAGCTACGAGGATGATTAAGAGAATGCAACATTTCCCTTATGAGGAAAGACTGAGAGCCCTGGGGCTGTTTAGCCTGGGAAAGAGAAGACTGAGAGGGGATCTTATTAATGTTTAGAAATATCTGAAGGGAAGGTGTGAAGTAGAAGGGGCCACTCTCTTTTCAGTTGTGCCCTGTGATAGCATGAGAGGTAATCGTAGCAAGGTGAAACACAAGAAGTTCCACCTCAACATGAGGAAAAACTTATACACTGTGAGAGTGACAGAGCACTGGAACAGGCTGCCCAGAGAGGTTGTGGAGTCTCCTTCTCTGGAGACTTTCAAGACCTGCCTGGATTTTTTCCTGTGTGGCCTATCCTAGGTGATTCTGCAATGTCAGGGGGGTTGGACTTGATGACCTCCAGAGGTCCCTTCCAACCCCTACCATTTTATGATGCTATGGTTCTTAACAAATTAAATGGAGATACACAACTTCGCATATTCTGCAAAAAGCTTCTTAGCAGAAAGAGTCCCAGATTTGTCTTAAACTTTTAATACCTTCCAGACTTTATCCCTTGACTATGTCTCTTACTTCTAGAAACAGTAACAAATTAATTCTTTACAAAACAATGCATACAGGCTGAAATTCCTGTATTTTACCTATAAATTCTTCAGCCTAGACTGCTGTGGAAAAGCAGTAGTCTACTATGCTTTAATCGCCTAGTAGCTTCACACTTCAGCTTCCTACAGTAAATTCAGGTTCTTGTCACTGCTGCCTATGCTGCTTAATAACTGTAATTCCAAATTCATCTCCACTTCTTCTTACTAATCTTAATGAGTTTTCATTCGTAATTAGCTCTTACTAAACAAATATCACCCAGTAGGACTTGTTACTATTAATTTCATCAAGGCGACAATTGGGTTTCTAAGAAGATTAAGCAAAAGTTTTGCCTGGTTCCACGTTAAACGTAATAAAAATAAGTTAACCTGAGTTTGTCTCTTCATCTAACGGAAATTTCTCATAGCTGTAAACCCACAGAAGTAAGAAAGGAAAGAGGACGTCAAGGCTTGCAAAATGAAATTTTCCCTTATGTATGACTACTGCAATGAATCTACTTAGAAGACATTAAGCAATTTTGTCTCTATTTCCTTGCTGCTCAGAATGATCCAACTTGGAAAATAGAAAAACTTGATGTTGGATTTTGAAGACCTTCTGAATGCAACAGCTGTGTAAAACCAGTTCTAAAAGCTGCCTCCTATCCGTGCCCAAAGATGTTCTGAAAATCTCTGTGTTACATTTTTGTCTTTTCTTTCCTTTATCTTTCCCTGGACAAAAAATTCCAAAGACCTTGCTAGACCTTAGAAGCATTAAAAACAGATGAATTATTGGTTCAGATGAGAACTGAGCTTGGCAATTTAGTCATCATACTAAAAATAATATAGATAAACAGTATTGTCTTCAAATGCTGACACTTTGCAATCAAACTAACTCCTTGTGGTTTTATAAAATGATTCACCAGGGGATTAATAAAAAGAAACCATACAAAAAGTCATATCTCCTTCCAATTATTTCCAGTAAGATATAATTGTTAAAATGGGCCATATTCCTTTATAAAGAGATACAAAATGTAAATTTAATATGACACAAAATTGTGATGAAAGTAATTTCAGTACTAAACTGTAAAGTGCATGACCAGAGATCTATTTTGTGTTTCTAACCTAAATTACACAATTGCTTCTTACTGGTATATTAATTCAATGTAATTTTAGAACTGATTTAGAAATACTGCAGGGAGAAACACGATACATTTTTTCTGCAAAAACTTCACTGCTACTGCATACTAACTATAATGCTTTAGGTTAAATATATAAAATTGAACTGCAAGTCCAAAAACCTACTCACTGATTTCATAGCACACGTGTAGAGTAGCCCCTGAAATGTATTAATTTCCATATTGATGTAGCACCAAAACAAAGGCTCTGACAAACAACTTTTCCATTTACCTCTACCTATAATACTATGGACTATGGACTGATTTGATACCATTTTTAATTTGATATTTTACTTGCTTTGCAAAGCTACAATGGAGCAAATAATGTTAATGATAAGAAAAATTGCATCCTCCATCTTCAATCTCTTTCTAGATATCACAAATCAATATAGTCACATAATGAGTGACAGTATATTAAAAATAACAACATGGCCTAGTTTCTTCAAACATAGCCTATTCTTAATTTTCCAGGACACTGATAATACTGATGGAATTACCTTAATATCAGGGCAGGGTTTTTAGCTAAATAAGTGATTTTATTCCAACTCAATGTGAACCTAGTTCTTTATTTTTCTGCCATATTTAAATAAATTAATTTTTCTTAAATTAAAAGCAAGTAGTTACTACACTTTTGCAATTTCACAGCTTTTCCTGACTCTTGCAGAAATATCCATACACTTGAATGAGACAAGTTATTTCCTATATATTGACTATGCTTCAAAAAATAGAAATCTTCAGTTTGCTTTCCTATGGAATCTATACCTATAAAGCACCATTTCTAGTCATTAACTCAGCAGAATTGGAATAAACAGGTGTGCCTCAGCATCCTGTTTTCCTCTCAGTCATGATATTTGAGCTGGTTTATGTTATGTTTCTTTCGAGATTACTAGATTGTCATTTGTCAGTGCCTCTGACTATGAAAAAATAACAAAACTCACTACATAAAAGTATCAGGCTGGAGCTATTGAACAAGCTATAATATGGACTCTCTAGTGCTGGTCATTTATTGCCTCCCTTTAAGACAAACTCCTGCAGATACCATGCCTTTTAAGCATTTGGGAGACTATTTATATAACTCTCACTTTCTGACTTTCCATCCACATTATTTACAGTTAATTTAAAGCAAGTCAAAATAGCATATACATGTTTTTCAGTCAGAAAATCCATGCATATTTGTGCTACATTGCTCATAATAATAATAATATTAAATTCAACCAACCAAACAACAACAAACATAATAACTCTTTTTGACAAGCGTGAGAAATGTTTCTGGATACTTTTTTATTCTATAGAAACTGCAAAATAAGTCACATACCAGATGAAGTAAAAAAAAAAAAAAAAAAAAAAAAAAAAAATCCCACAACTAATCATGTCATGCTTGCTTGTAAAAAAAAAAATGGGAAAAAGATTTGGGCTACTGGTCAGTGTACACTGACTTGGTGGCAACTGTAGCAAGTCATAAAGGGATAAACAGATCCTGGGCAACATCTAGCCTGCAAAAGTGGCTTCCCAGTTATGGAGAATTACTGTGATAAGCAAGAAGATAAGCAGTTTAGGCTTGCAACTGTTTACATACAGACAGTTTCAAGTGCAAAGCTTACCATGTATAGCCTCACTTCACAATTTAGCTGGTTTACATCATTACATTATGGCTTTGCATTACAAGAATATGAACAAACCACAGATACTGGTTCAATAATGTAACAAAAGATAAGATGGCAAAACTCAAGCACTGCCAGAAATTTCAGTTAGGTCAGAAACAGAACAAAATAAGCCAAGCCAGTAGAAATATTCATTTTCCAAAAAGAGAAGGAAACATAGAAACAAAATTGTTTCCCTGCCCTGCGCAAGAAGTGTAAGATAGCATAAGGTCAACCATCTTGACCTTAAGACAGACTCAAAAATCCCTTCAGATCATTTACCAGATGATTTTGTAAACCAGGATTGATTGTCCACCTTCTGTTTCTCCTCCTTCTGTTACTATTAAGGCAGCATTTGCCACAAGCTCCTTAGCAAGACCAGTGGGAGAATGCCATTGGCAAGGGACAGAGCACAAATCAACCAGTTTTTGAGCATCTGTCACATCATCTTCATTCTTCTTTTATTTTGATTTTGCTAGTCCTTCCTTTTCTTTTCACATCTCCACCAATTCTAGATTCCTCAGAGCTGTTGCTTTTAGCTCTTTCAGTGCTGAGGAGGGGCTTTCTGTCCCACTGGAGTCATACTACTTTAAGAAGACTGTCTTCACTCCCTGCAACAACCACTGGGGTGTTTCTCTACCCCTGCTACAGTCTATTTTCTTCAGTATCTAATAGACTTAGCCTTTGTATCCATCTTGTTCCTTCTTCAGAGAATAATTATAGTTTTTGAGGTCTGATCTTTTATTAATTCAAATGCTTTCCTAAGCATGCCAGTATCGCTACTCAAGGGATATCTGATTTACATATTCCCATAATTCATTTCTGATTGCTAAATTCATCAGTTTGCTTCAAAGGAGTTGATATTGTAAACATAGTAAGACTTTCAGGAATTGGGTTTGTTGCGTATTTAATGTTAACATTTTTATCAGTAGAGCACCACATTTTCAAATACAATCAATATGTTTATTATAAAATTTACTTTCCATGAAAAACATGCACCTTGACATCCTGGTCTTTTAGGTGAAGAGAAGCAGGCTGAGTTTTAAACATCAAGGTTTAGAAATAAAAAGATTTTTTAATTATTATTATTATTTTATTAACAAAGTAATACATTAAGCATTTTATCTACAAAATAATTGTTCCACTAGAAGCAAATCAGGTGTGATAACTTTTATGGGCACTAGGTACTCTGTGCTGGACAATGGTTCATTTCAGTTTGGTTCTTCTAACCTCTTCAACCAAAGATAATATAAAATCTGAGGGAAATACATTTTGAGAACACGGAAATTCCAGGCTAAGAATAGGGATATCAGAAGCAAAAAAAATCCACAAAATTGGCTTGAGGTAATTCAGAAAACATTTCTTTTCTCTCTGAAAATGTGTCACTTTTTCATAGACTTGTTACAAACACAAACAAAACAAGACCTTGTTTACATTATTTTTCTCTACTGAAATATTTAATAAGGTTATCTGGTTTACTAGAGATCTGACCCACACCAATGTACAAAGCAGAAGTGTGAAATTCTATGGTGTTCAACATGTTCAGCTTCCTTGGCTCATGGATGCTGAGGGCACTCATTCATACTGTAAACAACGTTCCAGCATAGTGAGTTTGGGGGAAAAAACCCACCCTGTACTTCTATCAAGTAACATTGCATGGGAAAGACACATACCAAATTAAGTAAAATATAAGACTCCTTTTCATTTTCTAAGGATAATGCATAATGTCTCCTAATTTCCAAGTTTCTAAAACTTTAAGTGTATCCTAAGTACAGTTTTCCATGCTTAGAAAAGATGCGGCAGAATTAAATGAATGTCAGTTGCAGATCATTATTATGATATCCAATTAGTATCTGTGTTATCATCTGAGAATGAAAGTAATATACCAGCACTGTATTAATACTAGAGACATCATATTAACAGTAGATTATTTTATTAAAACATGAATGAATTTTGTAATGGTGTTATAAACAGAAAGATAATATTGATGACATTTCTAATTGTATCTGCAGGATGCTACACACAGGAAAGCCATTTTTGTTTTACCAAAACCAATTAGTTCTATTTGGAGAATTTTGTGGAGATTCCTTGGTTTTATTCACAAATTTCTACAGTGAAATTTTACACTGAATATCTACGTTGAGACATAGTTTCAATCAGCATATTTCATTTTGCTTTAAATAAATACTTTCTTTTTTGAAAAGTAATTCATTTTTTAGCATTTTTTGTGGTCTTAGATCATTTAAATGACTATGTTTTATAATCGTAAGATGACAAAAACACATTCAAAAATACCTATACCTCCCACCTATCCTGCAGACTATCTCATCTACAGTAAATAGCCATGGGGAAGGCAGGAAAACAACAACCCCCAAATCATTGCCTCACAATGAATCTAATGCACTTTTTCCCTTGCCTTGTCATCTCTATCTCCCATCTTTCCCACTACAACAGCTTCAGCTCTTCCATCTCTCACTAGGCAAGCATAGTAAGTACATGAAAGTCTGCAGACCAAGATTCATTCACTCGTGGGCTTGTGGGTTGCTACTCAAGGCAACACAACTTTTGACCTCTGCTTCTCTGTTTCTCCCTCTCTACCAGCACTGAAACATGTCTTACCCAGCTACTGGTGTTCTACAGCTTGTAGGAACTTAATTATTCAGGAGTCTCTACCAATGCTTCATGAACAATCATGCTGTGAAAGACTGAAGACAAACGATGAAATCTCATCAACTCCATTTGCATGGGAACACAGGCTGAAAAAATTGCTCCAAGCCCTCGCGGTTCATCAGTGACAGATAAAACAGAAAGGAAAGGGATTGCTTACAGCAGAATTTCAACACGTGCTCTGTGCTTAGGGAGGCCAGAGACATTCATCTATGCACGAGGCTCATACTTTTGGGAGGCTTACATGAAAAGCACCTCACCTAAGGTTTACACACTACCTCTTTGTGACTTGTCTGCTCTCCGTTTTCCAGGAGAGATAAGGAAGTTTTTTTTGTACAGAAACCTACTTTGAATGTGTCAGGAGTTATAGTTTCAAAGTGTTTTATTTTAATTAATCACTGTATCAGAAAACAGCAAATAAAGACAGACGGGAAGCCAGGATAAATATCAGCCCATCAAAACATTTCATGAATTTCTACAAATTAACACAGCAACTAAAATGTATCATCTCAGTGACCAGACAGAAAAGGAAAGAAAGGATATAATTAAAATGAAATATATTGTTATTGCAAAAAGCTTATGCCAAGATTTTTTGTGTTGTTGTTTTACATGCCGTAACACTTGGGAATATCCTAAACATATACTTGTTTCTATGAAAGCTAGTCTTGAAGCATCTCAGGTGTTTCCACTTTGCATGATAAGTAAGCTCTAAATCTTGATTACTTCGCAATTAAGGATACTGATTATTGTCAAACTTCACTCTTCTTAATATGAAAATGTCTTATGAATATACCATCAAACCTCAGATCAGAAGAAAACTGCATTAAGGTGAAAAAAAGAAACAGTTACCTGCAAGTGGAGGTGAGAGGAGTCTGAATTCCCTGAGGTCCTGCACAGTTTCTTTTATGTCAAACTGGCATTCTCCAGAAAGAATAAAAGTAACATACTATTTAGTTGCAGCTTTCAGATGCATGAGAGTCCAATTTTTCCTTATTCTAGACTCCCTGTTTTCTGACAGGTATAGAACCAAAGAGAATTATGTGAACTACAAATTCTGACAAAAAGCAAATCCTTTTCTGTACTTGCTCTGTTGGGTTTTTTTTAAACTTTTCCTGTTCCTGGTACTAGTCAAAAGTAACATGCTAGTCCATAGAAAATCTGCAAAGACTGAAGTTATACAGTTCATTCTTTTAGTAGTGAATCAAGAAGATACCTATTTGCCTGGGTAAATAACTGAACAGGAATGATGGGCAGGAAGATACTTCTCAGAAGGGCTGTCAGTGATAACATGCATAACACAGTGGGATTTTAAATGAAAACACAGCTTTTCTAAATAATATATACTCTTCAAGTTACTCTAGGAACACTAGACAACACAATTCCTCTAGACAGAGATCGTGTTTAAAATACTGTTTTTCTCAGTGTACATGATCTCCATTAGAAATTTAGTCAGACAAAAAGAGTGTTTCAAGTGAAGTGTTTTGAAACATGAGAGGAGAGCATGGTAAGAAGCAAAACTATAAACATAAAACAGTATTTCAGAAAGCTATCCTACACCAAGGAGAGTGTTGTTGCTGTTTTCTTGTCTGAAATTGCTTATTATAAATCACTTCTACAATTTGTAAGAGAAAAAGGGAACTTTCACTCACTAAAATATGCATGATGTTGTAAATTCTCCACTTAGAAGACCCGGGGTGGGGGGGAATTCTGCTCAATGTACTCTTTGAATCACTTGACAATGTAGTTCAAGTCATAGTTTTAAGTCTAACAAAGACAGTTAAGCTATGTTTTCCTATTTAAGTAAGTGCTAAGTTTTTAATCATTTAAAAAATATTGAATCAGTGAGAGTTTACTTGGTAGTGGAAGAAGTGATCTTTACTTTAGCTGAAAATGCAAAAGAATACATCAAATTATAAAATCATGCCCCTATTTCTCCTGCCTTTAAATATTAGCCTTTCATTTACACTTCATTTCCATTGCTATACCTTGATTTTATCTCTTAGGCAGCATGTAAGGATCTTGCCAGGGAAAGCAAGAACAGTATATTAAGAAAACATAAAAGCACTATGATATGGCCATTCCCTTTTCACTGGCTTTCTTAGTCTTTATCCTTGTCTCACTTTTTGCTTAGCTGAAGTCCTGTCAAAAAAGCATGTAAATAAATCAGGCTTTAAAGGATAAACACTGTTTCAATCGATCTCAGAGAAAATGCTAAATACAACAAGGAATAAAAAAATTGCAACACAGATGAAAAGCAAACATCTTTCACACGCATGATTCATAGTGTTAACACATATGCACTCCTGTTTATTTATCTGGGAAAGGTGGCTCTAGTAAATATATCTGTACTGTTTTCTCATTTGCATTACCACTTTATACCAAATGTGTTAATGTGTTATATATAATAGTCTATAATTCTGAAGTTTAAACTACATTTTACACAAATGTACCACTGATAGTTTAGAAACACATGCACTCCCTGTAAAACAAACAAAAACTCTCAAACAACAGGCAACAGAAGTGACTGGTTCATGTCACTACTATACTTATTTCTTAACTGAAGATGTAGGAAAAGGTTTACAAATTTCTGTTTATGCATATTTAAGAAAATGGAATAGCAAATTTAGAACTTTTTCCTTTGTTTTTATTTTCTCTGACCTATTTTCAAAAGCTCATTTTCAATGCTGACTAAATTTTCAAAATTCCCTACTGATAAAAAATAAAAAAATAAAAAAAAAAACCAAAAACATGGAAATATATTTAAATTATTTCAATGAATGTTCTCCTCATGCATGCAGTGGATAAACTTTGAAATATCACATTTCTGGTTTATATTGATGTAGCAAAGAATTTATACCAAAATGGTGTTTCCACATTGGACAAAGAAGAATGGTACAGTGTTACCATCATTAATACCTCTTTCTTGATGTTTTTAAATGTATGCTCCTCTGAAATCTAAGCATCTCAGGCTTGCCTTGTTGAAGTGAGGTAAACATAAAGCAGCCTGATTTTATTATTCCTAACATCTTCTGTTTAACTTTGTTTCAATTTTAACCTCTGACTCTTGCTATTAAAATGTTTAAACATCTGTCCCCGATCCTATTACTCAACTAATTTGATATATATTGTATATATCCTTAACATTCCTTAAAAAAAACACAACAAAAAAACTCAGTACCCTAAGTCTTTAAAACAAACAAACAAAAAACCCCAAACAAACCAGAAATCTTGTACACCCTTTTTACCTCCTTCTGTTAAATGCATTTATTAAGTTTTGTCTTTATAACCATCATCTCTCTGAGCCATTCCCATTCATTTTCCTAAGACTCACTAGATAGTCAGCATAAAGCTATTTTCTGAAAAGTAGCCTATAATTTAAGTACAAAAATAATTTAAAAAAATAGCATGAGCTGGGATTAGTTATCGTTCACAGAACCAGTCTCTTAGTATGTCACTGTAAATCTCCTCACAGGTGTTTGAAGAGAGACAGTGTTTAAACACAGAATAAATCCTCCCCTATCCCTTGAATGCACTAGCATGTTCACTGCAGGAGGGGAAAAAAAAATAACCAAAAACCAACAAAAAACCAAAACAAATCTGCTGTTAATTGTGACAGAAATGTTTAAAATATAAGAGCTAAGCTTAGGTGTGTACCATATCACCCCAATATTCAGTCTCATGGTGATTCTGACTGGCAGGCATTTTTTACTTATCTTCTATTTCCTTCTCTTGTCCCAACACACAATTTCTTCCCCCTACACACCATGTTTGAAAAACATCCAGTCAACTTTCTAGCGTTATCTTGCTTCTCTTTTCACGTCCTATTTTTGTCTGAAAAGATTAATGTGAAAACAGAGCCCTTTGACAAACTAGGGTTCCTCAGAAGAACCTGTATTGAACTAAATAGCCAGCATTACACACTACTAAGCACCACTGATGATCTATTATACTCAACATAGAGACATGAATGAAATTATGTGATAGTTATGGCTCGGAACTCCTAGAAGATAGAGAGGGTTTTCATAAACTCTGGGTGACAGTCTGGTGATAGCCATAATTAAAATTAATATACAATAAATAACAGGAAGAACAAAAAAAAAAAAAATATAAGGCTTTGTAATATGTCTGCTTCAAAAAGCAGGCTGATTTAAAGGGAAGAATAGATAAAACAGCCCTTTATTCATGATACCTGGTCAGGAGGACTTGGTCAAACTAAGTAACTGCAATTTGTATTAAGACAAAGATGTTGTTAAGGCCTCTCCATGTGAAGCCACTAAGCAGTTGCAACAAGAGTTGTAGCATAGTGCAGACATTGACAACCCATCAACTGGCTCAGGTACAAACTGTAGAATACTCTGAGCTGCCCAGAACACCCTCCATCAAAGTAGCCTTGTTGTGTAGGTGATTCTATGATTCTATGAGAGACTCCACAGGGAGAGAATCTATTGCTTTAGAAAAGGAACTCATAATTCATATCTTGCACCTTTTTTTTTTTTTTTACCTTTACACTAAGATTTATTAAGAATTTGTTCTATCTTTAGAGAGAAAAGAAAGTAAGAAAAGTTAAAAGGTTTTCTCATATCTACGCTGCCCCTCCCCTCTAAGATGAGCCCATCTGGAAAATTTTCAGTCCAGTTTTAATTTTTATGTGCTTTTGCAGGAGAGGTACAGTATCATCTTTTCTCATTAAAAACAAATGTTTGTGTGAGGGTTTGGAGTAAAAATTCAACTAATTCATCATAATTTCAAAAAGTCTTGACAGTATTGCAAACCTGAGGCATTGTAAAGTCTCATATCCAATGAGTAAATCAGGTTTCACTAAATGTGGAAGCATTGAGATTTTATTGTAAAGAGAGCTGTTTTCAGATTGGCTATGTGATTAATGTAGTTTTTATAGACTTTATGTAAAACCAAGATATATTACTGTTTAGGGATCAAGATAATTTTAAAGAGAGGTTTCTTAAGGAAATTTGACTGTCACAATGAAAATGAAGCGATTATCAAACTTCTTTTTGTCTCTAATGTGGTGCTGGGAGGAGCTGCTGCATAATTCTGATGCTTTCAAATTCAATTCTTTGTCATATTCAGTCTTTGCCACATAAACATTCAACTGTTCCAACAAAAAGAACATTCAAAATCTTTAATCATTGCAAAAAACACAGTACCTTGACCTTGTATTTTAAAGTTAAATGGAGTGATATTATGAAAATTAAATTACTTCTTCCTCATTTCCATAGTATCCTTTAAAAAGCCTTGCCTAGCCTGGATTACGTCCTATTTCTTTATCTTTCTTGATGACCCCTCATGCCTGCAAGTCAGCTCGTTTTTCTCTGCTGAAGACTGCACCCTACCGCTCCACAAGCTCTAAAATTTCCATTAAAATCTAGGGCATCATCACTCATTCTTATCTGCAGCAGGCTGCCGAACAGTACGATACCAGCAACTGCATGTGAACTGTCTCAAAGGACAATACAGTTATGCACAGCATCATCCAACATGGAAAGGAATTCTACCTGCATAATACATTATCTCATATAGTACACTGGGAATCTTAAAAACACTGGGACTGGTGTAGGCTGTTATTATTCTCATGCAACAGCAAGTGTTACTCAAACAGCAATTTACCAGTAGGCAATTAGCTTCTCAAAGAACATTTTTATTAAGTTCACTTCACAATGAAATGATCTGTCTCATCAGCTATTGAATATTTGCTGGTTAAAGCATTATTATTTTAAATTAGCATATTATGAGTACCTGAGGGTATTTAAACTTGTCTATGTGTTTAACCTTCAAGTTACTAAGTCCCTGTTCTTCAGACTGATTCTTAAGCAGTTCTCATACTGAAAGTATATGGATAAAGTGTTTTAAATTAATTTTGCTCATTCCTGTTTATCTTTTCTACTTTATAAAAAGAACTCGTACCTGTGTATGCATATAGACATGTCTGTATGCACACTTAAGAGTACATATTATTGTATACCATTCTGAAACTTTTTATACTTATATAAAATACACTTTTTATAATATTGAAGGTGAACATCTATCTTGCCAAGCTATTTTGCTGCATTACAGCTGTAATAGAATTGTCATCTTCATCTTTCATTCTTCATCATGATGACATTTTCTGTATTCTGATTCCAAGCCATTACATACCTTGAAGTCAGAGAACAATAATTTAATTTTGTATTACATGCAATGGATATCCTGTGTATACTTATGTACAGAATGGAAGAGCAGGCTGATTTGTTCGCAGATGCCATTGAGATGGGCTGCTGTGCTCTTCATAGTATTGGTTGAACTGACCTGTGAGCTAACACCTCTGTGGCTCAGTAGACAACTTCACTATTGCATGGGCAAGAAAAGAATACAGAATATCTAACTGCAGTCACATCAGGATTAGACAGTCTTGCAGAAGTCTACACCTGAGAGGATTTGCCACTAGCAACTACTGGTACAAAAATTGCTCAGCATCTATGAGAAGTGTAAGACTAGATTGCTGTCTGAACTGATCAGGTTAGGTCATTCCTTTTTTCAAATGATGTGTGTCTTTGTTGCTACAAAACCTTTTCCATGTTCTGTCCGGTGGTCACCCTCACCTGAATCTTTCTGGTATAAAATACAGGCACCTTTTATTGCCCCAGGATGGCACAAACACATCAATATTCTTATTGCTGTATGGGACAAAGTATATGCCAGCTAGGTATCTCTTTCTTCCACTGGATGAATGTATACATTGCCTGAAGACAGAATAATTCATTCATGACTCCTTATTTAAAGAGTTCAACAGAGGAAGGGTTGCTTTTTTTTTTTTGGTTGGTTGCTTTTTTCTGGTTTTGGTCCCCTTCATAAATACCAGCAAGAGCATTTAACAAAGGAAGCAGTAACTCATGATCAGCTCTGATATGTCCTCAAAAATACTGTTGTATAGGAATGCTGATATATGTTCTTCATCTACTAACATGAAAAATACAGCTAATTCTGATTATACCTATACTCAGTCCTGAATCCAGATGTTTGTAGTGGTTAGACAATCTTTACAGCAAGTTTGTGTTAACTTTTTTTATAGCTGTCTCACAACTGGGACATTTCATAATTAACTCTAACTATGTAGGTTGGTCATACACAAGACAGCATTGTAGGTATTTTTTCTGTTGAACAAGTGATGAATTGCAAACCAGGCTTTCACTGACTAGCATAAAAATAGGCTGATCACAGGGTATATAATCTTTGCCCACTAAGCAGGCTAACAGCACTTGCAAAGAGAAGAAAGGCCATTGAGCTTTGGTGATGTCAAGTCAATACATTAACTTTCTGAGGCAGGTAGAGGAAAAAAAAAACCACAATAAAATTAAGTCCTCTAATGACTGAAACATAGTTTTGTTACAATCCAGGTAGAATGAATCCAATTTAAATTAGGACTGTGGCCACAGCAGGGCTTTATGCTATGGGCAACATGTCATGTAAGGTGCTCTTACCCCTTTCAGCAGGCTTCCCACACTAAGTATGTCTTTCCCAACTTCCACAATATGTATGCCCTATGAAGCATATATGGATCAAATGGTGTCCATAAAAGAAGAGGGCAATCATTGGCTTTATATTTTTGCATATAGGTTACATGTGGAAGTAAGCAAATTCACAAGATGAAATACAGAACAGCATATATACATGGCTTCATCTTGCAATCAAGAACAAAGTCTTGCAAATTTCAAATTTTCCTTGGAGCTGATTTCAAAAAAGTATCATTGAGAAGGATGAAATGTACCTTGATGTTTTTTTTTTGTGTTAATAGATTTGTCTCATTGTTATAATTTCACCCCTGTTTCCCGCTTTTCTGCTTAGGACAAGAATGCTAAATTCACTGAAGAAAACAATTGTTTTTTTAAAAACCTAGAAATAAATACTTGGTTACAGAAATGTAGTGGAGATATAGAGATATATATAGATATATATATCATTATGTAACCAAATATAGCACGAAGATACAGAGCATCTTTAAATAACATTCAGAAGATAATATCTGTCACTTGTTTTATTCTGATATTACAGGATCATACATTGTTAGTTTTAGCCAACATAATCATATCCAAGAGCAATAGTTTCACTGCATTAAAAAGGTAATGCCCTATCCCAAAATACTTTCATATTATCTATAACAAATTTCATTATAACATAGCTAGATGTATTCCTCCATCTAAATACTGTAGCTGGAATATCAAATAACACATATGAAACATATATTATTAGGAGGGCAATACATGTTATTGACAAAGTGCTATATCCTTTCATCAACTTCAGAACTATGATAAGCACCCAATCAAATATCTTAGAAATGCTATGAGGAGAAGAGAGGGATGTATTTATCCACAGACTCAAAATAGTAAAACAGTAAAAGAAGAGAGAATGAGTTTTAATCACTCTTGCTAAGAAAACTTCAGTCCTTATGATGTTAAGGCTGAAACAGCCATTAACATCAATGACCCTAAATGAAATGGCAATTTAATACTTGAAGAAAATCAGACAAAACTCTCTACATTCACACAAAGTATATCCACTATTATGGATAACTGATTTTGTTTCACCGTGTTATCTTTTCTCTGGAAAGTGTGCATCTTACCTTATTAATCACTTGGGACTTGACCTGTCTCTTTCAGTATCTGCTGAGCACCAAGTATGGTTTTCATGGTATGAAGTTTAAAAATATCTCATACACAAAAGTATTATCA
Organism: Todiramphus chloris collaris; assembly: GCA_025345505.1. Taxonomy (NCBI): domain Eukaryota; kingdom Metazoa; phylum Chordata; class Aves; order Coraciiformes; family Alcedinidae; genus Todiramphus; species Todiramphus chloris. The sequence goes on from JANVCC010000017.1 coordinate 125,624, forward strand.
TCATTTAGCTAGGGAGAAATATATTTTGAAAGACCATAAGTTATATTCTGTAATATTTTTTTGGTATATAAAGCATTATGGGACAGTAGGATCCTTGACTCAGGGACTGAAGTGGCTGAATTTGATTTGAAGTCTCAGTAGGAAAAGTTTTGTATTTTAACACAGATTTGAACATTTGATTGGAGACCTAGTGATTTTTTTGCATCCATAGACCCATCATGATGTTGCTATTACCTTCCATTTACTACTCAAAATTAGTATGATTAGCATAATTTTAACAATTCCACATGACACTTCTAATCTTTGGTGAAATCTAGACATTAATTAATTCAAAAGAAATTAAGTAGTGATCTCAAATTTTCAAAGGTTTATGAAGTACTATCTGAGCTGATGTTGAAACTCACTTTAGGTAACAAATCTTCCATTCCTGCCCCTGTTTTTGCCAACACTGAAGCATTTTTAAGACCCTTTGTTGACAAATCAAAAGTAGTTTACAATAATATATGCTAGGATATGACTGCTTTATATTTAAGGACAGATTTCTTCTCAAAGAGCTATGCTCCTTCATTTAAGTTAACTTACAAACCACTCTGATTAAATTAATGTAAAATATGCACTTTTTTTTCCCCTAATTATTTTTATTTTTCAGTTGATTAATACTTTTATTCCAGAATAAGAGAAGTACCTATGTGGCTACATGCTCCTTTTATTAAAATTATTTAAAAAGATATCTTCCACTTTACTAGTTTATCCTTCCTGCATTGATAGGAAACCAATAAGTTTTCCCCCCACACACAATATATTTATACTAGAGCTATTATATTCACTTTAAAACAGTAATGAAATATATGCAGCTTCTCAACACAGCAATTTACCATTAAAAATATATATTCAAAGAATGACAATTGTTAGAAAATACATGTTGTCTATATGAACCTATTCTAAATAATCAGTCACATTTTTAGAAGTTTCATAAAGAAACAAGATATATGCAATTTTTATCTTCTTTCCAGCCACCTACCAGTCATCACCTTGGCACTAGTAATTTTTTGGGTGCATCCATTCCAAACAGATCAGAAAAAAGAAGAGATCCAAAAGATAGTTTAATTCCTATATTTTACATAAAAGTGATGGTATGCTACTAGAAGACAGCCCAAATCAATGCCCTCCCAAGAAAAAGAGAGACTGTATAAAGAAAGTAATAATTTTATACTTTATGATCCCAGCAGCAGGTCAGACAAATCTTACTCCATTTGCAAGAAATAACAGCATGCACTTTCTCTTGGCTGTTCTATACTTAGGGGACAAGGGCTAAACGTGAGGGTTCTTTGAGAGAAGAGTGAAGATCTTGCAGGAGATAAATTGCAATTTAAAATAATGCAGATAAAAAATAATTAAATATAAAAATAATGATAATAAAATATAATAATTATAATAATGATAATATAATAAAAATTTACCTTATAGTAACATATATAATAATAAAATAAATATAATATAATGTTGTAATAAATTATAAAATATAATAAATTATAATTAAGAAATAAAGATAATAAAAGATAAAAAAAATGAAATCTTGCAGGAGATAAATTGCATGGAATTTTAGCTCATATGCAGCAGTTCTGTTGAACAGTGTTCCACAAAATCCAGCTGCTTTATTTGTGCTACTCACAACCTGCTTGCTTATGCTTTAAATACATTTTTTTTCCCCAATGATGTTTGATTTTTTTCTTTATATATAAGATTTTTTAGAATATACATACAACAAAAAATATTGCTTGGAAAATTAATAATAGTGTTTGAAAATAACTGGAAAAATATTTATAGAAGTAATACCTTGATAAGCAGAATAATTAAGGTAAAAGTTGTGCTGTTCTTTTCTTTTTATGTGGTTGCAAGCAGAAAGAAGTATAGCAAAGAAGTTCACCATAACATAATTCTGGTACCCAAAGAACACTCTGAACCTTTCTGATACTTAGGTGCTGCTAGCATTGGAGAATCCTTTAAGTAAAAGTGAGAAGATCTTATATGGAAAAGCCAGTACAGGATTTTTGAAGGTCTTGTGATACACTTCAGTTATTTTACTTGAGTGCAGAACAGAACAAAGGTAAGGTGGTTGTCAGAGTAAATCTGACCTAGTGTTTATTCTACCCTGAGAAATTAGGAGAATTTCCCAATACCATCGTAACCATACCTAAATTCCAGGTTTTCCTCTGGATAAATATGCGAGATCTACACTGATAGTCAGCTTTACTCATTAAAAACAGAATTGGAAACCTGAAGGTATAAGTTGACTGTAAGAGGGATTGAGGTTTTTTAAGCTTTGATTTTACTTTGGTTGATTGGACATCATGGAATTTGTTCAAGATAAGACAAAGTTTTTCCCCTTCTTCGAAAATATATTCCATGTAATTTAATTTCTGAATGAGAACAGATTTATTATTTCAAATAGAAGTTATTAGGATATATCAGGGTATACCAGGCATGAAAAGAGACTTTTTAAAAAACTTCAGCAGTATTTGAGCTTATCAGTTTTTTCCTGAATAAAATTGAATGCTTATGTGGACATGACTAATCACAGCAATCAATCTTCATGCATTATAAGATAGCTGTTATCATAGTATATGGTTTTATATTACATTTTATATTACAGAATACTTAGATATACGATGTGATGTTATTTTAAAATAATGATTTATTTAAAAGCACGGATGCTCAGACTTGTAGAAAAGCTATAAAATTAGTATATGTCCAATTCTGATAGGATTTCTATATCCTTTTTTTTTTTTTTTTTTTTTTTAATATATAGACAGAGAAACACAACAAGAAGAATTAGGAATGTTTTCCTGAAGTCTTCACCAGGAGATTGCTCTTTTGATTTAGTTAGCCTGCTATCTTTCTTCTGGAAGCTCCCATTCTCCAAATCTGTAGAGGCAGATGGGACTGTTCAGCAAAACCAAACACTCCAAAGGAATTGAAAGTATGCCACTCTAGCTATTAGAGGTGAGTACTTCACAAACTGAAGCATAAAATTTCATGTAATTTCAGGAGTAGTTAATAAATCCTAGAACATGATTGTGTAATCCATTTAACAGATACATATATGATTGCATATAATGGCCTACTACAAGAAATGCCACAGATTGACAGGAACTATTTTTTTTTTTTCAGTTGATTAACTTGATTCAGTTGATTGAAGTAGATACACAAATGTATTATTCTGTAGTGCTGTGCCTATTTTGTCCCACATTAGAACAAGCTGTAGGCAGGCTTTGCTTTGTTTTTCCTCCATAACTCTGTGTGTGTGTGTATATATATATATATATCTCCATGTATCTTTATCTGTGATGTTTCTTTACACAGTTAACTTTCTGCAATTTGAGATAAAATAATTGTGCTATACCCATTAACTTTTTCTTTCTGTATGATGTATTGCTTCTGTCTAGTATGGTGGATCTTTTGGGGAAAGAGAAAAATTAGGTACAGTGTAGTAGCTATCAATGAAGATATAAAATTATAATTAACAATATTCTGTCCATTTTGCTACGCCAAGAACTCCACTCTCCCACACCACCCTCTGGAAACGTTACAGCATCTTTGCCAGGTAACTTCATCAACTTATCAAAATGGAGTTAGATCAACACCACTTTCTGCATTTGAATTAGTGGATTAATTGAACCTTAACCACTCATTCATACCCTGTGCTGCCTTTTAAGTGCACAGGTTTTTCCGGTTATTTTTAATCCCGAAGAAATTTCCTATCCAGTTCACTGTGTGGCATCACAACTTTTTCCATCAGCACAGATAAAGGGTCGCCAGAAATTTGGAGGCAACGGGGGATGGATGAAGTCTGCTTTACACTACTAGTGAATAATACTCAAGAACTAATTTAGGCTGTGGTTTCTCACGTCTTTTGACATCACTATATGCAGGATTTTTGTATTAACTCCTTAACAGAACACCTGTGTTACAAGTTAAAGTCCTATAAGTCTATATGCAAATACCCTCTTTCTTCCTGCCCCTTCATCTTGTAGGAGGGCCACTACACCTTGTAGCTGTACAGAGGACGTTTGTCACACACATGCACAGGAGAGAAAACACAAGAATGATTTTTTCAGAAACAACATCAGAGTCACAAACTGGCAGCAGTGCTGCAATGCATCACAAGTCTCTTTCAAATCCCCACTGCATCTTCCTCGGGATAGCAGCAAAGGGAGCCCAACAATGACAGTACTCTAACTGGCAAGAGGCACTGGGCAGCAGCTGTCCCCATGGGGCACCTGAGGTAATGTGCCCTACTTGGCATATCTGAGATCCATCCAGTGATACAAGGGGCAAGGAAATATTTGCAGAACTTTTCTTACTTTCCAGCCCTTCCCTTATAATTAGTGAGATGGAGCAATGTTTATTTGGGAGGGCAGTGAGACAAGCAAAGACACTGTGTTTATCACTTAACTGAAGCACCTCAGTCAAAATGATTTAATACTGTAGACAAGCAAAACCTTGGGGCAGTGAAGTCCATGGAAGCTTTGCCATCCTCTTCATTAACTTCACAATAACGTAATAAACATCTATTAGTCAAAAGATGTTTTTTTCCCTTCCTCCATAACAATCAGATACAGGAATGTTGCTGGTTTAATTTATAGGTAATGTATGTATTCTGCATGACATGCATACGTTAATTAGTTTCACCTAATGATTACCAAGGCTTTGTGTCCTGGTTCAAGAAGAAAATGATCATGTCAAAGGTAGTTTTAAACATTAGGTTTGAACTTCATTCCCAAATAGTTATTGCAGTATTTTTAAGATAGAAATTCAGCAAAAATGAGCATATAATACAAATTATATACCTTGATGTTTTGAGGCTATAACAACAAGCTTATCTGGAAGGAGATTTTGAAGCTGTTTTATGTCAATCCTAAGGTCAAAATGACTAAATTGAGAGACCAAAACAACAACAAATGTTTGAAAATATAATTGATTGGACTACATTTTAGTTTAATTGTTTCTTTAATTTTTATGGCACATCTGTAATACATATCTTTGTAGATGAGCTCTACAAATGTTTTTCCTGCTCTTCATTGAAAGTAAGAGAAGAAAGAAAACTTTTGCTTGGTAAACTGGGACTTTCCCAGGCACTGAAATATACAATGATTAAAATTTAACTTCTTAGAAAAATCACCACCAGAAACTACTTAATTTACACTGATGTCAAAATTTGGGGTCAAATTCTATTCTTTAGTAATGAAACTAAGACCATGTTAAAGATTTAAGAGCACTGAGAGTTGTTGGATGATTATATTGAAGAAAATATTTCTTCCTCTGGTATTCTTTTTTTCAGCTTGTTTTCTTCAATTTTCTTCATTTTAGTCCCCAGCTAGAACTCATTTAAGAGGGAAATGTTTTGGTGCTTTTTGGAAGAAATGATGGGGGTGGAAAAGAATAAACCAGCCCTCAGGGAAGGAGAATGGAGAAAGTGAGCCTCATTCAGCTGCTTTAATGTCTGTGTTAACAGACATTAAAGATACGTTTTCAAGAAATGCAGTGATTCTAGATCTTCGTGGATAGAATTACAATAAAGTTGATGGTTGTCTCACCTGAACACCAGAGCTAATCTCCTTAAAATGAGCATTCATCCCTGCTTTACTTATTGCTGTTTCCACAAACACAGTAAAAGTGTGCAAAATGTATCTTTCTAAAATATTTGTCATACCATACAATAGTACATGTTCACCTGTATACATTTTAATAGTTTATCCCCTTTTTATTCTTCATATGATCTTGTTTATAATATCCAGTTGTTTAATACCTTAAATCTCCATCTCTATTATATTTCTAAGCTATTTCATACAACTTGGTCTGATTAAAAAAAAGAAAAAACAACAAAAAGACAAACCACACACAACAAACAAACAAACAAACAAAAAAAAATCAACAAACCAACCAAACACAGTGCAGCTTAAACAGTGAGACCTGAATGCTTACAGAATGAATAGAGGCACATGCAGGTAGTACTACAGCAGACAGTGTCTGTAGCAAGAATTTAAAACAGCACCTTAATGCCTGCACCCTGGGCTGTATCAGGCAGAGCACTGCCCGCTGGTGGAGGAAGGTGATCCTTCTCCTCTGCTTAGCTCTGGTGAGACACACCTGGAATGCAGCATCTTTGTCATAAGTCTTCAACAGCTCTTTCCCCTCTTTGGCACCCTCTTAATATGATTACTGGCTAATAAGCTTAGAAGTCTCAGGAATAAGACTATGTTATTTGTTATTAAGAATTTTTTTTTTTTTTTAGTTTAATTTCCCATGTCCGCAAAAAATGCTCCTTCCTTTATCATGTGTTGTGAGGACATCAGTGACCTTAACAGTATTTTATTTTCTTCTCCAAATGTATCTTATATCAAAGATATCTCAACTCAGTATAATTCACCAATTTAAACAGATTTAGCTTTTTACAAAACAGGGTATGATAAAACTATAGGAAAGTTCATATCCTAAACTGTTATTGCACAAAAGAATTCAGAACAAGGTCTATTATCAAGTACAGGTACCCAACACTGTTCAAGGTAATTAAAAAAGCAAACCAGAAAGAAGATCCACCATGTTTGGACATACTACTTTCACTAACTCTATTTTAGACAGTTACTGAAATTGTACTTTGGTGATCTGACTTTAGAAATAAATGTCTCCGTTTCATTTGTTGCCTGAAATCTTCAAATCAGGAAATCCATTAGATAAAGTTTCACAAAACAAGTCTATAGAAGTGAAAGTGTGGGTTCCTGAATTTAGAGCTAGAGGACAACTGGTCATGTTCCTTCCTCAGCAGAAGGAGATAACAAATCACTTCTGTCTGTGATGACATAAACTGACAGTACAATTTCCCAGCTACGTTTTCAGTAACTGGGAAAAAAAAAAACCCAAAAAAACCCCCATAAACAAACAGACAAAACAAAAAACTGAGAAACTTTTCTTCTTCAGCTAAGGTCACACAAACCATTCAGTTCCCTACCTTCCTCCCCTCTCAGCAGGCAAGAATAAACAAACCAGGGTTACATTTTGCTGAGGCCAAATAGACAGTGCAGATTCTCTGCAGGGGGAAGCAAACACAACAATTCCCATTGGGTTGTCAGACAATGAACAATCACAGTTCCTTCCCACCACAAAAAGCAAACAAGAAACAAGCCAACCCAAAACTATACCACAGCCTTGCTGTCTTAACTTCAGCACAGACAAACCATAAATATCACACTGCACAAAAAAAGCAAGTTTAACTACTTTCTCCCAGTCTGACAGCATCAGTACTATTCTGTTTTTATGATTTTCCAGTAGAAAGGATTTTAATCCACTTTACAGCAAGGAGCTATGGGACTAAGTGTCCATTGAGGGAATTAAGGAGTAAATGTTAATGATCATTCCAGTATTCTTTGCTAACAGTTTACTTCAAGAGCCTTGAAGAAGCTATCATTGGTGAAACCTCAAAAAATTGTGATGGTCTAATAGGATATAACTATGAAACTATCTACATAAAGCTGTTGATCAGGATGAATCGTTAGAATCTGAAAAGGAATGAATTCAGTGTATATCTACTCTTCTGTCATAAATCCAAAGAGTTAACCTTTGACAAGTTATCTGCCCTCACTTCTGCTGTTGTAAAAGGATTTCTTTCTTTTTTTTTTTATGCCACTAGAAACCACTTGAGAATTTTCCTAGAGATATAAACCCACAAATCCTCTAAAGAAGTGTGAAATGATTCAATTGCTTCTTCTCATGTCATGATAAACACAAGTTTACAAGAATAACGCAATACCTTTAGCTCTTTCTAACAATGATTTATTTTAGCACAATTTAATTATCACATACTGGCAAAGCAGAATTATTTTTTTTAAAGAAAAATTAAGTGCAGATTTGGTGGCATATTATACCACCAAAATAGAACATACACCAAAACAGAATGCCATTTAATTCCTTAAAATGTACCTATATCATTAACTATTGAAATTTAAATTAAATGTCATGAATTCTCACATAAACTCTTCAGAAGTACTGTGGATATAGCCTTTATGGTGTCCAAGAAAGGTGTCATCATGAGATTTTGCCAATAAAGGGAATAGATAATATTGAATTACTTAATCAGACAAAAGAACTTGGAACACAAGGTGAAACTGTTTATGCTTTAAGGGTTTACAGTGATCACAGGTTAAGAGTTACAGACCTACAACTCCACGTAATAAACAGTGCTCACCAGAAATGACAAAAAGGTTAAAAAAAACATTATAGATATGAAACACACAAGGAAGACTAAGAAGCAGCATCTGCATGTTTCAGCAGACCATTTTAAAGTTAATCTAATTTTGTACTTAATTACTGTGCTCAAAAAAATACTCCTTTATTAATCTAAGTACACCTCAAAATCCCTAACTAGAGACAATTTTTAATAACGAGGGGGAAAACAAAAATATCTTGTGACAAATTAACTACTTAACTAGAGTCTGAAGAACATCAGTTGTCAAAAAAGAAGCTATGGCAAAAATCTCAATTTATGGAAAAGCTGTAATATTGTCAATATTACAATATTACAAGAACTGAAGTATCCTAAGTATCCTTTTGACCTCAGTTCTGACTGTGAATTAAATCAGAATTGAAAAGGGCAATTCAATTGTTTAAATGCCAATTTATTAATGACTTTTGGGTTTTTTTTAAACAAAGTTGTCCTTTAACCTCTTAGCTCAATCTTACTATAAAAATAACAGGGAAAATTACCAAGCTAAACTACCACTGTCTCTCCATAAAAGATGGATATCTTTATCCCTCCATAAAACAAAAATGCTCTGTATGTATATAACAGTTGCCAAAACAGCTCAGACAATCATAAGCTGTTGTGGGAGGGAAAAACAACACAGAATAACAGTGAATGAAGTATTTTATTTTGATTATGACACAATTAATTTATTTTAATTTAATGCAACAGATTAAAAATTAAACCATGAACATTTTTCTGCAAACTTATACTTGTGACAAGGGGCTTTGTGATTTTCTCAAAGCTCTCCACTCTCTTCCTACCTCCAAAACAAAATGGTGTCAAATTAATACGCCTTTATATTTTACTTTTAATGAAATTCTATTATCCAAAGGTGAAACTGTTTCACAAGCAGCTGTCATGCTACTCTGCTTGCTCAATAACCGAGTTTAGCTTTACCACTTCTCCTTAGTCTCTACCACATGTGCTTTACTGATAGAAGGGAGATACAAGCTGTTGGGGTTTTGGGGAGTTATTCTGTTTTCCTTCTCGTCTTAAAGAATTTTTCCATACTTGTTTGTCAGGGAGGTAATGGCTGTACTTAAGAGAGACAAAAGGACCTGGCCACAGGGGGAGGGGTCCAGCCAGACGAATAAAGGGGGTTGGGTGGAGCCCCTGGGGCTCTCCATTGGTTTGCTCCCGGCATTCGAGGAGGAGAAGCTGCCCTCGTGGTGCAGAGAACTCATCCCCACTGCATCTCCTGCTCTCCCTGCTGCCTACCAAGGATCCGGCGGGACACCGGGATCAGCTTGGAGAGAGGTCGTCCCTGCTTCGTCTCCTGCTTTTTCCTTCTACCCCTGCTGTCTCCCGAGGACCCTGCTGGACACCGGGATCGGCTGCCCAGGGGGTTCGTGACGCGGGCTTTCCGTCGGCCATTGCCCCGTGGGGACTGAGCTGGCTCCGGAGCGGCGGGGAGACCATCGCGCCCTCCCTGCTCACCGGGAGCCCCCGAGAGGGTGGCACTGGGTTCCTGGTGCTGTTTGCTGTTACTGACGTAGTTACTGTTGTTTGTTTGTCCTGTTATATATATTTAGTAAAGAACTGTTATTCCTATTCCTCATCTTTGCCTGAAAGCCCCTTAATTGCAAAATTATAAGCATTCGGAGGGGAGGGGGTTGCATTTTCCATTCCAAGGGGGGCTCCTGCCTTCCTTGGCAGACACCTGTCTTTCAAACCAAGACACAAGCATAGGGACAAGATGAGGAAGCTTTCAACAATGAAGAACAAATGTAAGAATGAAAGTAAAGAAAAATAGTACATATATAGCCAACATCCAGCAAACAGTTGTGACAAACAGCAGTTGAAACTCTGGGCTGGTTAGAATAGAAGCAGCACAGTAGGCAGGACCCTGAATCTTTAGTACCATACTTCGTATCTAATTGTTCTCCTTCCCTCCACAAGTAACCTCACTGGTCATTGTCAAACCAGTAGTCTATTTCATTCAAAATACATACATTTAGAGCATTTTAAAACAATCTGAAAATGTTTTAAAAAGTATTGAAAAAACATTTGGAGTTAATTTTCAGGTTTTCTGACATACATGTCTGCTTAAAACACATTAAAGTACCTGGGAACAAAAATTTAAATAGCTCATCTCCAGCTTTCTTCAGGAGTACTGTGCATCTTTCAAGAGAAACTATTCCTGTGACTATATTTTCTACTAATTATATGACAGTATCAGTCATACTTCTTTTATTATGAACAGTTCATTAAACATGCTTTTGATCCTAATTTTACAACTAGCAAAGGTATACTACAGAAGTGTTAGGGTAACAAAAATCTGCCTGCTATTAGTATATCGTTTATACACTCAGTTATAAGGCACAGCATTTGAGATCAAATTATCCATAGGATTTTAAAACAAATTACATCAAGCCATCTAAAATCTGGAAGTGAAAAACTATTTTGTTGATAGAGACAATTTTGCAGGTCCATGAAATAAAATTACATTTTTGAGGACAGGCCTACAGACCTTTAGAACAAGTATTAGTTTAGTATCCTAATGTACAAGGTGTTAAGGCTTTCCTTCCTCTTGACTTCATGATTTTTGCAGAATTCTTTGGTTGAACAACTATGTATGCATTTGCCTCAGTGGTCTTTAATTAAGCAAAGCTGCCTGTGCATTTGAAGTTCACTACAGAAGTCTGAGTCTAGTTTCAATATATTCTGAAACTCACTCTTATTTCATGTAGCCTAGCTGAAGAAAGCACCTAAGAATAACTGAAAAAACACACTTTACAAATTAAATATCTACCATAAAAATTATTGATTTACCCTAGGCATCATCATTTGTCTCTTTCTTTGCCTCAGACATATACGCACATATATATCCTACATAACAGTCTCAAAAAAAGTTCAACTTGTTTCCAGTTATGTTACTGGTTATAGTCAGGTTTTTTATCTTTACTTCTTACATAGATAGGAGAATCTTTCCAAGCAATAGACATTTTTAAGAAACTTCTGTTTTTCCGAGTAGGAAAAAAAAAAAAAAGACAAGGAAAAAAAGCAATTAAAAAAACATCACCACCACACCACAAACGATGATATACTTTCTAAGACCACAAAACAACTTTTTTGGTGTTAGTTGAGATACATATAAGCATCACAGTTATGTCTGAACAATTAAATTGGTTTTGGTGCATCAGGGACCTTTTGCTGTGAATATCACTGTGTTGCTATAGTGGTTAATTTTTTTTTCATCTGAATGTAATTACCTAACACCATCTAGCTTACAGGAAATTGAAAATGGGCATTAAGTCTTACAAGCATTAACCCTACAACAATTACTCTAATATTCTCACAATTTTACAGGGGCTGCTTCTTCATTATTGAGGAAACCAAACCAAACCAAACCAAACCAAACCAAACCAAACCAAACCAA
>JANVCC010000017.1:137311-211913 GCA_025345505.1 Todiramphus chloris collaris
AAACCAAACCAAACCAAACCAAACCAAACCAAACCAAACCAAACCAAACGATCTTCTTAAAAGAAGCTTGGAGTGCCTCTTTTCTACACCATAACACAACTTGAAATTCTGTCATTTTATGCTAACCTTTACAAGAAGCCAAGCAGCTTTCACTCACCGTTTTGTGTAACTAAACCCTACAAGATTGGTTTCATGTAGAATCTAAACATGTTAATATTGCACAACAACCAGAAACTCAATTTTTTTTTCCACAGTAACAAGCTGCCTTTGAAGTAGATTTCAATTAAAATTAATATGCGTCTCAAAAAAATTGTGGGTGAAATGCATAAAGAACTGTTGAGAACCACTCAACACTTTAAAAAATAAAATTAGATACTGCTTTCTAAAAATAATGTTTATGCCAAATGGGAATTGATTGCAAGAAATCCTATTACATGAGCCATGTAGGCAGTTAGCCCATAGCAACAGTTTCTGAATTCAACTTCAGGTATCTACGTCTGAAATGGTCGCCCACTGCTCTACAGTAAATGGAGAAAAGCAGACAGCTTTTCAGGCAACTCATCTAAACTGTTCTGGGAATTTATTTTTAAATGAGCTTGGGTTAGCCTCTATCTCTGCACAGTTAGGACAGGTCCATCCCAGCTGTAAAAATCACATTGTGAAACCACAAATGGAACATGATAAAAAGTCCAATAAGTTCTTGAATTTTTCTAGCCCTGTAGATAATATAGGGACCTTCTGCAAATTTTCTTAATGCTGTGCAGAAAAAAGGCAACCTAATAAGTTCTCCACACAAGGGAATTGTGTCACTGTAGGGAAAAAAAAAAAAAAAAAAAATTGCTTTTGAAAGTGATTTAGTTAAGCCATTGAAAGTTCCTCTGTGGATATTGATGACTTATGTTTACCTTATCTAAATTGTTATAAGACACTCTTCCCCAAACTAAGACTCTCTACACAATGGGGTTGATCTATCCAAATTCAGTTACTTTTCTTACTCATACAGGTTTAATGGACTCTTTTGTTACTTGGAATGTAATGAGGCAACAGCGATGGTAAAAAAAGAAAATAAAAATGCATGTGTTCTCCAAAACAGAATTTAAATTGCATAATATTGTTCTCCTTGATGGCTACAAACAGGTTTTCAAATCCAGACTACAGATCTGTCTAAAATTTCAAGTCATGTTATAAAGCTCCTAAATACAAAGTCCCTGCAAATACAAGAAAGACTGCTGGTACCTGAATATCCTGAGGGAGGAAACACCCCAGCACTGGGCAGTAAACCTGAGCAGTGGAAATTTTCAGGGGAGGGATTGCATGGGAACAGTAAGACTCCGTCTGCCCTGGAAAGGCTTGGCTGTTTTCTGCTGTGCATACTTAGGAATATAAAATATAGAAAACAAAGGTCCAGGAAGAAGAAAACATTAACAGAGCTTCTTTTAGACATAGTAGTCACAAGGAAGGTAAGATTATAGTAAAGGTAAGACTGTTAATATTGTATTTGCAGACTGCGATTACCAAAAGCTGTCATTTGTTAGCAACAGCATGATAAACTGCTGGCCACTAGAACAGTTATAATAGTGGAATAAATCACCTGTAGTTAAATTTTATTTGTAAAGTCTTAGTTTTCTTTATCAAATCAAGAATATGTTAATATCTGAACCTATGTATGATCAATAAATTCTAGAAAATTGGGCTAATCTCTTTAATCCCTTTCGTGCTCCTCTTCTATTCAACTATTGCCTAGGATAGTGTAAACAAATTACATACTAAGAGTTTTTTCTATTACCCATTTTTACCAGGACCTTATTTTCTACAATATTCATTGGTAAATTGGTACAATAGTAGTTTTCAGTTTGTAATGTTTTTTAAATCACATTATTCTACAGGTGATTACTGTAAATGGAATTCATCTCACATAATCTCTAGAAAAGTGTTTACTTTCAAACTAGCTATTTAATAAGTTATTATACTTTCAGTAGAGATGGGGGTTGGTTGGTTTGTTTGGACAGTAGGGTTTTGTGAGTGTTGTTTTTGTTTTGGGTTTTTTGGGACAATATCCTTCAGGTTAGAAGTGGAATCAGATTATGCTTACACAAAAGGATGTAAGCCTCATACCACAGCACCAGCCACATCACAATAGCCACTCTAAGTTTGCTTTGACTCAATCCATGGTCCACTCTGAATGCTATTAGTGAAGTGTAGAAAGTGGTAGATAATGAGAAAGCAAGTGGAAGGCAGGTCTAACAGAAGCATTAAAGCACCTGATCTTTCTTATGAATTTTGTTCTTTCTTTTTACCAAAGAAAACAAAAAGCAAGAATTTCTTTCCAGCAAGCTCTTAGCTAATTGGTATTTGTTGGTAAAGTCTCCAACTATTATGGAAATCAAAGCAAAGAATAAACAATACCTGGAAAGGTGAAACCTTTGTCTTGACTCCATTTAACCATAATAAGATCCTGAAGCTTTCTTTCAGTCAGATTGTGCTTATATTTGTGTTACCTCTGAGGAGTGGAATAGAAGCCTTTGAATACGCCAAAAGAGACACAGTACTCAGTCATCTACCTTGACAGTGCATTGATTTATGCACAAACACAGCAGCAGGACAGATCCTAGTACGTGCTTATTAAAATCTTAAAGTCTTGCAGACTTCCAAGACAGAATTTTTTTGAAACATTACTCCTTTTTGAAGTGACCTGCTTTCTGGCATCTACTGCACAACTTTTTCTCTTTGTTGCTGCATGCATATTTACACTACCCAGTGAAGCATATCCTCCATACTATAGGCTTTCTTAGGTTTTGTTGTTCATATTTATTTCAGAATGATGCAGCTCACAGCCATCAAAGCGGGATGTAAAATAAAATATATTCCAGAAATTGATAATTAAGATGTTTAAGTACCTTGCTTGGTCTTATGTTTTATTTTACTATGCACAGCACTGCTAGCACACTTCCCCTTATACACAGGTCCTTCCATACTCAATCAATTTTCTGGCTTCTGCACTTGAAAAGATAAACAGAAGGGCCATGGAAGGACAATATGATGTTGACGAATAGGAATTGTGGGTAAAGAAGTTATGCATTCCTTAAAACCTGAAAGTTAGTTGCAAACATTGAGAATCAGGAAAAAAGAATTACCTTGGAAATGACTTTTTCTCAGCCACAGTATACTACTGTGCAACAGCAAAAATAATGCTCACTATTTCACCAGTAAAGATTATCACTATGAGAGATAAGCTGAAAGGACTAGGTTAGTAATCCTGCCTTTGACATTTAACAGTTCTGTTGTATCAAACAAACATTGTTTCAGATTCTTTGTAAAGCAGGAATTCTAATACTTGTCCACTTTCCCCATTGTCATTGTAAGGATAAACGTATTCATAAAGGTCTTTGAAAATAAAAAGCATTTTTATTGAGGTTCTACTTCCCAATGCATAAGAGTATATTAAAAATAATTTCACAGTTGTCAAGGGCAACCTCTACCTATATATATATTTCTCGATTTACTGGTCCTTTTTCCTACAGATTGCGAAGACAAGAGAACAGCTCAACAAGTATATTCTCTAGTTAACGTGGCTTGTGTGCAAAGGATTCAGTTGCTGAATATGACCAAAATAATTTTAGCTAACCGTAGTTGTTCCAGTTTGCCTTGCTATTACATGGTTGCAAACCCACCCAAATGATATGAGGATTTGATCATCAATTAAATTTATCAAAGCTACTATAATAACCAGACTGAAAAAACTACCGCTAATAAATAATAGCTTCAACAAAGAAATATTTCTATTGAGTCTTTTTCTTTTCCTTCTTCTACAAAGGAGGAAAACAATTCAATGTCAGAAAGAAAAAAAACATCAGATTAAACAGTAGACTATTAGAATAATTACTTAATTATTCATCTGCTTGGAAAAGTTCTTTATATTTAAACTGAATTTGGAAATTATGCAGACCAGTTTTAGGGACAAGGAGGGCATACCTATACTGGTGAGTATGAAGAGCTCCATAGCTATGTCACAGTACAAAATATCAAATAAATAGCTAGAGAAGATGAAGGAAGAAGGACTAGACAAGCATGACCTTAACCCTAGTTTAATGGCAGTTCTCCTTTTGCTTACCTTTTGGAGGGCAGATATGTGATATATTCCATAAAGATTCACTTTGAGTGAGTCCCGGTTTGATTTTGCACATGCTGGAAAATACCTTTTTGGTCCTCTGTGAAATGACTGTGTAAATTATTTCTCCTGTGATATCCAGTGAACACATTGGATTATTCCCAAATACATTTTTTGTTTTCCTTACAAAATACTGTCCTCATTTTCATATATACACATTTCTTTAGTATATAATAAACAAAGGAACATGACAGAAATTAATGCCTTAAGTGCAAGGCATGAAATACAAAAATAGTTGCTTGGCAACCAGCATGAGAAATGAGTTTATGCCTGCACAAAGAGCCAAGTGAGTGGCACAAGTACCATTTGTGACTGCTGTGAGGAGAATGGATGGGGGAGAGGACAGATGAGGGGGGTGTGTTTTAATTAAATTTGACTCCAGTTTTTCCTAATTTCTGTAGTTTCCTCACAAGCATGTGTTAGAATGCAACAAAGGTGTATTTTAGATTGCTTTCCTTCTATGTCCTTATAGTACTGTCTTTAATCAGTAAGTCAAGTTTTATCTTAAAAAATTTATACTTTATCATAACACTTAGAAACATCTAAAGAAGTGTAAAGAAATAGTAATTTCCATATATACTTTCCTTCTTAAGGATTAATGAATTGGACATTTGCAACTACTTTCCCAAGGAACAATGGATCCATCTATGAACATACTGGCTGCTTAGGACAATTCATCAGGCTTTTGTAACTATAAATACATTCATCAAGAACTACTGACTTTTCAGTAATAATATAATGTGCAATTGTTCATACACGCAAATGATACCAGACTGACCATCTGGAACAATAGAAAAAAATATAAACAGTCCTTGTCTTCGCAATACCTGAGGGTTTTTGGTAACTTTGTTTATATATATCAATACTGAAGAGAATTACCACCTCCGGACCAGAAATCCACGTACTGCAAATTCTTGAAGGCAAGAAAAATAATTCTGAGGAATAAGCAGTTTATGCTTATTTTGTTATTATACTTCTCTTTTAGCATCCATTGTTGACCACTGTTGAATGTTAGACTACACTGACCTGTGGTCTGATCCATATGGTCATTCTAATGTTCAAATTAGAAATGTTAGAAATGTGAGACACATTAGACTGAATTGCATTGAACATGAACATGCTCTTCACCATGAACAAGGTTATAGGAGCATGTTTCAGGAACACTTAACCTGCTGGTTGCATTATATTCTATGTTGTTTTCTGAATCCATTTGCCCAACAAGACTTGCAACTACGTCATGTTCTACAAAGCACCACGTATTAGTACTGACGAGTAGGTGCCTGTTAGTGTGATCAGCAGTAAACTGCATTGATTCACTTCTTTTCGGTGCACTAACACATCACTGTAATCGGCATGCTATCTTTTACATTGTCAATGGATTTAGTCACCATTTACTTGACTTCATCCTTACAAGTAACAACAGAATATCTAAAAGTCACTTTTTGTTCATGTTACCAGGACTGTCCTCTAACTGTTACAGCATCACCAAAATTGGACAGGCAATGAAGAACATAAATACCATCGCAGAGGAAGTATTTTAATTCCTAGAGAGGACTAACAAAAAAACTCCAACCAAACAAAACCAAAACCAACAGAAAATTCGAACCATAACAAAACCACAGTGCACTGCAATTTGTGGTTTGGGTGGTTTTAGATTTGTGAACTGCAATGATTTCAAACTACTAACAGTGAACAGATCAAAGAATATATTTTTATTATTTACAATCAATATTACCCTAATGCAATGTTCAGTAAGTTACAGTCTCCTTTTGAAGACTGAGACATCTAACTTGCAAATTTCATCAGAATATGTGGGATCAAGGAAGGGGAATTAAAACTGGTATATTCTGTCTTTTTCTCCTTCCTAGCCATGCAGAATTCTAAAGAGTTATTTCTCTCAACAGTTAAAAAGTAATACTTTAGAGTTGATGATTCACCTAACTTTCACTGTTCTGCATTTTAATTTACTAATAAATATTATTCCATTAACCATTTCAGGTATGGGATCTATTTCCACCTAACACAACCAGTATTACTCTTAGAAAATTTACTACTATAATTGCTCCTTCATGGTATCTTGAATACAACTGTAAAAGATTCATTTTAATTTCAGACTCTGGTTTCTCAAAAAAATTATACAATAACAAAAAATGTCAACCTTCTTCTAAATGAATACTGGATGGTATTTACTGAGATGGTCTCAGTTACCACAAATTCCTAGGGAAAAAAACTTCTTGTTTTCTGCATCACAAAACTTTGTAGTTTGAGAAGGTATAACACTTGCAGAATGAACAAGTAAGGGACTGATGGATTTTCACTCCATTTGCTTTTCAGTCTGTACAAACATGGGGTGATCATAGACACTATTCTTCACAAACCACTCTTGACTACATTGAAGAGTAAGTTAGCTTCATTCAGTTGCTTCCACTGTGCTCATTCTTGTAGTGTTCTTTGAGCTAGCACAATCAGTACATCAAAGGAAGCTAATGAGACTGCAATTTAAACAGAGTGTAGGCGTACACCTTGAAAGTCACTTCTGAAAGAGAACAATGACTAAAAGTATCAACATGTTTTGAACTAAATAGAAAACTCTGTTTAGCTGTTCCTCAATTTCTGTTTAGCTCAGCATGTCTACACTTATATTTATTACCACAAATATATGCTAATCAAGCTATCGATCTAATCCTGAGAAAAGTCATCCAAGTTTAAGGTTTATCTGGTTTTAAATTATTAATAAATATTCAGCAGAATGGAAAAAAAACAAAACAAAACAATAATAAGAGATATATATATATTTCCTGAGGTTTTAGTATTACTTATCTATACCACATACCCTAAAATAAAGCCTTACTAGGAAATTTTCTTCATTATAAAGTTACTAGGCCAAATTGTAATCTTATTTACATTTTTTTCACACTACAAAAGTGCTAAATTCAAGGGCTTAGATGGTTAGAGGCTTATTTTATGAGTTACCAGAATCAGCCCTAGCAACGTAAGAGAACACTGTCAGTGTTACTTAGCATGAAATCTCTTCTCCTAGAAATGGGATCCTCTTGTGATTGTTCCATTGGTGCTGGACAACATAGGTATGATGGAAGAAACTCTAACACTCATTACTTTTCTCAATTTTTCCAAACAAACTTCCTTGTAAATGCAAGGTACTATTGCGACATCAGCTATCTTTAATAGATTACCCAAAATTCCCTTTTGGAGAATCATAGAGGATAAACTTCCATCAGTCTCCACAAGATAATAGGCTTAATCATAAACACCATTCAATTTCTAAGATGTAAAGCATTTTTCCAGGCAGAAACTTAAACCAAACCATTTTAATTATGTAGGTGATTGAAAATTAGTACTGAATTTCAAAGACAATAAAATGTAACTAAAAAATGACCAAGCCTCGTTTGTCTCTAAACTTGTTATAATGACATCCACATGAAAAATATGCCTGCTGGATTCTATACAAATATGAATAAATCATGTTATATGAACAGCTTCCCAACATGATTGGTGATCAAATTACAAGCAAGTTATCAGGGAAATCACTTAGTGTAATTGAAGCAACCACCACAGAGTCATAGTGTCTACATCAAGTGTGTGGTTATTCAAGACAGAGTACATGAACTTGTCTCCCCAAATCCCAATACTGGAGTGCAAAGGCAAAAAAATGGATGGTGAAACAGGATGGATCATATGGCAAACACACCAAGGAGAGGGTATGAATATCCCTGCTTACAGGAATTACATGCAGTACTTCCTAGAATGGAAATTAGCTAGTCCAAATTTGGACCTAACAGACTACTGGTTTTAACTCTTATTTTTCTACAGTGAAATTTTTCATTTGTGTGTGTTTTTGGTTTTTTTTTTATTTTATTTTTTTTTAGTATATCAAAATACAAATGAAAGGTTATTCAGAATGAAATAAGAAGAGAATATTTGTCAGTAACTGTAGAGTTACAAGCAAACAAGAAAAATATTGGTTAAAGTAAACAAGCAAGTAATACAGTTCTCATTCTCCAGTTCTCAGGAGATTGTTATGAATGAACAGCTACTTATGATGACATTGTTCTAACAGCTTACACTATAGCATGAAAACACTTCATTATACACAACTTCTTCTGTAAGCCAGGTATCACATTCAGTTTAAACCTATGTTTATTTAATATACAGTTAAGACAGTCTAAACTACACCTATAGTAATGTAGACAAAACAAAAAAACCCAACCAAATTCTCAAAAGTATCTAAAAGAAAGGGCAGAAATCCAGTTGCTATTATCCTAAATACATTCTTTTTGTCTAAAGAAGACTATTTGAAGCTTGTTTGTCAAAAAAATGTTATTGGAAAGTAACATATAACAACATATTCTGCTGGAGTTCTTCATACTCACACATACATGTCCCTTAAAAAAAAAAAAAAAAACCAAAAAAAAAACAGGTGACAAAATAAAACAAAAAAACCCCAAACAAATCAAACAAACAAACCCCAAACACGCACACACACACAAAAAAACTACTAAAGGAAGCAGATGAAAACTGAGGTTTTAAGCTTAAGATGATGGTTACAATAATATTAAATTTACATTTTCCTAAATCTTTCCTCTAGGAAATAGCTAAGGGAGGAGTAAATCTCAGTACTAGCTATAAGAAAAATATCACTTTCAGGTCCTGGAAAAGTGATTAAGTAGCTCTTTTTCCAGTGACCATGGAAGAGATACATAATTAATGTCAACACAAGAGCTAACTGTTAAATGGCACAGGTTGTGGTTTTAGTGTGAACGTGTAATCATGGTTAAAGAAAAATAAATACATAAATAAATAAATATGTAAAACCTGTGTTTATACTGGAAATTAATAACATATGGGGAACATGGGACAAGCAAATTATGGCATGATGACTTTAAAGTTAAGATTTTTAAATTATTGTTAATTTTTATTAAAAACATGTACAAAAGTATTCCCTAGAATATAGAAGTATATATATGCACAATTTAGTCTGATGACAATCACTCATGATCCTTTTAGTGCTACTATTTTTTGCAAAAGCTGTTTAACTGCTAATTAGAAAATAATTATTTATGAAAACTAGTTTATAAATTGTCACTAATGGAGTAATACAGGACAAAGAAAAGCTTGAAGGAGTCAGAACATTTCTGCAGTTTTTCTGGAGGCTGAAATTTCAAGAAGTAAATAATCTATTGGCAAATTTCCTGCACACTTCACAGAAATGTGATTTCCATGAGAATTCAATCGGAAAATGGTCCAACCATGTTTATAAAAAAGTAAGATCTGAGTTACACTCCAATTAAACTGATTAAAAGTCAGTGAGATTAAGTGTGACACTGAAGTTTTCACCACTGAATTTTATTCTGCTTTTAGCTAGTACACAGCAATATGGTTTTTCTACCAGAAGTCAAGGAGATTTTAATCACAGCTCAGCTAACTCTGTGGAATTTCAAAGTGGAAACTACAAGATGCATATATTGCTTCCTTTAATTCAGAGTAAAAGCCTGTCCTAAAACACTGAAATCCTACCATGCATCTGATAGGAAGCACTTCTTTCCTTCTCCTGCAACTCTGTTCTTGTAGCATGCAATTATGCTTGACTCTCCAGCAGAGAGGATGGTGAGCCTAAGTCAGCAGCTGGGACTGGGACTAATGGCAATTCAGAGTCAGGCTGCACCAACAGAGAGAGAAACAGTACCCTTAGATTTCTGTTGTGCTGTACACCAGGAAGCAGCAGATGGTAAAAGGAGCAAGAGCACAACAATTGTGATGGTGCTGGTGGGAAGCACCAAGTAGCACAGAGCACACCATGCTCCTCACCTTAACCATGGTGAAGTCCAACGTGCCCGCACCATTTCCCCTGGCAAACGAAATCTGACTGAACAGCTTTTACAAGAACAAAAGAGATATCTGTTTTTACCAAATTACTACTACAGGCTATTGGATCACTGAAGTGAAAAAACTTGTAAATAGCCATCCCGTTTCTAATAGATAAGATGCAACCTTTTGAAAGAGCGTATTTTGGTGTTGCTGTCTTCCCCCACCCCCTACTCCCCGAGTACTATAGTTTGCTCATTTAATGGTAGAAAGTTGGACACTGAATCATGAGAATTTCTACCTAACCCTGATGTACACTGTAAAGCAGTAGTTGTTTTGCCATCTGTGCAGCAAAGCATAGCTACTTAAGTGTTTTCATTAACTGTAATTTAAATACATTTAGCAGAAATAACTATTCTATTTTAGTAAGATAATACTTGCAATAAACACTTTCCTTATATTTGTAAGCAAATGATTGAATTAATAGACAGTAGCATTTCTCAGTAATTACTTCCACCCCAAGTACTAAAAATTCAAACAACTGAATGAAAGAGATAGGCATCTGTACCTATGCACCCACTAGCACACACTTGCTTTGTTTTAAATAAGCTTCTGGAATTGAACACAAACCTCCACAGATTCATTAATACCTTTTATTTTTAAATCACATTTTCATTTAAGGAGCTTAAATATTTTAAAAGCAGCCTCTGGCTCTGTACATAAATAAAAGAATGCAGCAATATCCTTTAAAAGATAAGATGGGAGGCAGTACAATCAGCTATGTTATTACTTTTTTTTGTGGCAGACTGCATTCCAAAGGGAAAAAAGTAATTTCACATATGGGAAAACGAAAAGGTAAGTTTAACATGTTTCTATTCTTTGTAGGAAAGACATCAGTGATAAAAATGACAGGCTAATATATTTCCTAGTATATTTATTCATGTGCTCATTTTGCAAACCATAGAGCCAACTGTCAGCTTTTTGATACAGTTCAGTAGACAGTGACTTGTGCCAACAGTGGATTCCAGATGCTCAAGGAAAGAAAGAAAGAAAAAGAAAGAAAGAAAGAAAGAAAGAAAGAAAGAAAGACAAAGCCCATTGACTCTTCAAATTAATGCACTTTACTGTACAATAATTAGACAAAGAATAGAAATATGTCTGTTAAAGACAGAATAGGCAGGTAAATATTTTACAAAAGGAGAATCAGGCTTTTACATTTTTTGAAAGTAAGATCAACTAAAGTAGCAAAATAGAGATTTAAATATTATGCATATGTTCCAAATTAATCCTCAAACATGTTTTCTTACGTATTTTTTTATATATCTATTCAAAAGTGTAAGGTACATAAATGCATTTATAAATATAAATACATAAATATACACAGACTATGTTAATTTTCTTTTCTGCCAAAGGATATTGAAGTATTTTGACTGATTCAGGCAAGCACCTTTATATATATATATTTTTTTTTTTTTAAAACAACTATGCTGAAATGAAAATGTTTTCTAAGAAATGATGCTATTAAAATAACCCCTAGTATCTGTAGCAACTATGACTAATCAGTATTTTATAAAAGTTAGATCTCCCTATTGTGTGGAAACTGTAGACTAAACAATTGTTTAAAAAAACAGTTGCACTAGTAAGTTAGAACTTTAAATTTCCAATAGCATTTAAAAAGATAATTTTCTACGTAATATGACAGATTATTGTTTTAAGACACTAAAATACAGAAATAGTCCTGGAGTCGGGGTTATAGACAAATAATAATTGTATTTCCTAAGATAGAATTGGAATGTCAGAAAACCAGCTTTCTTGGTTTCAGATGTTTTCTGTGGATTTATAATATTCATGTGTCATGGTGATAAAACTAGGATGACTAATAAATCATTGATATGTGAATGGCAGGAAGCCTGAACTACTAGATCAAAAACAGATAAAATCACTTCTTTTTACCACTGACTTACAGAGAACAAGGCCTCCATGCAAGTAAGATTCAGGTTCATGTAAAAACATTTACAGTTTTATAAATTAATCATTATATCATCCAGAATATAAAACATACTGAAGACATAATGTTAAATTTTTCAGCATTTGTAGAAAACAAATTATCCTTCCACATATGCAGAATAAAGCAAGCTGCCTAAAGTCCACTGGAGGAGCTTTGATTTCTCTCAGATTGCCAGTGCCTTATTTCAGTAATTTACGTTTATTTTATTAATGCAAATCTTTAGCCATTTGTACACTGAACTACTTGAAGTCTTTTTAGGCTTCAATGTAGGAATGCCACGTAATCAACACCACAAGTGTATTTTCCAGACACATTAATTATTCTCATGTGTCTATATAATGACTTGAATGGGGAATAAAGATGAACAAAAACTTGGTTTCTTATTAATATAAAAAGTTGCAAGACTAAGTCCTACAAGATCACTTGAGCTATTACTGACATCTGCCAACACACCTGTAGGAGACAGGGCAGGGCTATGTCATTGTATTTGCTCAGTTGTCAAGGAAATACAGCTGCATTAAAAGGCCACGTTTAAGCTAATAAATTCTGCATCTCACCAGAGTTCATGAGCTCGGGCTCAACAACACAACATTTCATAATGAAACTATAACATCATCATGGCTACTGCTGAATAAACTTATAAGCTTTAATGTTTAAATATTTATTAAGTTTTTATTTGCACTACTACATGTCATACACTTAAGAGGTCTGCATGAATAAAAGTCCTTTTCAGAAAATGAAATAATACTAATTATTATTATTTTTCTGTCTTTTTTTTTTTTTCAGTGCATGCAATATCAAAGCATTGAACAGCTTTGGGGAACAATAATTAAATCCCTAACTGCTTCTCTGAAAGAAACATTCAAATTTTGTCCCATTAAAGATTACCATGTTCTGAGCATGTCCAAGTCTGCAGCAAAACTGTTATTCCAGTGAAAGGCAAACAAGGATTTGTATATTTAACTTTGCACTTTCTACAGAAAACTGAATGTCTTCTAACTCATAGCTACTACATAGTGTATTGGGTAGGAGCAATAACGAATGCACATAAGCTTATTCTAACTTTTAGATTATAATACTCATGTTTGGGGATCTTATTAATGTTTATAAATGTTTGAAGGAAGGGTGTCAAGTAGAACAGGCCAGTCTCTTTTCAATTGTGCCCTGTGACAGGACAAGAGGTAATGGTAGCAAGGTAAACACAAGAAGTTCCACCTCAACATGAGGAAAAACTTCTTCACTGTGAGAGTGACAGAGCACTGGAACAGGCTGCCCAGAGAAGTTGTGGAGTCTCCTTATCTAGAGACTTTCAAGACCTGCCTGGATGTGTTCCTGTATGGACTGCCCTAGGTGATTCTGCATTGGCAGGGGGGTTGAACTCGATCTCCAGAGGTATCTTCCAACCCCTACCATTCTATGATTCTATGTTAAAAATCTGTGCTCTTTTACCTTTCACCATGTTCAAAATGAATAAAATAATGTGCATTTGTTTCACAGAAATATTTAGTCTTTTTCTTTAGACAATATTTTCTCCTGAAAATATCACCTTTTACAGGAGTAGTAGAACTTAGTAAAATTATTTTTTAGAAACTTTGTGGTAAATGGAAACAGTTTAATTTTGCCCCATTTGATTAAATATATTGATATGGCTAGAATAATGATTCCACCCGAATATTAAGTGTATCTAAACTATGTGGAAAACTAGTGCAAGGTCATCTTCAGCAGTTGAAATTTGTGCTCAGATTACAAGAAGTATTGTAGAACACATAGCTATCCATAAGCACCAGTCATTTCCTGACATTAATTGCATTTTAGCCACCAAAAAAATTCATGAGATTAACTTTAGCTGCAGATTTGCAACAAAGATATGAATCTATTTTCATTCTACTTTCTTAGAAGAATTATGAAGGCTCATGATTGCTGTTTTAAATGAAAAGTTCTTGCTTTTACTATGGGAGCGAGTCTTCATTGTGAGAGTCACAACACTTCTACAACCCCCCACCTCCTTTTTAAACAGTTCACACATTAGCCATTAACATACTTCACAGACTATTCTGTAGTAGTCAAAGAATTTAGACTTTATTTAGAAAATGCATGCTTAACCTTCCTCGATCTATCATCCTTTCTTCAAGTAATGTTTCTACCATCCTTATTTAAGGCACAAGTCAAGTTTTCATCATGTGATGAAAGGTAAAGGTCCTACTACCTTTATTTTCTACTGGTTGTAAAAATAAGTACCTGGCAATAAATACAACAAATATATGTAATAAAATCTGTAACATAGCAAGCATACAAATTGGTGAACCACAGTGTGAATTTTCAAGCACTTTAGACTAGATTACATTGTAGTTAGCCAAAACTAAATTTGCTTTCAAGACAGTGGAGATTAATACCGGTGGAAGGTACAAAAGTTAAAAATAGAACAAATAAAGCATCTTTTTTTTTTTTTTTTTTTTACTATTTATCCATTCTGTATGCTCTTGCAGGCTCTGTTCTAGCCATAGTTACATAAGAAAAATGACTAAAAGAGTTTCATGGGCTAAATGTTCTGCTTTTCAGGAAACAGTACAAAGGAGAGAAGGCCTGGAGAGAAGAGTGATGAGAGGGCTATGTGCCATTCCAGACACATGCTGAGTTTCATCCCCTATCAAAACCAGAGGAGATGCTGGGAAATATCATGTTTGCCTGTGAACTACTTCACAGTCTAGAATAGGCATTTTGCTTAGAAATATTTTCAATCCTAATCCATGCCCACTCCATGCCCTTACCACTGTCCCTATACTTAAAACAACAGTTACTAGATTTGCACTACAGAAATTCTTGGGTTTAGCCCTCTTTCCTAAGTTTTTAATATCAGAAATAAGCTCAATTATTGTGATCTAGAAGTGGAAATGACATTCATGACCTTTTATCTTGCTTAGATACTATAATACTATGTACTTCCTTGCAGCATCAGAGGATAATACAAAACAAGATTTCTCCAAACTTTTCCCTGTCCTAATGATTTATGTTACTGTTAAATACTGTGCTGTGCATGCTCCCAGACTCCTCTAGCACATCTCTCCCTTTCTTCATACACAGGCATTCTTACTCTATTTTTTCCCTCACACACATACGCACAGCTAATGTGTCAAGATAAGAGAGATTTCTGGAATTATTATTTAAAAGGAAGAGTGTTAAATTGGCGCAAAGGCAAAAAGAAAAATTTTTCTGAAGTAAAACTCTCCTTCCTCTAACTTTTAAAAGATTATTTAGTTGACAAAAAGATGCAGAATTTCTTCTGAGGTATAGACAGCCTCCATTTCCATTCCCACTCACATCCACTCAGTATCCAGAATTTTATGCTGCATTAGTCCTAAGAAACACCTTCTAACAGATGTTTTGCTTTTGTAGTAAATGTAAACATTCTTTGGAGTTATTCTCTTGAGTCTGTCTACTGTAATTTTCATCATATCTTTAGGTTTTTGTTTTACAAGTACTAAAAGGTACTGGAAAAGATTCCCAAACCATGAGACTGAAGGAACTGCCAAAGGTCAGGTTTTATTTTTCTCATAAGTCCAGCAAGCAGAGAACACAACACACACTTTTAGTAATGTCATTCTTTCAAATGAGATCAACAACAGGGACCTGTCAATGTAAGTTTCAAATTAAATGTGACATTTTCAGTATGCAAATAACAGAAGATAGGAAAAATAAATAAATAAATAAATACATCAACTACTCACTTTTTCAGCTAATTTATACTTACTTAATGTCTTTTAGCAATTTTAATGATATCATCATTTGTCTTAATATTAATGTATTTGTTATTCCTTTTATCAAAAATATCTTGTTTGACGTAAAAGAGAATTCTCTTTACTTTAGATAAGTCAACCATCATAAACAGAATAAAATAAACAAGATAATTTCATCCTTAATGAAAACATACATAATGAAATACCACATGCATCCCTGAAACCTAGCCTGTTAATCTGTTAATTCTTTCCCTTTGACCATATTTAAGAAAATCCAGTTTGGTGGGAATTTCTCACATAGCCACAAGAGGGTAAGCCTTCATTCAACATTTCCAGTTAAACTACCAAGGACTATAAAAGAGTTAATAAGATTGAGTGGCCATCGAGTCTATAATACCAAGACCAATTATATGATTTTCAATAAGACCAAATGCTGGGTTCTGCACTTTGGCCAGAACAACCCCTGGCAAGGCTTTGGGTGGAGTGTCTGGAAAGCTGCTCAAAGAAAGACCTAGAGGTATTGATTCATAGCAGGCTGAACATGAGCAGGCAGAGTGGCCAGGTGGGCAAGAAGGCATTCTGGTTTGTATTAGAAATAGTGTGGCCAGTAGGACCAGGGAAGTGATTTTACCGCTACACTCAGCACTGGTGAGGCTCCATCTTGAGTACACTGTTCACTTTTGGGCCCCTAACTACAAGAATGACACTGAAGCATAAGAGTGTATCTGAAGAAGGGGAAAGAAACATCCATGTTATACTTTACTGTTCCTGCTTATACTATATTACTCTGTCTGTTTATAAAGTGTTTAAAATTAACCCACTGATATTTTAAACATGATGCCTATTCAGAAAAGCAAGCAACAGATATAAATATAGTAGCATAGTGGTAGAAAGTAATGCTAAAATGGTAAACTATTAATATTTTATTATATTTTATAATCACTAAATAACTCTGTACCGGTTTATTAACTTTTTATAAATGGAACATTAAGGCAAACTCTAACCTGTATTTTTAAGGATTTATTTGCTTTTGCTCACAAAGTTTGATAATACAAGCATATAGAACCTTTATTGTTACAAGTAACTGTTTCCAGAACAGCCAACCTGCAGTGGATTACTGTATAAATATTTTGCAGTGCCATGATTTAATATGTTTTAGCCTTAAAATGATTATTTTTAACATTTTTTTCTATGATTCCCTCAGATTATTAGCTACATAATTTTGACATTAGTGGATCACCTCATATGTGACTGCACCAGACATACACTGATGACAAAAGCAGCTGTTGTGTAAGATATCTCCATTAATTTCTCCTGAGTTAGCCACTCTATCTTTTTAATCCTGTACAATAGAGTTGGCAGGAGGAAAGCTGTGCCCCCAGCTGCAATGCTTACATTAACAGTCTCGCTTACGTGAACAAATCACTTGAATTAAACATTTTTAATTAATAAGTCATAAGCATGTTCTGTCATACTGCACTAAACAAAGGAACAAGACAGACAGCTGATGTCACTTTTGTCATAATGGCCACAGCACATTCAGACCTCTGAGAGACCTGCTAGGTAAGAAAACAAACTGCTGATAAAAAAGGCCCTATGCCATGGGATATGGGAATTACATGAACTCTGAGTACCTAGTAGTCAAATTAATCTCCACATGTGTGGTTGGTTTACACCATGGTTTTCTTCATCAGAAAGCCATTATGCTGGACCTTTCCCAGAAAATGTCAGGCCAATTGCACACCTTAGAAAGATTACAGTAATCATAGACAATTCTGAAGAAATGAAAGTTAGCATTGTGGTACAACAAATGCTTTGACTAGTAGGCTGAGAACAGACTTCTGTAAATAATGCAACAGTGGTGTTCAAATGTTAACTAATCACAGTGAACTTTTTTGAATCAGTTGTGTGAAGGGAAGCCACCTCAGGTGGGCTGGAAAAAAACCTGTAAATTATCCAACACAGTAAGAAACTTAATGAGAGAGCAAAACAACTCAAATCCTAGACAAAGTAGGCTACACAGCTTACTTCACAAAGATATTCCCCTGTAAGATTCTTTTAAAAAATATGTAAGTATAAACTTACAGAGTTTGAGTAGAGGTCTGTACATACATTTGAAAAGTACAAATATACTTTGACTGACTGGAAAATATGTACAGGGAGAACTCAAGCATGCCCCTCCCAGCAAATGAGATGACAGAGCAGGAAAGAAGGCTCCCCGCAAACACAGGGCTCAGCAGTTCCTCAGGGTGAGACAAGATAATAAATCTAGATGTAATGCCCATGACTTGATGACTCTGCTTACTGCAGGTGGCTTTAATGTCTAATAAATACCCCATGACTTGCTTCTCAGGTGACAGCCATGAAGTGGCCTAACAGGAACAGACACCATATGAAGTATGCCCCCATGCTACATCTTGGAGTGCACCTCAGCGCACCTATCCCTGGTGTGTGTTTGTAGCTCCCCCTGCCCCCACAGCTGTGCCTGGCAATCCTGGGACCATGGACCCAGTCACCATCTTGGCATTGTTCACCTGCCTCTAAGTATGGAGGGACATGGCTGCTGGAAAGTTCCCTGCCCCAACATGCCCCATGGCAGTCATCCCTGAGCCCCCACATAGCCATGGGCTCCCCACTCACTACATGGTTCACCATGCCCCTCACCATCTGCAATAAATTACCAATAGGAGACTTTGGTGGGCTCTGCAACCTGTGGTTCCTCCACACCCAGAGTGAGGAAGGCTGGATGCTACCGTTCCATTCGACCAGCATGGGTCCACACTTATGGCAACGGGTCAGGGGTGTACATTGTGCTAAGATACCTTGTTACAGAGGTCAATACAGTGGGAGAACCATTCCTGTATCAGAATCCACATAAACACAACCAGCACTTGCATAAACACCAACATCACAGCCAGCCTGATCTCATTCAGGACAGAAGACCACCAACAGTCATACACACAGACCCCTGGCAGCTAGCCCTGGACTCCTAGTCTTTGAAATAGCTGGTAGTCCTCATCAGCTATCCCTACAGTTACTAACCCTAGGCCTATGGCCTCCTGTGACCCATGGTCCTTTCTCCAGTAGCTGGACCCTGACTTCTTATCTTACTGCATAGTCCTGCTTCAAGGTTACTGGTGTTTATGCACATGTGCATGCACACACAAGAGCACACTCACACAGAGAAATATTCAGGAGCAAAGTCTGAAACTAAACTTAAGTGATCAGATGGAAGGTCCAATCAGACAAGCATACTGACCATTAGCTTGCCTAAATATGACCTGCCCTTCTTATAGCACAGTCTCTCCATTTTCATATGCTTGTTCTTCCCCATCCTTATCCCTATCCATGCTTCTTCCCAAATTAACCACTTGCTACTAATGATGTTATTTTCATTAATCAGGTTTGCTACAATGTTCCCAAATTCAGGATTTATGATATTGGTACCAGAGTCATCTCAGTCTTAGTTGGTATCAGCGGTACAACTACCAAGCCACTACTTACCCTGCGAGGTTTCACTTCCCATAAGGTTTCCAATACACCTTCTGTGGATGCTGAAGAGCTGCTAGAAAAGGGATTTTCTCAGGTTCTCATAATATTCGGTGAGAATCCTGCCTTTCTCATGCATGTTATGAAAAACAGTAGGATGTTTTTTGTAAGCTAGACTAACCCCTCGTGTTTTGCTAAGTTCTGTTTATGGTACATTGGAAAAATATTTTTAAATAGGTGTTGTAGGACTTTAACCAATCGCCCTAGGAGATGGGTGATCACTGACCAATGGCCCTATGGGGCTAGGGTATATAAAACGGGGTTATAAATTAATAAAGTTGCTTCTCTTGCCTGCTCTTGCTGAATTTGTGTGTTGCTTCATCTCTCCACTCCCCGTATAAACAGCGACACACCCTCCAGCTATTTGTGATGTTTGGCCATATTTCTCATAACCTCTAACAACCTGTGAAACCCAGCCACTCTTAATGGTGCTATCTGTAAATTCTGTCACCTTCTTACCCTATTTCTTCATTGGTGCAGCAATTTCTCACATTACCTCTTGTAGTTTCTCACGGTTTGGTCTGTGAGCTAAACCTCATGCCAGAACCTAATCATATATATGCACACCTTAGCACTATATTCTTCTGTCTCATCATTTACAGAAAGCCCCTGAAAAATCAGAGAAAGTACACAAGAGCTAATAACATGCCTTTGCTTTGTCCCATCAAATTTCACTCCTCTTTGTTTGAAATAGGTGCTGTTAAGAGTTACCATTTCCTTTCTGTAATTCATGTTGGCATACCTGGCATGGCACCAGAAGTTTGCCTAAGTGTAATTTCTGATGATAACAACATTCAAAATTCTAAGACACTAAAAAACCAAACAAACAGAAAAAAACCACAAACAAATCACCACCATGCCCCTCCAAACACACACAAAAGAAGCTGCTTTAAAAATTGGAAGTTTCTAACTCCTATTTTCTTCTCTTCTTCCTCAATTTTGAACTATTAAAACTGAACATTTACTATTGTTTATAGACATTCATGGGAGAGAGGAACCTCAAAAAAGAAAATCTGAGATTCTTATTCATCCATACAAATAGATTTGTTCACAGGTGAATTTATTATCTGAATAAATGTATTCGCATGAGGATGTTTTAAAAAAAGAACAACAACAACAACAACAACAATGCATCGAAACATGTAGCAGTGAAAAAGAATGTCTTTCTAAGAGCAAGGGGAAATAAAGTCCAAACACGCTGCCTCAGTCTTTTCCACACACATCAAGTCTCTATGGTCCTACTCAAGAGTACAAGATAGGAATGAAATTTAGCAGCCTAAACTAGCTCTCAACACTTGCTGCTGCTATTAATGTTAATTTTCTCATACAATCTGTATCATAATGCCAAGATGAAAGATTCAGACTGATAAAGAATAGCTGGCGGCAATAAGAGGCTGCCTGGGGAAAAGACACAGTTGCACATCATACAGTATAATTCTTTCTGGCGGGACTGTTTGAGAATCTGAAGAGAAGGCAAGGGGACAAGAAGGGAAAGAAAGAAAGAAAATAGCACAAGTTATCCCTAGTTCACATCAGGTTTTTTTTTGTTTGTTTCAGAAAAATACAATAGTCAAAGTGCAAGATTTTAATCATAATAATTTTGATGAAAATCATAGTAAGATTAATTCAAATATACTGAATATACTGTGAAAGCTAATAGCTACATTATTGAACTATAAACATGTGGTTACTCATACTTATCCCTTAAAGGGCTGTGCTTTCATTTCTAATGCACTATTCTTATGAAAAATTTGAAGGGAATAAAGGCTTGGTTTTTCAGTAAGTACTTAAACTTTATTCTAAAAGTAGAAAAGAATAGTTCAGTTAGAAGGTACCTACAAGAAACATCTAGTCCAACTGCTAGTTTTAAAAATTTAAAAGAACAATGACTTACTGAAAAAAGGCTACTTAAAATTTTGGAATGTCAGTACTACCTTTTGGGATTTATTTTTAGAGCACTGGCACAAATTTGGTCTATCTTTAAACATACTTCTTAGTTTTGTTAATATATGTTGTATTGATGCTTATACTTTTAACTTTTATATAGACACATATAGTGTATGTTCTGTGGCTTACTTAATATTCCTGAAGTCATGGTAGTACATGCAAAAACGCTATGCAAAACTCAGTATGTGTCTGCCATTCAACACTTGTTACTTTAACCGGTCTAACACCACCAAAAAAACCCCAAAAACAAACCAAAACAAAAAGGATGAGACAACTGATCAGTATTGATACCAAGTCAGTCTTTTACTTCTGCATTGACACTACCAATGGCATTGCCAATTAATAGTAACAATATTGGACAAAACCTGATACTACTATTAAAAAATGTCTCCAGTAGTTAAGCATAAAAGGAGAAAGAACAGAGGTTTTGCTGAAATTACAATAGCATGTAGCTGAAATAAAAAGAGCTAGACTACAAACCATCAGTTCCTCACTCACAGTACACTAGCTTGCTTCCACCAAATTGATAGTGACATCTGAGCTTCTGAATTCCTAACTGCTTCCACCTGCCATTTCTGAACATCCTGAAAACATTAGAACACACGCACACTACACAGCTTATCACACCACCATCCAATAGTTCATTCCATTGTATCATCTGGGGCTGGAATTTAATCAGCAGGTGAATGATTTATCTACTTACCAGCACCCTTGAATGTCCATAGTTTTGTTTAGTATTGGGTGGTTTTCTTTGTTTTGCTTAAAAATGTGTGATCACCAGTTTCTGCCTATTACTATGAATTAAAAAAGAACAATGAATGGTCTATTCTGAGTGATCTGCCCTAGTTTTGTCCTGCTCTGGCAGGGGGGTTGAACAAGATGATCTTTGGAGGTCCCTTCCAACTCCTAATATTCAAAAAACAAACAAAAAACTCCAAAAACAACAAAAAAAAACCAAAACAAAAAAAAAACCAAAACAAAAAAAATGTGAAAGAGATAAAAGAGGGGAAAAGTCCTCAATACCCAGTGCAACTGGCTGACTGTGTACATTTATAAAAACCTCAAGGGACGTACTCGAGGATGTCTTGCCTGAAACTTGTCATAGGTATATTGTTAGTGGTCTTAACTTCAGTGTTTCTGTTACTTGTGTTGATTTGGAGTAGAATATTTGCATGTACTGTATACTCTGAATTTCTATAATACCATTTGACTGGATCAACACCTGAGCTACCTGATCTGACCCCACGGCTGCTTTGAAGAGGAGGTTGGAAAACATACCTCCCCCTAAGGCCTTCTCCAACCTGAATTTTCTGTTATACTAATATGAATTTACATCTGAAGAACAAAAAAACAATAGGATAGCTCATAAAAAAAAATAAAAAATCTGTATGTAGATATTTGTGTGTTAACTAGCCATTAGATAACTCTGCAGCTTATAGACATAGTTGATTCTATGAGAACTATGAGAGTAAGACAAATTAATTGTAAAATTTACACAGCCTTAGAGATGAGCATTTGCACATTTTAGTGCACACAAACACTCAATAATGAAAACCCTGGAAGAGTCTTTTGTAGGTGACATAATCATTGGACACAGCTCAAGGATAGAAAAACTGAGGAAATTTATATACAGTTTATATATTTTATTAAGTAAACAAGAAATGAAAAATGGAAGCAAAAAATATTGCCTTCCAGTTAAAGGGATAATAGACAAAACATATTTTAAAAAAAAGAAAATCAGAGCTGAATGTTCTCTGCTGGACTTGAGTTTCTTCTTGCACTATTGTTACATCTAACATCATCTAACCTCTACTGAATGTAACTGTGTCCCCATCCTTACTACTTTCAGCTAAACTGGTATCAGCTTTTTCATTTGAGATATTAACCGAGCTAAATCTTCCTTAACAATGAGCCAATTCATAAGAGAGACGATGGATCATGCAAAAGTCCATTCCTCTTCAAATAATCCATCTCAAACACATTAAATCACCTTTCTTAAAATTACCACAAGTATAATAATACCAAACAGAGTAAGATTCACTTTGAAAATCCAGATAACATGAAGCTGGAACAGTCTACATGAATAGTTTTGGTTTCTTAAAACAGGATAACATCTTGTTATCATGGACTAAGAAATTATAATAAATAGATAATTAAATGGTGTCTGGCAATATTCTTGTATTGTTATATCACTAAGATTTTTAATATGTACCTGGCTTCAAAAGCATTAGTCTATATTGTTAAGAGCTCAAAGATGAGCTGAATACAAAACTGAAGTTCAGCTTTAAATACATCTTTGAACACAGTGAAATAAACAGCATCTCTCATGAGATATACTAGTGAATTAATGGGCTCAGGGTCTCTTTTGGAAACAGTTACAGAATCATCACAAGGGGTAAAGTGTTGATCTTTCTGGGCAAATCATTTAGACAATCTTATTTGGTCAGCATCTAGGGCTACCATCGGCATAGAAGCATCAGCTAGCTCTTACTCTAAGCCTCCCAAATGGGATGATCTACAGTAAGACAGGCACAAGACCAAATGTTAGGTGGTTGGCTCTCACAAAATAAGGATTCACGTGACACACGGGGAAAAATGTCAACTTCTGTACCAGATTAAGAAAAGTTTTATTCTCATGAAGCATTTCCCTGAAGAAGGAGGTATACATACTATTTTTAGTTTTATAAATTATACATTTGATTTGTGGATTTAATACATAATTCTGCTAATGAAGAACAGAAAGCTTTTATTTTGGAGCACAGCTAGGCAGCAGGTTCTGTGTATAACCAATATAAGGATTCTCAATTATAATAGTTTTCTTTTGTTTCATGGGCTGCAGTTGTGGTAAATGAACCAGAAACTTCATGCTAAAAAAAAAAAAAAAAAAAACAAACCAAAAACTTAAAAAAAATCCTTACATTTCAAATACTGAACTACATTTTGAGGGGGAGATTGCAAAGGGTATCATCTTTTCTAGTGAGGAAAAATTGCTAAAGTGGTCAATTTTTCATGTAGAATGTACTAAATAATTTTAAATTCCCGAAGCTTCTACTTTATCTCAGAATGATTCTTTAACAAAAACATTGACCACTTTGCCAGACTGCCATGATCTTTTAGTAAACTGGGTTTTTCCAAAACAGTGTAATCCATTGATTCCCTGCTCCATCATAAATACTATCTACATATTCCAGTACTCCAATTATACTGTCACACACATGCATACTTTCTCTTTGAGCTATTCCTCTATTTTTTTCAGCTCTTCCCCTATTATTTTTTATTGCTTTAATAAGGTAGCTACTCCCAAGCTGCATACAACCAAGCTAAGAAAACTTGAAAGGAGTTAGTTTTTTTCTGGACTTGTTCATACTAATCCTAAATACCTCATGTTTCAAACATTTATAGAGACTGAAATATCTCTATAAGAGTGAAAAACTTAACATCTAATGATTTTGGTTGCTCTTTAAAAGACCATCATAGAATCATTCAGGTTGGAAAAGACCCTTGGGATCATCAAGTCCAACCATTAACCCTAATCTATGAAGTTCACCCCTAAACTATGTCCCTCAAAACCACATCTAAATGACCCTTAAACACATCCAGGGATGGTGACTCAACCACCTCACTGGGCAGCCTATTCCAGTGTCTGACTGTACTCTTTCTGTGAAATTTTTTCCCTAATGTCCACTCTAAACCTACCCTGTTGCAGCTTTAATCCATTCCTTCTTGTTCTATCCCTAATTACCTGAGATAAGAGGCCATCACCAACCTCTCTGCAATGTCTTTCAGGTAGTTGTAGAGATTGATGAGGTTTCCCCTTAGCCTTCTCTTCCTCAACCTAAACAGCTCCAGCTCCTTCAATTGCTCTTCATAAGATCTATTCTCCAGGCCCTTCACCAGCTTCATTGCCCTCTTTTGCACTCATTCTAGCGCCTCAATATCTCTCTAGTATTGAGATGTCCAAAACTGGACACAACACTCAAGGCGTGGCCTCAACAGTGCTGAGTACAGGGAGACAATCACCTCCCTACTGCTGCTCACACTATTTCTAATACAAACCAAGATGCCATTGGCTTTCTTGGCCACTTGGGCACACTTCTGGCTCATATTCAACTGCTTGCCAATTAGAACCTCCAGGTCCTTCTCTACCAGACAGCTTTCCAGCAACACTTCCCCAAGCCTGTAGCATTGCGTGGGGTTGTTGTGGCCCAAGTTCCAGACCCAGAACTTGGACTTGTTGAAGCTCATACTGTTAATTTTGGCCCATCGATCCATCCTATCCAAGTCTCTCTATAGAGCCTCCCTATCCTCATGAAGAGCAACACTCCCACCTAACTTGGTGTCATCTGCAAACTTACCAATGATACACTATGTCCATATCAAGATTATTGGTAAAGATGTTAAACAGAAGGGGACACAACACTGAGCCCTGAGGAACACCACTTGTTACCGTCTGCCAGCTGGATTTAACTCCATTGACCACCACTCTTTGGGCCCATCCATCTGGCCAGTGCTATCCAGCAGATAGTATGCTCAGCCAGGTTATGAGCAGTTTTTCCGTGAGAATTCTATGGGAAAGAGTGTCAAATGCTTTTTGAAAATCTAGGTAGACAATATCCACAGCCTTTCCCTCATCCGATAGTTGGGTCATTTTGTTGTAAAAGGAGATCACTTTTGTCAGGCAGGACCTGCTTTTCAGAAAACCATGGTGACTGGGCAAAGAATCTACAAAGCATAAGAGCATTCAGAATAATTATAAGTGTACAACCATATTGCAGTTCCTGATTGGTAGAAAAAGGGAAGAAAATTACTTTTTAATATAACCATTTCCTTTTTAATACAGACATTTGAAATAGCCTAAATCTACAACTGTATTGCAATAAATATAAAGATACATATATCCTGTCTTGGACAGAAAAAGTTTACATTCCTTTATTCATTTTATGCAGCTGTTTGGGTTTTTATAGGTGTTCTGAGTGTAGATTTTTTTCTCCCCCCTCTCCTTTTTCTCTTTCAATCCCTCACATTAAATGTGGCTAGCCTGTCCCTTTCTGTTTTTTACAACTCTCTAACTTTGGTTTGTGAATGTCCTGAGCAAGGCAGGGATACAATGAACTGAAAAAGCATATTCTACCTTTTAGCAGACCATATAAAATGTAACTGAGCTGAAATTAATTATTCTAAGAAGAATTTATACTTATTTCTACTTTATCTCAAAACCAAGTAGTTATTTTTAAGTATGTCTAGAACATACCAGTATTTTTTTTTTCTTTTGAAATCATTTGATTCCTGCATTATTTTATTTTAACTTTTTTTGTGATGTGTATTATAACAGTGAAATTTGGCAGGCTCTTAAAAGGCACATAAAAGACATCTGCATTTTACCTTAGTATAAAATCTACCTTAGAGAGATACAAAACCCAGAGTCCATACAACAGCTTCTATAACATATATATTATAAACATGTATATATTTTTTAAAGGCACTGCTGAGTGATGAGTGTGAAATTCCTCCCTCCAGCCTCAACAAAAACTGCCTACAGATTATCAAAGTTTCTTAAACTTCAAGGAAAAAAAAGTCCACACATCAAACATCAAGAGGAAAGATTGTCAAGAGTTCTACCAGAAAGTACAGCATAATCCACTTGAAGGAAATTGAAGGCTTAGACATATTTTCACTCATCAAGCAGCAGCATCAGTTTAAGCCCTAACCATAGTCCCATCCTTTGCTACTGTGCCCCTGCCTTAGATAACCAATTTGCTGGCCCTGTTATCAGAATGACTTTATGAGTGCTTACCAGCAACCTCAAGGCAAGGTCTGGCTCCTTAGCTCAAACCATCTTGAGGGGCAGCTTCAATTGTAAACTTTAAATCACAGTGGGTGAAGCATGCTCCCCAATTCTAATTCAACATCACTTTTGTGTGCACACCAATGCCTTTAATTGACACAGATGTTTCTCAAGTAAACACATTTCTGAGCTCTTTAATTATTTAAAGAAAACAACTTAATTTAAATTTAATATACACTACTCTCTTGACTGGTCTTCAAATGCACCACTGCAATACAAACTCAATTTACTAGTTGTGTTCATTTGTGGAACATATGCTTAAATTAATTAGTAATGATCAATTAGGATGGAAAACAAATACACTTAAGTGCTCTTTTCAAAAAGAAAAGCAACAAAAAAACCCCAAAAACCTTAAACTCTCTAAACCTCCCCAATGCTGTAATTTTGCAAAGAACCAGAAAACATAAAAAAAATTAAAATAAAATAAAAAAAGAAATCCTACACAAGACAGATTTGCATTCAATTTGCATTTTTCAAGGCTTAGAAAAAAAGAAATAAAAACAAAAGAGCTGCTAGCTTAACACCAATAGTCATTGGTCTTAATTAAAGCTCTATATTATGCAATTATATATTCTACCTTTCACTTTCCTTAGTGGACAAATACCAAGAAATTTAATTGGAAATATTGACAGGTTCGCAATGTAAATTTCAATGTTACAAAATTACAATGTAATTTCAGTCCACTGAAATTGAAAGAAAATCCCTGACTCTAGGGTATGCATATGTATAGCTGCTAAGTGATCTCAAAAGGAAAAAAAAAAAAAAAA
Organism: Todiramphus chloris collaris; assembly: GCA_025345505.1. NCBI lineage: Eukaryota > Metazoa > Chordata > Aves > Coraciiformes > Alcedinidae > Todiramphus > Todiramphus chloris. The sequence continues at coordinate 165,153 of JANVCC010000017.1, forward strand.
AAAAAAAAAAGCCTAGGTTATTCAGAAGGGAGTCTTCTAAGAAGAAAGTCAAAGAGAAAGTCTGAAAGTCTAAAGCACAGGCATATTCTAAAAAGCTTTGAGACTTCCTGATTATTTGTTGCAAAAGAATTGCAGTTCGGCTAATGGATGATGAAAAGTAAAATTCAATATTTTTTTCAAAATAGCATTTCTATAAAATCATCCATTTATAGCCTTTTAAGAACAGTTCTGCGGGTGCAGCTGGTGATTTAAGACTTTTGGACACTTTCATCTTTTAAGAATTTGTACAAAATACAAATGCCATCTGGAGCTGGGATGAACCGATTACTTCTTTGTTCGCTTTATGATTCCCTAAAATACTGTGTAATATATTTAAATAACTCCTGTACCTGAGGAGTTAGGGATTTAAATGACTAAATCACACTTTCAATTCACCAGCTTTTTTTTTTTTTTTTTGGTAAAGCATGAAGTAAAATTTTCATAAACGAGGGTCTTTGTTGTTAGTAAAGATGATGACCAGATTTTATACTCCAGTCACTGCTACAAAAGCATGTTATCAATGAAGAATTAAGACCTCATAACCTGGACCCATTGCTTTTATTGAATTGTTCTAATACACTGGAAGTGCAGTCATTTTGCTTTTGTTGAATATAGCATATCTGACAATTTTAATTTCATGTAGCTAGCAATATCTCCCAATAGAGCAAGAAACAGAGAACTGAGACATAAACTGACAAAAAAGGAATCAAAGGCCACTGCATCCAAACCCATTCCTTGACACCTCATTATAAAAGCACACAGTGACAGCAAGTATGATCTGATCATATAAGGTTTTTTATCATATGTAAAAGGTAATGGTTAAGTGTTTAATTCATATCTTGGAATTAACTACTTAGCCCATATTGACCAAATATTAATCAAAACTATTTATATTAATAGGAGCTAGTTCTTTAAAATATACAAACTTGAACTGAAGCCATAAAGCAGATGATGTTCTCAGTCCTTCATTCTTTCTACAGCCTCAAGTTTGAACTATTTTCTTAACTTAGATGTCCACCATGTCCAGAAGCCTTCCCTTTGCTCCAAGATCTGGAAGATCAGTTCCTGTGGGCCACATGTACAGAATGAGATTGGGTCCTCCTGTAATCCTGTATTCATGTACAAACTGCCTGCCCGTTCCTACCTCCACCCCCATCTTCAAATCTTTTCTCATTTCATGGATAGTAGTACCATGTACTTCCAGAGATTAATGACTTGCTAGGGCTAATGCCCTACAGCAGTATCACAGGTTATCAGCTTCTTCCAGCTGCTCTTTAATCTCCAGGCAGTGCCCAGCACCTTCATCATTATTGGATAATTAGCATTAATGAAACCTATGCATACACAGTGAGAGGATAATACACCCTCAAGCTTGTATGTCAGAAATCCTTACTTAAAAAAAAAGAAGGTATCCTACATGAATCAAATCTACACTGTTAAATGAAAGCATATTTCCCCACCTACCCAAAGGCATAAGCACCAGTCAGAGACTAATGATCTGTAAAACTTCATGAAAGATAACATTACTGCAGACTTCAGAGCTTAAAAAAAAAAGTCAGTCTCCAAAACACTCCCACACCATTTTCATTACTTTTCTCTACCTGTTCCCAGCCTGTGTCCTACATCTCTACTCAAGATGTTCTCTACCTCTTGGCAAATACCTTATCCACCAGTATTGGCCTGAAGAAATTTTAGGCAAATGATTTTCACATCCATTGCTTTAAAACAAGGAGGAATAAGCTCAAAAAATCTGGTGCTCAGAACTACTTTGAGATGTCTCCATATGTTACATATAATATTCACACTCCATTGATCTATAGGGCAATTACCTATTTCTGGCATTTTTCCAGGTTTTATATAGATATATGTGGTCTGCTCTCTCCTACTTACTCATCCACTAACTAAAGAGAAACATACTTTAAATTCTCTGAGTCAATTCACAGCATTTTGGCCCTGTGGTTTCATCACACCCCCAAACTGCTAAGCTTTCCAACAATATTATGCATTGGAAAACAAAATGGTATGAATCACTGGATCTAAATACATCAAGAAAAAGGATGTGGAAATAAATATTTACCTTAACAATGTAAATACTGTTTAATGTTTAAATCATGCCAGATGCATTTTAATTCTATGTTTATAGAATCAACATTTCTAAATCCAGTATCTCAACTCTTTCCTTCTCAAGAAATCTCTTTCAAAACCCACAAGATTAATTCGCCTTTAATTTTTTTTCTTTAAAAAAAAAACAAAACAAAAACCCAACAAAAAACCAGCCATTATTACTCACATTAATATATTTATTTCTTTAGTATGAGGATACAGCTCAAGCTTCTTTTACTAAGAAGCTTGTAGTTTTTATCCTAGGTTCAGTAGGCTTGCACCTCCTGCCACGGCAATCCAACTACAACAAAAAGGCTTATTTTTAGCCAATAGAGAGAAAGGGACAACTTCACTCAAGAATCATAGAATCAGAATAGTAGGGGTTGAAAGGGACCTCTGAACATCATCAAGTCCAACCCCCCTGCCAGAGTAGGATGACCTAGGGCAGGCCACACAGGAACACATCCAGGCAGGTTTTGAAAGTCTCCAGAGAAGATTTCACAACCTCTCTGGGCAGCCTGTTCTAGTGCTACATCATCCTCATAGGAAAGAAGTTTTTCCTCACGTTGAGGTGGAACTTCCTGTGTTACTGTTTGTGACCATTGTTCTTTGTCCTATCACAGGGCACTACTGAAGTGACCGGCCCCTTCTACTTGACACCCTCCCTTCAGACATTTGTAAACATTCCTAAGATCCCCTCTCTGTCTTCTCTTCTCCAGGCTAAACAGCCTCAGGGCTCTCAGCCTTTCCTCATAAGGGAAATGTTCCAGTCCCTTAATCATCCTCATAGCTCTCCATTGGACTCTCTCTAATATTTTCCTGTCCCTCTTCATTTGGGGAGACCAGAACTGCAGATGGGGTCTCACTAGGGCAGGGTAGAGAGATCTTGCTGGATCGTAGCACAGCCTTCTGGTGTATCAGCCACTCCTCCCGGTTTCATATCATCAGCAAACTCACTGATGTTTTATCTATATAAAATCTATCCCTTTATCCAGGTCATTGATGAAGATGTTGAATAAGACTGAACCCAGAACTGACCCCTGGGAAACATCAATAGATACAGGTCACCAACTACACTCTGTACCACCAATCACAACCCTTTGAGCAATATTGTTCATCCAGTTCTGAACCCATTTCACTGTCCACTCTTCTAACCCACACTTCCTGAACTTACCCATGAGGATGTTATGGGAGACAGTATCAAAAGCCTTGCTAAAGTCAAGGTAGACAATATCCACTGCTCTTTCTGCATCTACCCCTTCAGTCATAACATCATAGAAGGCTATCAGATTAGTCAGACATGACTTTCCTTTAGTAAATCCATGCTGGCCACCTTGATAACCTTCTTTTCTTCCATGTGCTGAGATATGATATCTAGAAGGAGCTGCTCCATCACTTTTCCAGGGATGGAGGTGAGGCTGATTGCTCTGTAATTACCAGGGTCTTCCTTCTTGATCTTTTTGAAGTCTAGAGAAATATTGGCTTTCCTCCAGTCCTCAGGAACCCCTACCATTCTCCGTGATCTTTCAAAAATGATGGAGTATGGTAAAGTAACAGCATCAGTCATTTCCCTCAGCACTCACAGGTGCATCCCATTGTGGCCCATGGAATTGTGGGTGTTCAGTTTAACCAATTGATTTCTAATCCAATCCTCATCGAGTGGAGAGTTTTCCTCCCTCCAGGCTTTTCTCTTACCTCCAGAGTCTGCTATTCCCGAGGGTTGGTCTTAGATGTAAAAATTGAAGCATACAGTAAATTGGCCTTCTCTGCATCTTGTTACCAGGGCTTGCACCTCATTCAGCAAGAGGCCCACATTTTCCCTAGTCTTCCTTTTACCATTGATATACTTGAAGAAGCCCTTCTAGTTCTCTTTTAACTTCCTTTGCCAGAAGACGTAAAACTACAATTGCTTCAAACTAAACACTTTAGATCATGGATATTTCTAGGGACCAGGACCAAAGGGCAACTCTTTGATTAAAGTCAGTTGTTCCACTGGAGAGTTTCTAATGTTATGAGCTAGGAATCAGGCTGACATATGAGTGCCATCACTGACACCAAGTTTAACATGCAGGGCCAACAGAACTCTGTAAACTTTGAATATGCTCATATGATGTGTTGCAACCTTCATTCCAGCACTTAAACTGATAATGGAAATTTCTTTGAAGATTTTATTATACTGAGCTATTTATTTGGTCAAGAGAAGTAAACTGAATACATTTTTTCGGAACTTTTTAACAAGATTTAAAAGAGGGATTGCATACTAAGAAAATTTAGTATGACTGATTTTGTAGCAGACTATTAAAATTCTAGGAAATACTACTTTTAATATGTTGAATCCAAGCATACCATATGCTAAACAGTTTCAGAATCATCTGCAATTTAAGTCAGATAATCCTATATTTTTCTCTGAATGCTAAAGTTCTTTGCATAAATTACTAGAATTTACAGAGAAGTTCTCCTAACAGAAGAATGTATGATCATACAGATAGTCATACTAGTTCATACTAACAATTTCTATAGACCATCATTCAACCTTTAGATGTGGCTACAAGCAGATGTCTAGTAAAGAAGAAAATTAGGACAAGCATAGACAATAATTCCTAGTTCATCTCTTCATAACATCTATCTACATTTCCCATGCCTGATTTGGTTTTCATACTTAGCGATTTGAGATGCATGTCTCCTCTGCTTGTCCAGTCTCCTGTTTAAGCCAGCTAGATTTGCATGTGTAATAGCCATTACAGAAGCACATACAATGTGTTACTTATTACTTATAAAGTGAGTAAAATAAATTAAAAAAAATCCTTATGCAAGCTGTAAAAAAGTGTATTTGTTAAAAAAAAACAACAAAAACAACAATAGCAAAAAAACCAAACCAACCATTCAAAACATGAACCACAAGGAGCTGCAAGCTTTTACAGTTAGAGAGTGTTAGTTTTCAAAAGCTGAAGGACTGGAAATAAGAGTTCTTGTAATTTATTTACCCTGCATTCATTATTATTTCCAAACGAAATAAAATGCTGATTTGTGGATTCTCTCATCATCTTAATTTCTTTGTTCCAGAGATTAAGATCCAAAAGACCTCTCATGAAACAGTGAAATATGTCTCATCTATAATTCAGTAATGGACTGGCCTCTACTAAGATTGGAAACAGGTATCAGAATGGAGAAAACTGTAAATTGCTGCCAACCAAAATGAATACACAAGAGTTAATGTTACCAGAGCATTGCTTGGGATATGAATTTGAGCAAAACTTGCACATTTCAGGGCTTCAAATTAATGTGCTAAATCTGAGTACTTCACCTCCAAATTCTGGAAATGGAGTTATTGCCTAAATTCATCAGAACTCTCAATTTACATAAAATGAAAAGTATTCTGTATTCTTCAGCTTGTAATTTCAACAGCATTCTTTTAGCCATTCAAAACATAACAGGAACAGTGCCAGTTTATGTACAATACTGACTGCCAGCAGGAGTCAGACAAATATTTTTGTTGAGGCTACACTAGAGGACTAAATGTAGAAATCCTCACTATATTTCCACCTATGCTATCTAAAGTCAACTTGTCTAACTCAAATGACTAATGCCTTCAATGTTTCATTCCAAACTGCATTGTCCTGCCTATGTTCTGAAGTTGTATTTGCTTTAAGGTTTGGGGTTTTTTTTTGTTTGGTTGGTTTTTTGAATGTCTACTGTCAAACAACTTTAACGTAAAATATCAATTCTATGAAGTGTGTCCATGTTGAATACATTTCACCAAAGGAAACACAAAGGGTGAACTAGAAGAATAAAGAATATCATCTTTACCAGAAGTAGGCAATCTGTGAGAAAGTCAGAAAGAGAACTTGTTTTTTCAATATCACAAATCTCTTTTCAGAAATTATCTAACTGGAAAAAAATTTACATCGTACTTTTAAACAAAATAATTTTTGTTTGTTTGGGGTTTTTTTCTGCACTATTATAAATGTTCCTTCTTCATATTTTTTCCTTACACTAGACATATTTTTCTCATATAGAAAGCACAGTTAACATGGGGGGTGATGGGGTGTATACAGTCACTCCAGTATGCATAAAGTCATCATTTCTGTGGCTTCACAGATGATTCTAAGGGGATACAGAACAACCAACAAAAACAAACCAAAACAAAAACCACAGAGAGGAATAGTTAAGAAGAAAGGCTAGTCCATAAAAAGCTGTTTTATAGTATATGTTCTCTTAAAGTAAATGAGCAATTCAATTCCTTTCAGTATTAGTATTAACAGCTATAAAATTACAGTCACTCATACCTGATATACTCCCTTTTTCACAGCTGTCTGATTTAAGCACATTTTTTACTAGAGCAGCTAACAGCAACAACTCTGCCTAAAGTAATATGTGAATCTGTGTTACTATATCTGAAATTTGTTACCACTTGAAAAGTTATTAAAAAGCAACTCACTTCCTTCTTTTGTTCCCACTACATTCTCTATTCTTTTTGTATCTATTGTATTTTATTTTGAATGTAACACCTAATGTTTAGAAAATTATTGCAATTTGACTACTCAACATTTCATCTTTGATTATTCTGCTTCTATATTTTAAGACTACTACAGTAATGAAGACTGTTTGCCCAGGTCTACTTACTAAAAAAACATTTCTACTAATTCATAAGTATAACAAGGGTAGAAGAAGCTTTCTGCTAACGGCATCAGAATCAGTTATTCTGAAGTTGTAAGCAGAAAATATAACTGCTCTTTTTTCTTTGTTTATCAGGACACTGGAAGGAAATGTTACTAGGCCACATAGCTCTACATAAGAGCAGAATATTCTTCCTTGGCCCTACCTTTTCCTCTATTCTCATTTTCACTGGTGACATAGAGACTTTACTGGAGTAACATTTAATTGTGAAATATTAGGTGATGCTTGTTGTAGCAGCCACTTATAGATATTGTTTGTTCATTTCACCTTAATACAAGTATCTTTGGATGTAAAGACATCATTAACCTGAGAGAAAGCATCTACTTACACTGAAATAATACATTCATTATACACACACACACACACACACACACACACATTGGAGTCATTGATATTTTTATACATTCTGAAGTTAAGAATTCACACTAAGAAATATTACTACACAAACAGGTCTTACAACAGTCAATTAAGATTCAAAGAATGAAAGAATAGAAATTAGTTCCTAAAATACTTGTGTCAAGGATGCTAAGACTGTAAGGAAAGGAAGTGGGACTGTAACCTGACATATCCTTGAAGCAAATCATAAGAGATCTGATAGGTTTAACTTGTTTATCTCTACATAGATAAGTTCCATCAAGTTCTTACACTAGACACAGCAATCAAAGCCAAGAGCAATTGAAAGTGTGCTTTGTAAGATAAATACATCAGGGATGCTGCATATTCAAGACTGAGTCTGGGTATTGTAAGCCATGCAAAAGTACAGGAGCTGCCCTACACTCTCAGTCTGAGGGAGTGTCAATAGGAAGGATGACAATATTTTTCTCCTTAAATCAAATTTGAAAGGTTATGCGTTTGTCAACTCATCCTTCCCCCTGTTACACATTCCACACCATTGATGTCTATCTGTCCACCAGGTAGTTAAAAAAAACCCAAAAACAACCCAACAAACAAATATTATTCTTAAAGCCATTCTATTCTCAGTGCTACTTTATTACTAAACCACATAGATGTGAAATAATTGTGGAAAATATCACACTAAATTATTTAAGCACAAAAAAAAAGAAAAAACCCAAGATAAAAACCACACACACAGAGCTTATTAGATTATCTATCTCTCTTCTCTGATGGCAGACAGCTAAGATTAAGAGCTTTCTCAGAGTAAATATGAAGCAGGAAGTGTATTTATCATGTTCAACCCAATTTTTTTCAGAGGTTTTTGTGTATAAGCAGTTTGGAAAGCTAGCAGAAGTCCCAGGTTTTGCCTACATTGTCCCCCCAAGCCTTTCCCCTCAAACTGTCAAAATAAAAAAATAATTATGCTAGTTACATAAGCTTTAATTATTTTTGTTAAACTTAATCAAGTTCCACAGCAAAAAAAGTTAAAAAGCACTCTCCTGGATTGTAAAACATTAAAAATGTGTGATATCCATAGTAAAAATTTCTGTGTGTATTTCAAGCCTGGGGCTAGAGACTGGAACAATATATCACAAGGAAAATACTTGGATGACAAAGGAAAATACAGCTCTTGGCCTTCCATGTACACTCTTTAGAGACTCTAAACACTTAACTATCCCTAATGAAAACCTGATCTGCATCTATACTACTTCACACATTCACATAGTGCGACTTAACACACTGGCAAATTTATTATTGTAAGTGTGATTCGGTTGCAGATCAAGCTGACATTATTACACACACAACTCTATGTTGAAAAAACATGGCTATGATTGCAAAATTCAGCACTCCAAAGATGGGGAAGTGACAGCATACACTCTGCTAGCACTTAGAGTCATCTTCTGCACATCAATTCTGAAAAAAGTCTTTTGCCGTGTACCCCATATCACCACCCCCACACAAGACCTTTGTTTCAATGAGCAAAAAGTGTGGAAGGAATTCCCGTTACAAGAATCTATATCTTATTTCACCTTCACAGCTCAGAGGATGGCCTTTTCAGTGATGTATTCCTTACGTATCTTGTACATCCCAAGCCACTCTTTATGTACAAAGGGGACAGTAATGTACTGATTCAAAACAGAGAATTGAGAATTCAGGTCAGAAATGTCTCCTTTCTTGTATCTTGTTTGAAATCCTTGTCAAAGCAGGTAAAGTCAAAATCCACTGAGTGCAGTCCAGTCTACAACTGGATTCCTTTGATGCTAAGGAATCAAATCAGGAACTGAGGAAACATTTGCACAGTATCACATAGAATCTCTTTGGCACAGATATTTCTCCAGAACAGCATGCCTCTTTGGCACAGATTGGTCTTCTCCTTTCTTCTTCCGAAATTCCTTTCTTAAACATGAAAAAGTTTCCCTCAATTTAAGTTATTTTTATGTAAGTCTCTTACAAACAAATTCTATGTGATTAGTATTACAGATGGGGCTGAATCATAGGACCATAGAATAATTTAGGTTGGAAAAGACCTGTAAGATCATTAAGTCCAACTGTGAACAAACACTGGATGACCAGTAGACTTTATAGCTATCCCTAATTTTTCCATAAAGCACACCTCCTAAGTGTCTTTCATCCCAGATGCTGCAGAAAAAAAATTCTTCTAGATGTGGTCTTGCCTTGGGATAATCCCACTGTGCTTCTATTTGCAGTACAGGGAGATATATTGTCCAATGCCTGTTCATGCCCAAAAGTTACAGTGAGGCCAAGGAAGTTTCTATTCTAATTCAGAATACAGAAGGGCAAAGAACTTGAGAGGGGATGAATTTTTCTACCTATTCTTTCTAATGCTAACTCCTGCAATACTTATTCTTATCCTGATCCTTTTCTACTTCTACCTAATTTCCTATCCCAGCCCAACTCTCATCACAGACTGAAGCCATCACCTCATTTCCATCCCACTCCCTTGTGCACTGTGGCCTCTGCTCACTCCTCAAGATGCAGCATTACAGGTCTCTTGACCCGTTCTGGATCCCTTTCTTATTTCTAATTAATTCCCTTTCCTTTTAAAAGCATTCAATTCTGTAATCTTGATTCTTGTCCTTTCCCTTTCCAGTAAGGATTAGTTGTCCAAACTTTCTCATCAAATCTCAATCTCATCTTTCATCTCTAAGGTCTCAGTATCAGTCACTTCTAGTAATCCAAACTGGCTTCTAGCCATCACTTTATGTTCTTGCCTAAATTCCAGTCCCAACACCCTGTCTATCACTATAGGGGTGCTATTAAGTCTTAATCCCTCTGCTGGTCAGAATTTCGCTGCCTCTCCCCATAGAGTTCTAAGCCCATTTTTCTATTCATATGAGGTCCAATTCTCTACAACTAATGAAATAAATTTTATTTATTTATCTATTTAAAGTTTTGTACCATCATCTTCATTTCACGTGTAGTATACTGCATGTGAGACATAGAAGTCTCATGTGAGACACAGAGTCCACAGAACTGGACCAAGCATAGTCTGAAGCAACCTCAAACTGTAATTATAAGGAAAACCTTGTGCAGCCTTGAACTGGAATAAGCTCATTTGGTTAGAAACTTCAGGGCGTGTACTTGCAAAATTCAACCAAGCGTTTAATAGGAACATGTAAAATGTGGTTTTCAAAAGCTCCTAGCTTGGTCATACTGGGGTGTTTCACAGAGTCCTAGGAAATACATCTGTACAGATCATGCTTTTAAACAGACACGTGTCTTGTGCTTTCTACAATGTTGGTTGCATTTTCTAAAGAAAAGTCATCAATTTTTCTTTTATTTCCTCTCCTCATTCCCATGATGCAAAAAACCAAAAAACAACAACAACAAAAAAAAAAAAACCAAAAAACCAAAAAAAATCAAACAAACAAAACCAAAACAACCCACACATCTTTTCTCATCCTGAGAATGTGTTGAAGAAAATAAATTGAAAATGTCAAAATTATTCAGGCTTAGTTAGAACACTGATACCAAAAAAAGTCAGTCCAAAAGTTAACCTACACCTAAACTCAAGTTTGTAAAGAAGGTATTGTAAGCAGAAATTGTGAAAAAACAAATGGGCTTACTTGATCACTTACTATTGGTAGTACACTGCAGTAGAACACATAGGTTATGTTAGCATAAAGATAGTTTTGTCATGTAATTATGAAAACAGTGAATCTGCTTCATCTCTCTTTCATTATTCTAATTAATTTTAAAGATCTCTGTACTCTGCCTCACATTAAATGCTTTAACATTTTATCCATTATTGTATCCTGATTTCCAGATACCTGAAATCTTGTAATTTATTTTTCTGGCCAATTAAGAAAAGGCCCCTCTATTTTTCTAAGTCTACTACTCATTCCTGTACTTCTTTTGCACATACCTGAACGAAATATACAAGAGTGTCACAAGCAGATTTATAAATTGAACTATCCCTTCAGGCAAAGTTAAGTTTTGGAAGAATAATAATCTGTACACTGAATTAAAATATTTTCAAAGGATCCTTAGCTCCTTTATCACATGTAGTGTTACAGTTTATACATCCTACCACCTGATGATCCAAATAAATTGAAGACACTTACAAGTCTGTTGCTATCTACCAACACATTATGTGCCTCAGCATGAATTTTTCCTTTAGAACAAGAAAGGGAAGTCTGTGATTTTTTCATTTGCTCCTTGTAGATAAGCTTTTGCTATTATTATTGTTATTCATGCTAGTATGCTATCAGTGCCTCTGCTGACTCTGAAAACATCTGTCCCACTGTTTAGAATTCCTGGAGTGCAATGAGATCAATCCATGCTGATAATCAGGGGATCCTCAATTAAGTACCCACAAGTCAACAAATGGTAAACAAGAAAATATACAAAAGGACACCAGATGAATTCTTCTTACTTTGGATTTGAAATTCAAATTCCAGTGAAAATTCTTTAAACGTTTATAACAATCTAAAACCTGAGTCAATCAAGTGATTCTATGTAATAAATCATGCTGAAGACAGAAACCACAACACTGAATGAGCTATGTACATCCTAGGTCATATCTCACTGCTATTTGTTTGATCAAATCTCCAACAGCACCAATAATTAAAGATCCACTGTTACCAGAATGACTATTACCACTATGACGGGGGGGGGGGGGGGGGGGGGGGAAAGAGGATGAAGAAAGAAAAAAAGTAACTGCCCGAGACCTTACTGAAACTGTTGAAACCGGTTTTGGGTTACTTAGGAGAGTTGCTCTATGTTTAAATATTACGTGAATTTTACAACAGTAGCTTCAGTGTAAATCTATTACCTTAGGAGAGGAAAAAGTAAGTGCATTTCTGGAGTCTATCTCTCTTTCTGATAAGCAGCAACATGTTTTGAGGTTATACCAGCAAATAGCAGGATTAGTCATATAAACAATGCCAAATCATTAAACAAAGCAGTATAATGCTGTGGCATATGCAAAGCTACCAACAGAGAAAAGAAACAAAGGATTTGGTGTTTGTGATAAATGAGAAGGGCAATTGGAAAAGAAGTACAAGTGTAATGGAAGGAAAACATTTGGGAATTTTCATTTTCCTGAACAATATACCAGATGTAGAAGACACCTTACTCTCTGTAGCAATGCTGGGAAAAAAAACAAACAAACAACAAAAACAAACAGCAAACCTATAATAGGAAGAATGTGTACTATGAAGAAAGCTGAAACCACATATGGTATTGATATATTTTATCACAGTCCACCATGATCAGTCTTGGAACTAAATACTAAGCAACTAGACTTGTAACTTTCCCTCTTTGGCTCTGTCTTCAGATGAGATTATTTTCATAAATAAAACCTTTTATTTTGTAAAAACCTCAAATAACTATGAAACAGTAAGTGTTTGTTCTCTGCTATGTAGATAAATAATTTTCAAGCTATTTGCTTTTTCCATCATTTAAACTTGCTTCCTCTCAGTTTTATCCAAGAACACTGTTAGTGTGACTTGTGGTGCAGTTGTATGAAACCATATGCTCAGAAGACTAAGGTCTGCTTAAGCCTGTCAACAGCCAGACATATCACTGCTGACATCTGCACCAGTTGTCAAACTGATGACTATGAATGTCACTGGTCATTAGACTTATTTTCAGTCATCCAGCTGTAGTGACATGACCTGTAACTCATTTCTGCTACTGCAGGATACAAAGACCAATGGTCTGGTTTGCCTAATTTAAGAAATAGTAGCATGTGGATAATATCCTCAGTTGCTATGACAGCATTCCAGGCAGCATGTGATCCTAGATTGCCAAAGCCTGATAATCGGACAAACAGAGTCCAAGCTCTAAAATATAATGAAGATTCTTTTGTTTTACTCTTTTACACATTTCTAAACGGAAAGAGAGTTAAGCTGTGTGAGCCTAGTAATAACAACCTTCATAAAATATGCTTTCTCCTAGGGCTATTTCTCACATATGTAAGGGGAAAAAATGAGAACTCAGGATGGCATGGACAACTGGAAAGCCCCAGACTAACCTGCAGTTCTTGTGTTCATAGGAACTATTATTGTGATCATTTCTGGCAGGAGCAAGGGAAACATTTCCTTGCCCTATTTCCTAAACTGATCATGTGGTCACTATCAAAAAAACAGGTCAGAAGTCATGCACTAACAAGTATTACTTTCCAACCATAATATGAAATGCAATCTAAATAGTAAATCTGATACTATATCTTCCCGCTCTGCAAACACTGTCCAAATCTTGGGAAGAACACTTTGCAATATTGAGTGGGAACATCTCTCCTTTTCCACAACCACCATATGTTGCATTTCAACCTTTTTTCCCATGCTACCTCACTAACCTTGTGAGAGTTCACTTGTTCTTAAAATAAAATAAATGGCATTTGGTTATTTATTCCAAAGATGTAGTAATTTCTATCCTAGCACTTCACAGAGATTTCTATTGCTTAAATACAAATCTTACTTCAATAATTTACCATAGAAAATATATTACATTATTAATAGCAACATAATTTATTATCTGTATTTATATAGTAGTATCTACATGTACAGTACTGTATTTGGAGGAAACTATGCCTAAATGTCTGACTTAACAGTCTCTTCCTAATGATATTACCAAGAATGATACCAGCTAATAAGGCCAGATGATATTACCAAACTAACCTCCCACTGGAAACAGATCTTATATGCGAGCATTTCTACTGCAGTTATCAGACCCCAGTGTAACAGTTTGTGGCACAGTAATCTGCAGCATGACCATTCATCCAATTACTACTCAAATAGTGATATTAATCTACTCATAAAGGGCAAGTTAAGGGTCAATTGACAGCAGTAGAAAATAGTTGGTATGGATAATATGTTACAGACTGGGTTTCATCTGCTCTTACTGATTTCAGCAGTCTGTACAATTTGACTTCATTTTTGAGTGAATAAAACCACAGAACCCAAATCTGGGTCAAATAATATCTGCATATTACCTGTGATTAATATCTTCAGGATTGTTAATGGTATGAGACAATCTCTTACTCTGGTCTCTCAGGTGTATTCCAACAATGTGGACTCACAGCCTGACACATCACTGCATGACACACGACTCCACAGACAACTCATTCTTGCCTTCAAATGTTGACCAGCATCTCAGTCCATTCACATTCCTAGAGGCATCTGATTTCCCCTAGGGTTCAACATTTCTAATTGATATGATAATTTCAGTCTACAGTTTAAATCTCTGGAGACTGTTTGACAGACGGTAATACAACATTTGCCAGGGAACTTTGGAAACATGTACACAAACACACACACACTTTTTCTTATTAAGTACACAAGAAGATATAGTTCCTCAGGAAAACAATAAAAACACAGGGGAGGAGGGGGGGAGCACAGGGGATGTGTTTGGGACAAGGTAGCCCAAGAAAACTCAATTACTCAATTCCCATTCCTCTTTTGTAAGTCACTGTATTGGATCTGACTGAGCTGGAGTTAATTTTCCCCACAGCAGCCCTCCCAGTGCTGCGCTTTGCACAGAGAGCTGGAAAGGTGCTGATCACACACCCATGTTGTGGCTACTGCTGAGAGGGCTTGTGCAGCACCAAGGTTGGTTTTCAACATTGCAGTGGGATGGGGTGGACAAGATCTTGGGAAGGGATGTGACTGGGACAGCTGACCCAAACTGACCAAAGGGATATTCCATACCATATGATGTCAGATGAGCTATAAAGATAAGAAAAGGCAGGGGGACATCGCCTTGTCCTCTGGAGCAACAGCTATGCATTTGGAGCTCTGCTTCCCAAAAAGGGCCACACATCACCTGCTGATGGAAAGTAGCAATTAAATCTTTGTTTTCTTTTGCTTCCACATGTGGCCTTGTTTTGCTTCTTCATTAAACTGCTTTGGTCCTAGCCCACAAGTTGCATCTTATTTTCTTCCCCTGTTGTCCAGCTGAGAGGGAGGTGTGAAGTGATAGAGTGGCTGAGTGGGTACCTGCTGTCCAGCCAAGGTCAAACCACCACTGTCAGAATTCAGGGTCCGCACTTGCCCTGAAGAAAGTACATACTTTTAAAAATGAGCCTCAAATAAGTTTTTCTGCTCCTCACCATATATTTATATTGCCTGCTCTTTAGCTCTCAGCTGAGAAAGTAGCAAAGAATGACTGAATGGCTAGTGCCACTTTTTACCTCTCTTCCTGCATGTGGTAAAGGCCAACAGACCTTTCTGAAGAGCTCAGTTTGTTTCACTTCATAGGAAGAAAGTTATAACTCACACTAACTTTCACATAATAAACATTATTTATACAATCCAATGATATTGATAATGAATAAAATCATATTCCCCAAAACATGTTACAAGGAACTTTTTATTTCTCTATGAATAACAACACAACAAAATATTAAAAGCATTATGGAAATGTTGTGCCCCACACAGAAGTCAGACATGCAAACTATATTTGTTAAAGTACAGAATAATTTTCAACGTTAATTTGTTGTCCAAAAAGTAATGTCACTTTAAATGCTATCCAAAAGTATTAATTATTTTTCTGAAATATATTTGTGATAGTAGATTTTGCTTAAACTTCAGTGACATTCATCTTACCCTAAGGGCTTAACACAAATGAGAATTGAAAATCTACAATTTCGATTAAACGTTTTTGCTGTGATCATATGCTAATATCTTATTGCACACAATCTTATTAATTTGCTTCTTTCAATTAGCTTTCCAGAGCTACAGACTGGAGAGACATCTTACTGCTGTTCCTATGCAATCATAAATCATGTGAAGTGATATTTAAGATTCCCATGCACTGCTCTTTCCAAATTCTGCATCTCCACAGACAATTTTAGAGGCATAATTGCTTTTAATTAACTGCACTGGCAAATTAGAACTTCAGCAAAATTACTCAGTTACCTTTTCTAGTTGCATACAAGCTTAAACAATTGCTTTAATTTTTTGGTTGCACACAGCCTTTTTAAGTTATTTCTATTATTCGTCTCCCCCTTTGCCAAAAAATACTTGGAAGTAATTGCAAACCTGCCAAATTGGAAGATGAATAGGACACTGTAAAAAATAATGGCATAACCGATAGTCCTTCCATGTTTCTTTATAATTTGTAGTATATTTTTTACTTTGTGAATCAGAAAATAAGCAGCTTTATTATTTATTTTCAAATTGCGGGGAGAGAACCTACTAATTTTTTATCAAAAACCCTATATTGTTTAAATTATATTTATGCTTTATTTTTAAAATTTAATAAAGTCTTCCCTTGCAAAGGCTCTTACACTCCTCTACATTCTCAGCCTGCACTTTACAGAGGTTTCCTCTCCCCTAAACATACTGAGTTAGCAGCTACACCTTCTTGGCCAAGAACATAAAAGACAGGACAAGACAAACAGAAACTTTAATGGGAAAAAAATTATGCCATACAGAGCACACTACAAATAAGCAAATTAAATGGATACTATTTGTCACATTCATAAGCAGTGATCTAATTTAATATTTTTATTATTTCTAAGACATAAGATCCCAGCAACTGTGTTTTACTTTTGTATCAGCTAAGCTACTTTATTGACCATTTGGTCATTCCATAATGAGCAATTTTATTCTCATGTTTAGTATTGTTTTCCTATCATACTTAGAAACAAAACCCCTTCACAGTTGATTGAAAATACAATAATGTTCTTGTAAACACATCATTGGAGTAAAAAAAAAAAAACAAAAAACAAAAAATTAAACTTATTAATTGATATTGCTATTTCCAACTAGTAGCTCTAAAACATCATCATTTCCTTTGGATCAATTTCCTAGGCTTTAATTTAAGGGTTGTCCTGCTACTATAAACTGAGGGAGTGCTTAGGTATCAACTGCCTTATAATCTCCTTTAGCTCAAATAACTAATAGGTGTTTGAGAAATGCAAATTATTAGGGAAAATGATGTATTATTGTGTGAGATCACTATCTAGGAAATACTAATGGAAGTTTGGGTTTTGTAAAATTATCATGTACTGGCCCAAGGAACTGTAAAAGAAACAAGTGTGAATGTTACAAAACCAAACTGAAGTATTAGGAAATAATCTTGTACTTTTTTGCTTGTGTTTCTGTTCTCTGAAACAAGCTTCTTCTGTTTTCTACTGCTGCTCTCAGCATACCTCAAACAGTTATGATACCTACACTGAATCTGAAAGTTGAGTTTTTCCTCACATGTGTGTTCTGGGGTTTTTTTGCTATATCACTAGGCAGGTACGCTGAGCTTCTACATATTAGTACCAGTCCTGTGGTTCATATGTGTAAATAATCCTGAAATTCAGGCTTGTTCAAAGCAGCATTCCTTTTCTATTACAGTTATTCCTTGCACAATCGTTAAACAACTGAATAAGCATGGTGAGAGCAGAAAGCAGTGTGTACAATTACATTTCTGTCTATGCCACTACACAGTGATCCCATGACACAGGACCACAGAACATCTGAGCCTAGAAGGCTCCTCTAGAGATGGCTCAGTCTAAACCCATAGTCCAAGCAGGATGCTCAGGGCCATGTCTAGTCCAGTTCTGAATATTTCCAAGGAAGGATACGCCACAAGCCCTCTGGGAAACCTGTGCCAGACTTTGAGCACCTTCTTACTACTAATAATTTTCCTCTTACTTTTATATAGAATTGTGCCCAGCGTCTTATCACTGTTCACCACTGAGTAGAGTCTGGCTCTGTTGTTTTTGCTCCCTCTCCCATCAGGTGTTTATTATGCACATGGATAAGATCCCCTTGAGCTTTGCCCAGGATAAGCTAACCCAGCCCTTTTATCCAATCTTCATATACTCTAGTCCCTTAATAACCTTCAGTACCCTTTGTGGACACACTGTATATGTGTCCCTGTCTCTCGTAATGGGCAGTCCAGCACTAGACACGGCAGCCCTGGCAAGGCTGCATCTGCCATGAATAGAGGGGAAGCATCATCTCCCTCAGCCTGCTAGCAATGCCTTTTGACACCATGAGAATCACGAGAAAAAACAGTTCTAAACAGACAGAAAAACTCTTTTTTTGCTCTCCTCATATTTCTTTCAATAGTTTTATATATAACCACATGTGATTTAATTGATAATTTTACTTTTTCCTTCTAAGATTTGCTGCTGCATTGTATTCCTCTCACTATCATTTCTAAGACAGACAATTATGAATTAATTATATTCATTTAGTTCTAGAGCTTTATCTCTATTTAGGATGTAAGCATGGTAATAATAATAGTTAACTCACAAGAATAAAAGCACAGGAGCATACAAAGACTGTGGATTCTGCAATCCTGCAATTTAAACTCAAACGCAAACAAAAACACTTCCTACCAAACACAATTCATTAAAAATATTCTGGATTAATCAACACATTTTATCTTTGCCCTTTGATTATTTTCCTTTAAAATCCAAGACCAAGCAAACATTAAGATACGTTTCAAAATAAAGAAATCATCATCTGAAAAATATTGAAACAATTTTTTCTACATTTTTCAGAACAAAATTGAAATATTCATCACAATTTCTGACTGTGACTAAATAACACCTCTAAAACCATAATTTCATATCTATATGTGTAAAACCAGCTGTTATCCCTGGATTTCCATTTATTCTTGGTAGAACTAAAGGCAGATAATTAAGAATAATACAAATTAGGAATATTTCATGGGAATTAATATAAGTGCAAACAGGAAAGCAAACAATAACTTAGAATCTAGCTATTAACTTTGATTAAAACTGTTCTGTTTAGCAGTTTATCATCCAGCCAATTATCAGGAAAATTAATGACTTCCTGAAAATCATATTGGAGATCCTTTCATATAAAATATAAAAATTGACAGAATTATTTTATCTCCCTTCTGCAGTATATACCACTTTAATTAGTATCTATTTTTAAATCCGTTCTTATCAGTTAACAGATTTTGTCATTTCTCACAACATATGAAAGAATCCTAGGATTTGGGGGCTTCTAGCCTTTAAAAGCACTAGCTTCAGCTTGGAGAGTACATACTTCAATTTTTAAAAGGCAATCAGAAAACAAGTACGCTGTTCAATCTATCCAGCAATCTAAGCAAGAAATATAATGAGAAAGGCAACGGAAAAGTAAAATCACAGTAGAGTATAAAGCTGCTTAACTCATTTAGAACCAGATTTTACTACTTTTGCCCATGTAGTATCAATTATCCCTATCAGTTCTTATATGAGAATTAAAAATACTGTTTGTAATAGTAATAAAATGCTTTTAAAACTCAGGGTCTCATAACAAATTTAACAAATTCTACAAAGATAGTCTTGTCACATCCTTAAAGGTGCTATTCCCACATTTAACATGTGAAAGAATAATGCATAGATTGAAGAGAAGCCTAGTTTTTACATGGGCTCTGAAAAGACCCTAGTTGTAGTACAGATGGCTAGCTTCTTTTCAGATACATCCAAACACTTGATAGTTTACTCAAGATTAAAAAGGGAAATCACCACCAGTAAAAAAATCAGGTTGTTGAGATTTAGTGCTATCTATACAGTAATTGAACCAGATAATAATATCAACAACAACAATAATAGCAACAACAACAACAAAACCCACAATGTATTAATTTTGAGAAATGCTTACACATTGAGAAAGCAAATTGCTTTTTAATTTCCTGACCTTATGATGCAAGAGAATGAGCCCTGCAAGTAGATTACCATATCATAATCTCATAGAATTAGATAGGTTAAATACCTAATTACAAACACTCTGCATGGCAAAAGACTAAAGAGGAAATGTACTGATCATTCTGAAAGTAGGAAGATAACCTTTTAAACACAGCAAGAAAGATACAAGATTTAGGGTTACAGAGCTACTGGATAATTTAAAAATGTATGCATCTCTTAGGCAAAATGACTTTCTGAAATCAAATGTCTGCATGGTAGAAGTTACAATAGTCTTCAATTACACTTAAGCATACACAAATTACACACATGAACTCCTTCATTTAAAATATCTTTTCAAACAGACTTGGTTTGTATGAACTGGGTGTGTTATGACTGATGGTAACACTTTTTATGTGCTACTCACCAAGAAGACTACTTCTCAGCTCCCCTGCACTGGATTCTGGCTAGGTTGATTTTCATAGCAGCCCTAAAGGCACTGCGCTTTGGATTTGTGATTAAACCAGCACTGATAACACACCAGTGATTTGTCAGTTGCTGAGCAGTGAAAACACTGAATCAACTCTTTTCCCCACTCTTCCCCCCCCACACACCTCGAGCAAGTAGGCTGGAGGTGCAAAAGTAGTTGGGAGGGGAAACAGCTGGGGCAGCTGATCTCAACTGATCAAGAGGATAGCCCCATACCACATAATGTGAAGAACTGGGTAGGGAATGTTTGTCTAGGAGGTAGCCTTTGTTTAGAGACTTTATAGCACAACATATGGAAATGACTGCAGTCCACAAGATCAGCAGTCATGCAAGTGAACTAGTGAAGAAACAGTGACTACTGCAAGTGTGTGCTAAAAACAATATGAAAAAAACCCTGAAATGGTAAGGTCACAAGGCTAGTCTTTGTCTTTTCCATTCCTTATTTACAGAGATCTCCTAGATTTTCTGTTAGGGTTAAAAGCCTGCTGCTTTGACAATTAACATCAATTAATATTAATTGGACAACTCAGATAGATAGTGCCTTCCTCAGGCTCTGCCTACAGCCTGTTTAAGAAGTTACTAAAATGTAAAACTAAGATGACATCAAAACAGAAAAGAAAGTAAATGAGACTCAAAGACTGCATTATGTCATTAATAGTCCTCCATATTTTTTTTTTCCATTAATATATATGTAAAAGGATCACTATGCCTCTCATAACTCTGACTAGCATGAACTGACATTGTTTAACACACTTTAACATTTTACATTAACAGAAGCATTGTGAGAATTTAAAATAGAACGGTTTGTCCACTATAACCAGAGAGTTGCAGCTGTGACCATATTCATAAGCACTTGAAATTTTTCACAGAACAGAACTAACCTTAGAATCTTATTTTCCACTCAGATAACCTGTTTCCATTTTAACTTCACTATTTTCTATTAAATTACATTACAAATGTAACCAAAATGTGCCATCTTACTGAGAAAGATTTTCTAATATTCCAGTTCAATGGTGACGCCTAGTTGCATATTCCATTTTTAGCATGCAGTTTACTTTCTTAAGACTTCTAACAAGAAAGAGGAACTTAAAATGTATATATATAGAGAGAGAGAGAAAGATAAATTGGTTTTATATGTGAACATATGTGAATTATGCTATGAAAAGTATATTATATTGACAGTATCATGACACTTGCACATTTGAGGGTTATTCTGGAGCTCTGGCTCAAGCTTTCTGAAAACTGAGGAAACTGGCTTGAAGCCAAAAAGCAAGTACCTCAAGAATCAGTCTATTTTATACAGCACCTTTCATGTATGTATTTCAGAAAACTTTGCAGCAGATACAGAATTGTTAAAATGGAAAAAGCAGATGAATGAGATAGAGATCAATGTAATTTCTTAATCAAATAAGGGATATTTCTTAGTGTGTTACAATCAGGAGCGTTAAATCTGAATTTCCTTAACTACCAAGTTACTAATTATAATGTCATTATGATGAAAGTAACAAAAGCATTGCCATTTATGCCTCACAGATTTTACAGCTTTCTCTGATCAGAATTTTACCAAAGCTTCCTTTAGAATTACTTTTATAAGTAGCTTTGTTTTCTAAATAAAATTAGATTTGCTGCTTTGATACAAAGGGTAATAACTCTACAGAAACATGAGCAGAATTATTAAACAACTGACATTAACTTGAAAACCTCACAAACACATTTCATTCAGGAACTACTACATGACTTATTTAGTTGTTTTCCATGTTCATTTGAGACTTTAATGAGCAAAAGAGCCTCTCAAATACAATAAAAGGCTTTTTATAAAAGTGCCAGTTAGGATTTTGTTTCGTTTTGCATTTATTGTGGTGCAGTTTTTCTGTTTATGATACTTGATACAGATCATTTATTATGAGCACATTTACAAGACCCAAGACCTGCATCTGTAGAGAACCTGACTCTACACACTTAAAAAAAAATGTGGTTTTCCCTAGTGCTGTGTATGCATGATAGACATTTCTTGTAAATATATTTTCTTTTTGGAGTTTTTGGGTATCTGGAGAGAACCTTATATAATCTCATGGTATTACACCAGTGGATGAAAGTATTTTGTGATGAAGGCCTCAAGACTTTTAGACAGGAGATCAGCCATGTCAGGATGGAGAAAGGAGAGAAGGTAACTGCTTGATTATACATAAGGAAGCAGAAACTGACTGACAACCAGCAATTATTGATTATTTGGAGAAGAGAGAAGGTGAGGAGTACCTCTGCTGCAAAAAATTTCCCACTTCACAGATGTCATAGGCTTTGGAGATGTTTTGCCCCACTGGAAAATGGCATTAATTTCCAAGGAAGCCCCTATATGCAAACCTTCCTGCCATGAAAGCTTCACTCCAGCACTGCTGGGAAATAAACCTCCTTGGACAGGGGCTCACCACCTCCTCTACAGGCCACAATACCTACCTCAAGGCATAGCATCTTCTTGGGTCAGATAGAGTTTTACTCAGACCTCAGTGAAAGAAAAAAACCCCTCATATTTGGTCTTTTGAGACCCTTAAGTTATTCATATTTGAGTGTTAAAACAAGACTCTTACCGAGTGCAAACTGACAAAGCTACATCTGTTTCAATCCTTTCACAGTGATAATATGAAATAGTGTTTCATTATTGACGTGTTCTTAGCACAAACCTATTGTGCACTTAGTAAACCAACAAAAACTGTAAAAATCTGATACATATTTTTTGTACACTATGCTGACCTTTAAAAATATTTCTGGTATTTTTTCCCCTTCAAATTATAAGGCTGCCTCATCTTTTCACCCTCTATGTACACATTTAAACCTGGAAAAAAAAAAAAGAATAAAAAAGAAGTGCTGATATACTTGTAGTGTTCAGGCAGAAAATGAAAGGGGGAATGAAATTCTCATCACGGCAGCATGGAAGGTGTCATACAAAGTTTTCAGTATTCTCAAATTTTCCCCAGTGAAAAGCCTCAACACTACATTGAATACATGTAAGTGGTAAGTGATTCACAACATCCTAGACCTTATCCATATTTTTCGACTATTCTAGCAGACTGCATTCCTGAGACTAGGGTAGATAATCCACATTTCCTTCATCCTGATATCAAACACTCCCATTCTTAAATCTCCATTTCCTTCCTCTTTTAACAAGTATATACTTCTAGTCAGCCCTGTGGGAATGGAAGGCTCTGAACACACTTGCTCATCCCAGAGATGCTCATCTCATGTTGGCTTGGGGCATCCTCTGAACATTTCTATTTGCTCAATTTTGAAGGCAGAAGAAACTACAGTTTACCACAAAAATTCCAGAGAAAGAGTAGATTAAGAGAATGTGAAACACCACAACTGCCACTGTCACCACCTACTGGTGGAGTAATCTAAATATATCAAAACCTGTGCCTGAGGTGCCTGGTGACCATCTCCACCCACTGCAGCTACTAAGGAGTTGCATAATTATTATACAGCACAGGTACATACAAATTCAGACCAATTGTTATGGAAAATATTTAAAATACTATTTATTTTTCAGGCAGGTAGTATAAACCACCACTCAAGTAGCACACAGATTTTTGGTAGAAATACTCAGGATTAAAATATTCAATATGTATATTATGCAAGAAGTCTCTTTTAAAGCTTAAGCTACCACATAACATTTTTATTAAAAAGCATTGTAATGCCTTTGAAGTTTACATCACATGCTTTGTCCTCCATGGCATTTATGCTTCTTCTTTCTTAAAGCTCATGAAATAAAATATTAAATAAATAAATATTAAAATCTGAAAGGACACAGATTATGTCACAGCTTACTTGAAAAAAAGAAATAACCAAACATAACTTCTTCCAAACACTTTTTAATTGAGACATAATTCTGAGGCTGTTTTTTAATTGTTTGGAACATATTCAAAACAGTACATAATTATTTCTATGTCAAAAAAGAAAATCAATAAATACCTGTTGATTGTCTTAAAATTTGTATTTGAAGATGCAATTTATTTTCTGTGTTCTCATACTTTTTACAGACCTGACATTTCTACTTCTTAATGGCCTTCATGAAGCATTTAATTTAGTAGTCTTTATATTCTCTCATCTAGCTGAGTTTTTCCTTAGTTAGAATTGCCTTAAATAAACAGACACCTACCTCCATATAGCATGAATACCAAATACTGAGCTACAGTCTAGACAAAGTGGTCTGTGTAGTGGGTGGGGAACTGACTGATCAGTCACACCCAGAGGGTGGTGATAAATTGTTCCTTTTCAACCTGGCAACCTGTCACAAGTGGGGTCCCCCGGGAATTAATATTGGGACCAACACCATTTAATGTCTTCACAAATGGACTGGGTGATGGGATCAAGTGTACCCTGATGAAGTTTGCAAATGATACCAAACTAAGTGGGAAACCAGGCACCTTGCAGGAAGATGTAGTTTGGCTGGAAGAGAGGGTTAACAAGAGTCTCAGAGTTCAAAAGGGACAAGTGTAAGGTCTTGCACCTAGAAAAACATCATCCAGGAGGGCAGCACAGGCTGGGAACTGCCTGGATGTGGACCAGCTCTGTGAAAAGGGACCTGTGGGTCCTGGTGGACCACAAGCTCAATATGAATAAGCAGCGTGCTGCTGCGGCAAAGCAAGTCAACAGGATTCTGGGTTACATCAACAATGGCATCACCAGCAGAGATAAGAAGTCATACCACTCTGCTCAGTGCTGGTCAGGCTACAGCCTGGAATACAGTATTCAGTTTTGTTTCCTGCTATACAAAAAATAGAGAAATATAGAAAAATATTGGAATATAGAAAAAAGTACAGGCTGGAAAGTGTCCAGAGAAGGTTTACAAAGAGGAATAGGAAGCTGTCGTATGAGGAAAGGCTGAGAGAACTGGACTTGTTCAGCCGTGAGAAAAGAAGGCTTAGGGGACACAACTTCTCTGCATGTTCCACTATTTAAAGGGTGGCTTTAAAGAAGATCTTTAAAGAAGATTCTAATCAGATGCCAGAGGTAAATTTTTCACAATGAGAAAAATCAGCCATTGGAATAATCTCCCCAGGGAAGTTGTGATTCCCCAAGATTGAACGCTTTAAAGATTTGGCTGTACAGGGTGCTGGGCCATCCTGTCTAGACCATGCTTTTGCCCAGAAAGTTTGGAACATAAGATCCTTGAGGTCCTTTCCAAGATAATATTCTATGATTCTATCATATTGGAAGTGGTGACAAAGAAGAGAATCAGAAAGTAGCCTGTTTGTCTTCCTTTTTCATGAAGCACTTAATAAGTACAGTGTTATATATGACAAATCATATTAAATCCTGTTTTCATGAACACATTTTCCTACAATAGAAAATAGCAGTGTATATAAAACACTAACTACAGATGTTTTGATTTATCTTAATGAATCCTAATACCATCATTCTCTAGCTATTAGGGTATCATATTCTTATACAAAACTTAAAAGCATTCATACCCTTTTCCTTAATTGAATACATCTAACTAAAAATTTTCCAATATATTTTAGAAGACTAAAAAGTGATCACGCATGTTTTCGCTTCTTAGTTATTAGTATTTCTTACAATGTACCACAACCCGGAAATTTATGAAGGGCATCAAGTTTTATAATACAAGAAAGTCAGTAACCTTTAATGAAATACAAGTTCATAACTGAATGGTGATCATTTCAACTTCTATTTGTTAACAGAAGGAAAAAACACAGTCCTAGACATGAACTTATCCCTACATTGAACAGACAAAAGCATTTGCTTTTGATACATATTGATAAAATGCTGGTTTAAGACAATCGTCTTGGAAGAAGAGTACATGGTAAAACTAGTGAACTTTTACATCTCACCAGGCTTTTGGACAGATCTGCAAGTAGAATCAATGAAAAAAAAAATTTATGTGATGTGCCCCTTTGTGCCTGCCCTGCCCCCCAGCATTTTCCTCCTTTCCTCTGCAGAAAGAGTAAGTCTTCATCTTAATGAGGGTAATGATGAGCTTCTTGTCTATAACTGCATTGAATTTAACATAATATTTTAAATTGTACCATTAGAGGATAAAGCCGTTTTTAAGTCTAATACTATCTGAACATACATTTAACTGACTATGAATTCTGAATCTCCAATAACAACATGAGTTCCACAGTTGACACTTTTTTTTTTTTTTTTTTCTTTTTTTATATAATTTTTTTTTTTTTTTTTTAAATTTTTTAAAAAGTTCTTTTTTTGATTTTTTTTTTTTTTTTTTTCCCCTCAGTTACAAATGAATTTGTGACTCCTGTAGAAACTGTTGAAAAGGCCCCTTAAGAAAGTGAAAGATCTTATTCAAAACATTATGGACTTCTGAGAAGGAAGTGAGAATCATATTCACATATTGTATTTGAGGTCCTAGTGTATTATGTTTCCTAAACTAAACAAAACAACAACAAAAAGCTTTGCAGCATATGCAAATATTTCTCCTTTTTCCAATTTCTTTTTTTGTTGATCTTACATGAGGGTTCCTTCACCTGAGCTGTAGCATCTGTCCTTCAAACTCATCTATTAAACTAGCTTAATTCATATGAAGAATGAAACATTCATCATACTGAAGGAGCAGGCTGGCTCTGTAACTCAATGCATACACCTGGGATCCTCAAAGCCTTAAAAGACAGTAGTGGGCCAGTATTGAGTGTCATGTCTCTTCTTGGTTTTTAGCAAAAGTCTGATGGCAGCATGACAAGACCCTGGTTTGCTGTGTAGCTCAGTAAAGTCCCATAGTATCATCTACTCTGTCGTAGTGCTTTTTTTTTTGATTCATTTTTGTTGTACACACCTGCTGCTTCCTGTAGTATACTTAGACTGAAAACTTTGCCTTTAGTATTTATACTGCACTCAGACCAGCAGTGACCCGGCTTACAAAGCTCCTTGTGTTAATACTGTCAAGTACAGAGATACATCATAATAACTATAGAATCCTATAGATAGAAATATGCTTTAAGGTTTCAGTAAGAGCAAAGACATGTCTAGTTAGCTAAATAATGATAATATATCTTTTAAGTTTTCAGAAGTATTCAATATTATTTCTAAAGATTTTATAAGTGTAGCTTAGACCAAGAAATCCTTTAAAAACTAAATAGGTAAGTTGTTAAAGGAAGAACAAACAGAGATTAAAGGAGATGAAAGAAACTATTTGTAAATCTGCTACTGGGAATACAAGGAAAATAAAAGCTTCATTCAACATCCAGATAGAATATAAATGCATTGGCTCTCTATTGTGTGCAGTCCTATGACCCCTTCACGTTACTCTCTATGCGCTGCTTATTCAGTGTTCTGCTTGCACTGGATTCCTGTGAGCAAAAGATACTACAAATAACTTTAATCTTTCTTAGTACAATCTATACATACTTGTTGTTAGTAATTATATTAAGCTCTAAAGGAAATTTAAGGTACACTGTATAGCTAATATACAGTGTTTTTTCTTCTGTCATTGATCACTGAAACAAATACTATAGTTCAAAGAAAGTAAAGCAAATCTATAACTACAACAGTTTATAATATAAAATAAAAGAAATTAAACAACAAAACCAAACCACCCTGTATTAGTACAATTTCTTTCTGAACTCAACCAGTTGTTGTATTTGCATGCTAGTTGAATAGTTGTAAACCGAACAGTCAGCAGAAAGAATAAAATGGTCCCAAGGCCAATTATAGAAAATATTCAGTTATCCAGTCATAACTATTACAGCTTGGATGAAATTAACACTCGCTATTGTTTTTCACAACAACAAAGATTCTATCTGTTAATAATCACTCCTTCTAGCAGATCTCCCCTCCCGCATCCCTGTCTTTACTGAGTCACTAGCTGGAGTGAGCAGAGATCAGTATCTTGTGGGAGAACAACTTGTGTCCCAGCACATAAGCAGAAATTCAGACTCAGAGCCCACTCCCTTAAAGTGCTGCTTCTGAGGGAAGTCAGATCTGGAAAGGAGCATGGTAGGAAGAAATATAACAAGGACTCATATTAGTAACTGTGGGAATGAAAAAAAATTGTCCAATTCTGGACACTTAACAAATGGAATATGAAGAAAATATGAAGAAGTATGAATGGCCATTCTTAAGAAAACTTTACTATTTCAAGATTAGTTTTTATCTTAGATCAGGACAAAATGTTGACATTTCAAAACAATTAATTCATTTTCATAGTTCAAGTAAATTAAGTGAATGTTTTTACATTAACAAGAAGACTTTTTTTTTGCTGTTGTTCAGTAAGTCAAATTAACATTGGGGTTTTAGGGGGTTTTGTTTGTTTGTTTTTTTGTTTTATTTGTTTGGGTTTGTTTTGGTTTTTTGTTTGTTTTGGTAAAGAAAAATAAAAATCAAGACACATGAGAATTAAACAATATTTCCTTAGAGTGACTAGACTGCTTATGAGATCTTTATATCAAATTCTTATTTTTATTCTGTGAACAAATTATATTTCATATAATGTTCCCTCTAGCTAACAGAGAAAACCCTAATGCAACATGGATAAAGTAAAAGCTAATAGCCTCTCACTCCCCATAACAAAGCCATCAATCCCAGTAAAGAATAAGGGGCCCACCCACACATCCAACTTGGCAGAGGGGTAAGAATAGGGGAGGGGAAAAAAAAAAACCAACCAACCAAACAAAAACAAAATAGAAGGGGAAACTAAACTGGAATTTCAGGAAAATTTAAGTATTCTGTAAGAAATTATTGCTTTTCCAGAAGTCACATTTCCAGAGGAAAAATCCACAACAGATCATTAAAAGTTGGATAAGTTTGTCATTAAAAATACCCACCACCCAGAAGTGTACTTCTCAAGAGACTTGTAATCTTAGTCATTTCAGTACAGATACACAGATGAAGAACATGTTATTCCCCTCTGCAGCTCAAACTACTCATTTGTCTTGTTTCTGGTTTCTCTTTTGAGAATCGAATTCAGAATATATATGATCGTCCAACCCAGAAACCTCATATATCCCAAAAGCAAGGAAAAAAAAAACCCACAAGCTCACACAACCAAAGAATGAATAATTTGTTTCAAGGCTTGTATCTTATGTACCAGATACTGTATTTTATTTGAAGCAGAGCCATAGGTTTCATACTTGCAACCAGACATTACCTAGACTTCTGAGGCTAGCAAGACTTCTGCTCTTGTTTCTCCCAGTAACAGTATGCTGGTGGTACTACCAGAATGTGGTAAAACAAGTGGGGCATTACATGGACTTCTAATACAAGGTGAGACACTAACCAGGAGACAGCTTGTGTTACTTTTGAAATCCAGACATATGTTTATGTGTATATACTCAGAAGGCATTGCAGAGGCACAGGAAATCCTATAAAGCCGGTTACATATAAGTACATATAATGTACATATAATGTACATAAAGTACATATAAATAATGGACACTGAGAAAAGCATGTTCTAGTTAAGCACAAGGTTACACAATCCCAAATTTATATCAAATATAGGAAAGACACTTGCCAGATTTACCAAGTCACCTCTCAGGTTACCTGTCACAAACGACATTCTCTGACGCACACACCACAACTCCCCGAAGTGTAGGCAAAAACAGCGTTAATGTTGTAAATTAAGACACCCAAAAGGTACGAATTAATAGAATTAAGATTGCTTCTGCAAATTTAATAACACCTCTTGAACAGATACCATTTTTATACATACTTACAATATATAGCCACATCATTTAATATTAAACCATTCAGTACTTAATTTACTTGTATAATTTAATGGGTGACCTCATGCCTTATTTGCTGTGTGCTATTGAGCTGAATTGGGAAAGAACTATCAGCTCCTCTCATGACCCACCTGGTGGCATGCATCACACCAGAATCAAAATGTTTCCCAATTCTAATTATTTTCCACAGGCATTCATTGAGACAAAGATCTATTATTATCCCAAATACACAGAAAAGGGGTCAAGACAAATGGCGTACAAGGTCAAAGTATCTGCTTATTTTGGAAATCTAGTTTGAGTTGGATGGGATACAATTATTTACTTCTATGTACCATTACATATTCCCAAACAAGAGTCCTCATTAATAAATTTATCTAAAGGGCTCAAGGGCTAAACTGAAGACCATGAAGGCCATCTTCTTTCTCCCAAGAATTTTTTTTCTCTATTACTCCATTTTCCCTTATGAGCTTCTCTTGTTCTATGTCCCTTCTCCAGCCTGTTCCATTCATATCATGTCACTAATGGACTTCTGAATTCCCAAATCTGTCAGTACCTAATGCAATTCTCTTTCCTCTGTCCTACCTTCCTTTTAGCAAAGTTACTTCAGTTCTTTTTCCTGCATTTCATGTCCATTATGAAACTCATCGTCCTGCTCCCTGCAGGACAGATCCTAGTCTCTCATCTTTTGCCCTGATCTGTTTTTAAATGTGTGCATTAATTTAAGTTTTCACTTATTTTTATAGGTAACAGATGCTATTACGAAATATGTTAAATCATAACAGGCAAGAATTGTCAATTACTATATTTATTAGGTTTGAGCACAAGTAAACCAAATGACTGTAACATGGGGTTTAATGCACTAAAAAGATCACACAGACATCTGCAGACTTAAAGGACTAATGTCTTCATTAGAGAAAAAGAGTGGCTTGTTTAAAATATTTATGATTCTCAAAGAATCAAGAAAAAGCATCATCAATATCAGTAACAGCCTTTACAAGTTTTATGGCAAGTACATCTAGACAAGTAAATATTCTCATTTGTAAGCATATTGAGGCAATGAGGGTTATACATTCTTTTCTGGCCAGAAAAGAAGTAATAAAACAAAGACAAGCATACTTTTAAAGCAAATACTCCCACAGCTAAGTACAAACTTTGAGTTACAACAGCATAATCAACTATTAAAGAGATTCTGACATCAAATAGAAATGCCACAAAGCTGAATTTCTTTACTAGTATATTGAAGTAACAACACCTATTAGTCTATGACATGTCACAGACAACTCTGCCCCACAAACTTATTAGTAAATGAAAACATATGGCCTTAAATAAGTCCCACAGTGTGGTTAGCATCATCATAGCAAAAGTCAAGACTATGTCAAACAATCCCAGAGGTAAACATTCAAAAACACAATGCTAAATTCATCAGTGTGTTCTAATCTCATTCAGTAGCCAAGTACCACAAGAGATCTCATTAGTAGTGAGTCATTTATCAAAGGCATTCCTCGCACTAAGCCCATGTTTTCAGTAATTCAAGACCAGCACTGAACACTACTGAAAGTGGTTACTTCTCCTTATGGACTAACCTTAGGACTCAGCCATACTTTGAAAAGCATACTGTGTAATTTAGACTATGGGATCAAAACCACAAAGGGTGACAAAGACTGATATTTTATACTCAACACTAGCATTACCACAATAAAATAGGTATAACCCCAAAGCTCTAACAGACTCCCTATACAATGCTGCTTTTTCTTTATGAAGACAAACTACTGATTTATTCTAAATCTTCCTTTTATATTCTACTCTGTATGATAGCATAATTTTCCTTTCCTTAACTGTACCAGTAACACCTCTTACTATTTTACTATATAAATAAGACCAAGCTATAGTCTACCAATAAGAAATGTAATATAAGAAACAAGAAGATGACTTTATGTGTCTTTAGGGAATAGCTCAAAGTCATTTCTGAAGGCTTAACAATGACTTATCAGAATCTTTACATCTAAGAAAAGTAGTCCTAAATCACTCTAAATAAGAAAAGCCTGTTCTCATCTTTTCCTCCATATTCCTATACAAGAGGCAAGCTCTCATCACAGTTTTGGTATTATTGCAGGTGGTCTTAAAAAAAAAAAAAAAAAACAGCCAAAACAACCCTAAAAAAAAAAACCCAAAAAAACCCAACAAAAAAGGTCCAAAATCAGAAGCACCTGTTGCTGCAGCAATACTTTCACAAACACCTGCCTTGTATCTCCCCATAAGGGGTATTACTCAATAGCATACAACAGTGCTGGAGAACAGTAAATGTCTAAAAAAGCTAAGGGTCAAATTCTTAACTTATTTACAACAACTTAAATGTCTGCTAGAATGACTAAGAGCAAAATAGGGGTAGAAATGTTACCTTGTTGTCCGGGAAATTAAATACTTCTGTGAAGCTACTCAAGGTGATCTATCTATATTTTCGAAAAAAATCCTATGTCTCACCCAAACTTCATTCATATACACCAATTTGTGATTTTAAAAGTGATCCATACTTTAGGAATAATATCTTTGCATGAATTAATATCACATCTTAGAATAATTATTTTATACTAATTGGTTATCAGGATAAAGGTCACATAATGAGCTTGAATTCTGAAGAATTGTTTAAACAGAGATGCTAAAATGCTTTCCTTCCTCACCCTTCTCACATCTGCTTTGTATGAGCAGATGCCTAAATTACTGGCACAATTAACTTTTTCCTTCAGTGCTAGAGATTTGTAATAGCAATATATATATATAGGAATATATATATATAGAAAGGAAATTAATAAATGTACTATATCCCCTTCCCCCCTAAAAACACTCTTTACAGTTAAATAAAGTAACAGTCTGAAATGCACAATTTGAACAGGAACTCTGTATTCAGCACTATAAAAAATCAGGCCAACCCTTTCAGGATTCTATATTTAGATTTAGCTTTGCATATTTTAAATTATTCACTTTTATTTTTTATTACCAAAAATATTTGCATTAACTGGGATAACTGTTAAAAATCCAGCAAACCCAAAGCATAGAATTTTTAACAAATATTCCCATGTAGTCACCACCATCACTCTGAAACAAACAGAATCGAAGATAAGCAACACATTCTGTATTTTTCTAAACATACTCTAATTCTTCACATGGATATAGACAAGTTATTTACTGAGAACAGGGAAATAATATTTTGCTGTCCACTAAGGATGCTTTATACCATGTTATGAAGTGAGAGTTTTCATTTTCTGAAGCTGTTATGCTTTGTAATGTAAATGTACCAATGAAAGAAGGGTCTCATGACTGCAGATGAATTGCACTACATGAGTGAAATAATTACTGGTGTTCTAACAAATGAATTTAGTGACTTCAGCACATTTTATATAATGATAAATATAAGCAGCTGGTGCAGGTGTTCTCAAACAGTAGAACATATTTCTTTATTACTTCAATTTTACTAATTTATCTGCATAATTTCTTGCATAGTCACATGCAATGACAAGATATGAGTAGGAATGTAAGTTCTGAAGAAGCTAGCTGACATGAAAAATAACTCACAAGTATAGCAAAAATAAGGGAATTTTAATCAGAAACATTATAATATTTTTAATTATTATTATTGTTAACATAGAAATGGAGATATATATTGTAAGACTTTGAGGTGGCAAAAATAAAAGATATATCTTTGGAAATGTAAATATTGATGATGTGAATGGGAAAGAGTAAATTGTAAGAAACATTTTCCTACACAAAATTGTAATAATAATGATATAATTTAATTACCAGGGTGACTCAAGTCTAGTGCTGTTGGCTGTATCAAATACAACAAAATTCTGAAGATCAGTATATACATATGGAGAAAATATAAAGGAAAAAATAACATAAATTCTATATCCCTAAAATGATATCTACCTAATTTTAAAAGCAGTTTACTTACTTGTGCATAGAGTTTTAAAAAACAGTTTATTAATATTTGATATCCATACCAAGCTACATTAGGAAGAGACACAGGGATCTATAAATCAAGGCCTGACAAAGAGATAAGTCCAATACCATCTTCCTGGACTTTTCAGACTAGAGGCCTCTGCTGGCATCCACATAAAAAGGAGGTACAAGCCCAGCGATTGTCAGGATTATACATTTAAGTCTTAATTACAAATAGTGATACTTCATCACAGCCTGCTTCAGAAATTACCTTTCATATTTCATTCAAGACAACAGTTTTTTGTTTTTCTTTTAATTGATAAAAGTGCCAGGTAAATTATGTGCTTAGGCAGACAGACAGCAGAAATAAGAAATCTGTTTTCTAGAGAATTCTCTGTATGTTATTCTATTTACTACAAAGGAATACATTTTTATTTTTGTTTGTTTCAGACTACTTTAGTGTGCAGTGATGGAAGCACTACTCTGTTTTTCCATGCAGAATGCATATATCTATATGGAATGATTTTCTGTTTTCATTTCCTTTGTCCTGCTTACCAAATATATTTTCTATCATCTCCTATTTTATCTTCTATTGCCAAATGTCATCATACATCCCACATGTCCACCTATATTTAGACATCTGCAGACAAAAATGCAATGCAGTAATTCTTCCACTGGAATATGTAATGCTTGATAATAGGAACATTCCAGAGAGACCGCTTGTTTTTGACATAGACTTGACAATTTCAAATGCTTCTCGTGAAAGACTGCCTGGTTTCCTTCAAGTTTGTATGGCTGGACTTTCAGTAGATCACTTCATAAGAATTGGTTTCCACTGGAAATTTGAAGGAAGATATTTATATGAGATACGTGGAGAAGGGGTAAGAAGCATGGCTAGAATGTTGGTCACGAGAAAATGGCAATGTAATACAAAGCAATGAAGGAAGGCAAAGATAATGAAATGGAGAAAATAGCGTTCTTAAATTTCTGTTTCTAAATGTAACAGCAGATATTCAAAACAGAGGAAGAAGGATTATACAACTTTGGCAAAGGTGCATGCATTACACATGAGTTAAATAAGAGATGTTACCATTTCATTAGAACCTGTGGTTTGAAACCTTTAAATTCAGATCAGAGCCTGGCCAACCTTAAGAGTTAGCTCTGAGATAAACCAAAGCATAATATACAAATACATGCAAACTAAATTTTAAGCAGCAGGTCCAAAATGAGCTTCTCAGATGTTTATTTTCTAAAATACCCTTTTTTTCTTTTTTCTTTTTTTTTTTTTTTTTTTTCTATGAGAAAGTCTGATTGCTTAAGATATTGTTTTGACGTATAGGTTCATTATTGGTGAACTAGAATTTCCTCCAATGAAAGATTAAGTTGATTTTGGTTTAGTCTGAAAAAAATTGACCTATTTATCTAATATTTAAATGTATGAGACTACCATGTTTATGCATACATGATGAAAATTTACTCTTTTAACATAATTTATTTTTATATTGCCACTTTTTTTCACTTTTTTTTTCAAGGGAAAATGCAGGGATGTAGGAGTATGAACATTAAGTTATCCACCCTGAGGTCTTTCAGCATTTCTATTGACAATTCTCATTTCTACTTTCAATGTCTTTATTAAAAGCATTTCCTTATGATCCTGAAAGTAGTAAAAGGAGTGGACTGTAAATAATGTCATTGTCACTATATTTCTTAAGTCACAACAAAATTGTTTCTTTCCAGTGTTTCTTGAGATTGGGAAAGAAATAATTTATGATTTTTTGGTTTTGTTCTGATTTTGTAAGTTTCCTTATTTATCAAACTCCATGTATGTAACAGCCTTGTAAACTGAAGTTACAGTCTAGCTGAAATGGAGTGAGAGAATAGTTTCCTCTCTTTGGAAGTAAAATCTTTATTCCTTAGGATTTGGGATGTTTGCAGTTTTTTGCCCTTTTTAAAACTTTCTTTAATTTCCTATATAGTAAGATAAATTACCTAGTGTAAAAGCATTGCAAAGTATCTCCTTTTTGATCATAATACTTTAATGGATACAATTTGTCTGTTCTATTCAGTAATTAGATTTGGAGTCTGCTAATTTAAATAGTCACTGCAGTAATCTCTCTGTAGGAATTTATGCAGTGCTGTTATATTAAATCCACAGATATAGTGTATGTAAGTATTCCAAAGAGATCAGACTGTACTTAAGAATAGCTTCAGGAGGTGAGGTTAGCCATTTGAGTAGGCAAGACTATGGGAATTAATAAACTTTTTAGTATGTATATGTATTAATTAATAAATATTGTTTGCACCCTTGCTTTAATTCATCTTCACAGAATTAATATGTTATGCAGTCAGCAGCACTTCCATATTAAATGTTTTGTTCTACAATCAGAGTTCCTACAATCATTACTGCCATCCCTAGCTATCTATGTGCTAGTACATTATGACAAATTTACAATTAAAAAAAAAAAAAAAAATTGAGGTGATTTTGACATGGTATGTTATACTCAGAACAAATACATTTTAGAATCAACTGTCCCTAGTCCAGTGTCAGCCTTAAATCATTGATTACCATTATATATGGTCCCAATCAAGAGTCATGAAGGGAAGAAGTTTTACTGTTTATAGGCAAGGTTGTTTTTCGTCTTTCTACTGCTGCTGCAGGAGAGAAGTTTGGAAGAAAGTTTTAACTGTCTATATCCATGGGAGGACTTAAAAACAAAACCAAAACAGCAGGCTATAAAATCATGTAGTATTCTAGACAAAACAAGGTTCTATATAATGGAAAAAACCTGAGGTATAAGGTATGCAGAAACATAAGATCCTTGTCTAAAAAGGGAGAGGGGAGAGAAAGAGCTTTCTGATTACTTTGGAGTATGATTGCGCAGTTCAGATTTAAGTCAAGCAAATTACAGATTTACAGTACAAAGGACAGTCCCACCATTCCCCAGAATCCTGACATCCTAGTTCCTGTGTCTCAGGTTAAATCTAGCAATGCTGCAACTGCTGAGTCAACTAACTGAAACTACACAGGTGGAAAAAAGGATTATAATTACTTACAGGCAAGTACAAGAAACAGAAGTGATATGAGAGAGAGTTTGGGAACATGCTGCTGGTGAGGAGGATGGCAGAGGATTGTTCATTTTGGCAGCATCCTGTGTCAAAGCAGACTGGATGCACTGCAAAACCTCACCATCAGTGTCAGCTAAAGTTGTTTTTTTTCTTTCTCTCTAGTTTTTATTTCTCTTTTATAAATATTTGCAGCTGTTTTCTATTTGGATGCTGTGACTATTTTTCTTCGCATTGTTTCATAATCTAAAATGAATTAACGTTTGTTGTCACTTCCTCTCCCATTTATTACTCTGACTTCCCAGTACATACACTGTTGTCTTTCTTATCAGTCTATCAACCACCAAGTTCAGGTTGTTGCTATCACTTCCAAAGTTTGAGAGAATCTCTATGTATCACCACTTACATTATTAAATCTTCTGCTACACGGCCTCTGTCAATATCCCTGTATCTGGTTGGCTGCTTCTTACAAAATTACCATTTGAAAAAGTGTTTCTGCCTCATATCAGTTTCACTTATTTTGCTCTCTATGACTACCTGAAAAGAAGTTGTAGCAATGTGGGTGTTAGTCTCTTCTCTCAAGTAGTAAGTGATAGGACGAGAGGAAACAGACTCAAGTTTCTCCAGGGAAGATTTAGGTTGAACGTTATCTAAATTTTTTCACCAAAAGGGGTTTTCAAGCACTGGAACAGGCTGCCCAGGCAAGTGGTTTAGTCACCATCCCTGGAGGTATTAAAAGATGGTGGTGCAGAAGGACATGATTTAGAGGTGGAATTAGCATTGTTAGGTTTACAGTTGGCATCAATGAACTTAAAGGTCTTTTCCAACCTAAATGTTTCTATGATTCACAAATTCATCCACAAAGGTCCCTTTCTGTTATCATTTAAATCCTTCCAAAAGCCTTTTCTATCCATATTTACCTAAAACAATTTTTTTGTGTTTCATACTTTCCCTAGCCTATCAGTGGGTAGGAAGCATTTTGGGGCTAACAATTAGCATATTGTGGATTCCGCCTTCAGATAAAAAATGATAGCAGAAAATCTCTTCAGTTTCCAAAATGAAAAAGAAAAGCTAGCACAACGTGTTAGGAAAGAGTCACTTCTTGTAAACTTTTGAGTAACATGATTTTTTTGAATGGAATCTCTTACTGTATTATTTGCCACACATTATTTACTGTCCCCATTCTGTTTTACTACATATCACATGCATAATGCAGTCATGCATACTTATACTTCTATAATGAAATCTGCAGTAGGCAACTAGTTCAATGTTAAGTGGACACTTTGCAGGTGGTATTTTTCTAATACAAGTGTTCTATAACCTCAGTCCAACAATAAATTTACAAAATGCCTGCAACCCTGACTTCTAGAGTTAAATGAGAATCATCACAGGGCTAAAATAGATACTGCACTTACTGTTGCATTTTTGTGGCCTGGGTAGTCGAGTATTGGTGACCTGTAAAAAGCATTCCTTAGGCCCATGCAACAGAGACTACTTTAAAGGTCATTTATGTCATTTATTGCAAGCTAAAACCTTCTCTATTACTACTCAACTTCTTTTCCCAAAACTATAGTCCTTCAGCTCCATTTGTTACACCTTCTCCATAAATCATTCAAATCAGTTTGCCAGTTTCAGCAAGAAGAAACATGCAGTAAAAAAATATAATTTATATTTGAAATATTTCACAATACACAGTTTTCAGATATTCTGTACCCATGTTTTCCCAGGGTGTCCAAACTATATTTTTACTAAATACTACCTCTACCTGGCATACATTTCTACCAACATGTTTGTCTAATTCTTCTTTTAACAGGCATATAAGAAAAACAGGCCTCTATAAATTACTTAAAGATCTCAAAGGAAGTTTACATATATGAATAAATTATCAATAGTCTAACATTTTGGAATAACAATATAAGTTGTTTGTGGATTTGTTTTGTTGGGGGTTTTTTGGTGATTAGGTTTGTTTGGGTTTTGTTTGTTTTTTCCATGATTTTAATTTCAGTCATAAAACATGAGAATCGTTTGCATGAACAGAGGTATAGAGTTCAATTTTTCAGACACTCTCCAAAGTATCCCAGCTCCTGCTGCTGCTGCTTTCAATCGCTTGCAATCTTTATATCTATATAATCTATATAAACTCTCTCTCTATATAATCTGTATAATCCACCATCCCTGTGTGGCTGCCTAAGACACTCTAAAGCATGTAAAATGGCAGTAGGTGCACACTTTTGAAGAACTGAAGTTACTTTTGACAGAAAACCTTCTAAAAGTGAAGATTTAGGAGC
Source organism: Todiramphus chloris collaris (assembly GCA_025345505.1). Classification (NCBI taxonomy): domain Eukaryota; kingdom Metazoa; phylum Chordata; class Aves; order Coraciiformes; family Alcedinidae; genus Todiramphus; species Todiramphus chloris. The sequence continues at coordinate 204,437 of JANVCC010000017.1, forward strand.
CCAAAGAGTCTTGTTTTCAATTGAAAAATATTCACAGAGTTAAATGATTTTTATAATTCATGTGTTAAAACAATTATTTATTCAGAGAGTCCTAAATATGGGAATTTAAAGATGCCTTCACTACTATTACATCAAAAGATCTGGCCTCCAATTCAGCCATATATATATATATATAATACTGTGTATGTTCTTCCATTTCAGGCAAAACATACACACACACACACACACACACACACACACACACACACACAAAGTGTTGCAACCATATGTTGACTACAGATACACTGGTGGAATACACAGTACAGGGTTCAGATTTATTTGCTTTCTTTTATTTCATGACATGGCCGTGTTTCTTTTCCAGACCATTTATAAAGATTTTATAAATCCACCATAATCATCAAGACCTTCTGACCCTTAGTGTAATATTGAAGTCATGAAAAGGAAAGAAGAGGGATTACCACATAAACAATTCTACCAAGGTATTTCATTGAACAACAAATCCTTCAGTAGACATCAAATAATCAATAAAAAATAACACATTAAAAGGAAGATAGAAACAAATGCACCTAAAGCACCATAAAGGAAAATTCTTCCTTAAGGTTCTGCAGGTAAGAACCTTGTAAATAACTAGGTGTGGTTCCTTGTTAGTAATTCTAGATATAGAAATACTGCTTCAGTTTTCCTCTTAACAAGGGTACAAGTTAAACTCTACTAAAGTTATTAGTAAGCAGGGAAAGCGAATGGGGAAGTTACTTTAAATAATGCACAAGATTAATACACAGGGCAGTGTATTCTTATTTGGATCTTTTTCAGTAATAAACTGTTCTCCCTTACTACTCTATGCCACTGACTTTAGGGAAGATGCTTGGCATCTCAATTAATGTTAAGACACTAAGTGATTTATATGAATGGGGTGTGTTGTCCTGATCAATGAATAATTATTTATCCCTTGAAGGGTTTGGACAGCAACTGTATCAACACTGAAGCTTCCAAGGCAGTAAGAATCTACTGAAATTTACCATTAGATATTTACTGAAATATCACAGTCTCAATTGTTATTACAAAAAGCCCAACATTATGAAAATCTAATGATCTTAGAGAAATAATAATAGAGTAGATCCTCTGGCAATGCAATAAAAGACCAGTGAATAGGTGTCTGAGGTTTTATATACAACTTGAGGAGATATCTGAATATTCCTCAGTTTTTCTGAAACAAGTTCCTGAATTTGACTTTTAAAACATACTCCTCACTATCCAAATATGCTAATTTTCTTTATCATTATTTAGGCTTCTAATTCTCAAACACAGTATTATATTATTGCTTCAGGAAAATAACTGAAATAAAAGTAAAGGAAGTTTTATTTTATTTTAATTGGATTTTTTTTTTTTTCCAGAAAATGCCTCTGTGACAGAAATTTATCTTAGTATCACCTTCATAACAGAATTTATGACTATGACGTTATTAATTAGTTCCATTACATGATGTTACATCCTTTTTTAAGTGAAACATTGTCTTTGAACTTCTAATACTTAGCTTTTATCTTGTTCTTTCAGTTATTGCTTTAGAATCTTATGCATTTGACCTAATTCTGCATTTTCTGTTATAAAAATCACACTCTGAATATTTGGGTAGTTTAAGTCAGTTAATTTGAATATAATTAATTCCAGTATATGACTGTTCATGTTCTTTGATATTTTAAATGAGGTTTCAATTGAATTGCAGATCCTTTGGGAAGATGGACTTCAGAACTGCTTTTTTTCAGAATGTCTGTATTCTGAAAACATTCTTGAACTTGACATAAATCAAGAGTCTGTATTGATGGAATAAGATGCAAAAATGTCAATAGAACACAATTGCTCCATTTCATTGTTTTATTACTGTAGCATGTCTTTACTAGCTACAAATGAAGGCTAGGTAAAAAAATCCATAAACAAAACCATTCAATCATCTATAAAATATATGTAACTGTGTTCTTGCATTACATTATACATACATATAAATATTTATAGAGGAATCTCTCTTCCCAAAGTCACCTTTCCAAATAAATCATTCAAAACATAAATTATAAACAGTCAAATCTGCCATAGAGTATAATTATCTGGAGAAAGAAAAAAAAAAAAAAGGAAAAAAAGGAAAAAAAAAAGACGTTTAACAATTTGTTTAAGTAACCAGCTTTCATATCTTTCACCAAAGTCAATGCAAATTTCATCATATGTTTCAGAAATCAAGCTTCTTCCATAACACCTATGATACAAAATATAAGTATGGGAAAGCCTTCTTGTTCTAGATTGACATACTGAACTAAATTTATCTGAGAAAAAAAAACAAAGGACCTAGTGACAGCTCATAAATGAAAATGACAAGTTGTAACTTAGAAATCAAAGAAAGGATGAACATTTCACCTTTCCCTGCAATCTCTTGAGATTAACATAAGTATGAATTTTCCCCTAAATATTACTGAACGGGAGCATATGAGGTAAAATCTCACCTACTATAACTAACATTTATAGCGCCTGAAACTGGAGATAATGAAATTAAGTAACGTACCAGTTAAGTGCTCATTATTTTGAGGTAATCCAAATCATATCCCAAACAGTGAAGGTTTTGAACTGGAAAAGTAATGTCCTCCTCCTCCTGTAGTGTTACAGTATAAAAAAATGACTATAGAATCATAGAATTGTCAGGGTTGGAAGGGACCTTAAAGATCATCTAGTTCCAACCCCGCTGCCAACGGCAAGGACACCTCCCACTAGATCAGGTTGCCCAGAGCCCCATCCAGCTTGGTCTTAAAAACTTCCAAGGATGGGGCTTCCACCATCTCTCTGGGCAACCTGTTCCAACATCTCACCAGCTTCATGGTGAAGAAATTCCTCCTAATGTCTAACCTGAATTGACCTATCTCTAGTTTTAATCCATTCCCTCTAGTCCTATCACTGCCCGACAGCCTAAAAAGTCCCTCCCCAGCTTTCTTGTAGGCCTCCTTCAGATACTGGAAGGCCACAATAAGGTCTCCCCAGAGCCTTCTCTTTTCGAGACTGAACAACCCCAACTCTTTCAGTCTGTCCTCATAGGAGAGGTGCTCCAGCCCTCTGATCGTCCTCGTGGCCCTTCTCTGGACATGTTTCAGCATGTGCATATCCTTTCTGTAATAGGGACTCCATAACTGGACGCAGTACTCCAGGTGAGGTCTCATGACAGAGGAGTAGATGGGGAGAATCGCCTCCCTCGACCTGCTGGCCACGCTTCTCTTGATGCAGCCCAGGATACGATTGGCCCTCTGGTCTGTGAGAGCACACTGATGGCTCATGTTTTGCTTCTCATCGACCAGCACTCCCAAGTCCTTTTCTTCAGGGCTGCTCTCAAGCCAGTCCCTGCCCAGCCTATATTGGTGCTTTGGATTGCTCTGACCCAGATGGAGGACCTTGCATTTGGCCTTGTTGAACTTCATGAGGTTGGCATGGGCCCACCTCTCCAGCCTGTCAAGGTCTCTCTGGATGGCATCCCTTCCCTCCAGCATAAGGAGAGAGGAAATGTTTGCATTTTTAATTTAAAAACATGAGTCCTCTTTAATCATACAATCATTTTGGTTGCAAGAGATCCTTAAGATCATTAAGTCCAACCATAAATGTGGCACTGCCAAGTCCACCACCAAGCACCACATTGACAAGTCTTCTAAAGAACTTCAGGTGACTCAATGCCTTCCAATAAAGAAATGAAAAAAGGAGTCCATATCAATTATAGGGTCAGACCTTCTCTACTGAGACCTGAATCCTGTACTCCTTTGCATTCTTGCATGCTAGAAGACTGTCCAGGTTTCTGCTGAGAGAGAGTTAATTTTCTTCCTAGCAGCTGGTACAGTGCTCTGTTTTGGATTTACTGTGAGAAGAATGTTGATAACACACTGATGTTTTAGTTTTCCCTAAGTAACACTTACCCTAAGTTAAGAATTTTTCAGTTTCCCACACTCTGCCAGTGACCAGGAACTCAAGAAGCTGGGAGGAAGCATGACTAGGACAGCTGACCCAAAACAGTCAAAGGGATATTCCCTACTACGGAACACCATGCTCAATGTATAATCTGGGAGGAGTTGTCCAGAGGAGGCGGTGCATTACTGCTTGGGCATCAGTCAGTGGGTCGTGAGCAACTGCATTGTGCATCACTTGTGTTTTCTTGGGTTTTTTGTTTTTATTTTTTGGGGTTTTTTTGTTATGTTCCTTTTTGTAATAATATTTTATTGATGGTGTTATTATTAAAGTTTAGTGTAGTTATTAAACTGTTCTTATGTCCACCCATGAGTTTTACTTCTTTTTTTTTCGATTCTCCCCTCCATGTCCTGGTCTTCATCAAAAGATGCATGGCCAACAGATAGAGGGAGGTGATTCTGCCCCTCTTCTCTGCTCTTGTGAGACATCACCTGGAGCACTGCATCCAGCTCTGGAACCCTTAACACAAGAAGGACATGGATCTATTCGAGAGGGTCCAGAGGAGGGCCACAAAGATGATCAGAGGGCTGGAGCACATCTCCTGTGAGGACAGGCTGAGGGAGTTCAGTCTGTTCAGCCTGGAGAACAGAAGACTCTGGGGAGACCTTATAGTGGTCTTCCAGTACCTGAAGGGGGCTTACAGGAAAGCTGGAGAGGGACTTTTTATAAGGGCATGTGGTAATAGGACAAGGGGCAATGGTTTTGAAATAGAGCAGGGTAGATTTAGATCGGACATTTACTATGAGGGTGGTGAGACACTGGAACTGGTTTCCCAGAGGAGTTATGGACAACTCATTGCTGGATGTGTTCAAGACCAGGCTGGATAAGGCTCTGAGTAACCTGGCCTAGTACGAGGTGTCCCTGCCCATGGCAAGGGGTTTGGAAACAGAGAATCTTTAAGGTCCCTTCCAACTCAAGCCATTCTATGATTCTATGATTCCAAGGCAAAGGATCAAAGAAGGAGCTGCCTGGTGCTTTGTTGCTGGCTAGGGTTAAGCCATGACAAAGAGACAGTGACATAGTTCAACAGAGTAAGCAAGAGAGAAAGAGGACTTATATTAGTGTGAATGACACAGAAGCATATCTGTTGAGAGCATGTAACAAAAATCTTTAAGATGTTCACATAAACACTGTTATCAGTACCACAGGTACTGATAGACACAGGTTGTTTCTGTCTGCTAGTTGTACTGGAATGATATCTCTTGCTCACTGGGCACCATTTCTATTCTTCTCCACACCATGAGAGACATTAGCCCTCATAACAAAGACTCACTTTCTCTATGAATTTGGACAGAATTAGTTTGCTAAATGCTCTGATAAGTATGTCAAATGTTTTTTAAAAATTGTGTATGTTAACGTAAGTCACCTTTAACAAGGAGCACAGGTCTATTTCAACCAGATATTGTTAAAAATTAAGCGCTTCACACCAAAATTTCAAGGAATTCTATTTCCTTATAGTTGAGCCATGTTCTGAAAAAAAACAATAATCATAAATCACTGTTCAAGAGGAATAAGTGTTCATTGCAAAAATCTGAGAATCATCTGATTTTCTTATTGTAAAATGATTGACAATTGGAAGCAGGATCAAAATACAAACTAAGCAAAAATTAAGAAAAAAAGCAAAGATCTGTTCCTCACAATGTTTAAGCATGTTTTACATATCTTAAGTAAACAAATAAACATGGAAAAAAACCTATATAAATGAAGTGTGTCGTCAAGGAATTATTATAAAAGAACTATGTCCCTTCTGACATATGAGACTTAGCTTAAGATCATAAAGTTTAATTAATATTAATGTCATAAAGGACAAAAAAAAAATCCACAAAAAAAGCAGCATTCCTAACAGTAACTTAAAAACTGTACAGAGAAAAATACATTTATACCATACCATAAGGTACTGTACATTTAATATAGATTAAAAATCTCAAGAAGGACATCTTCAATTAGCAAACCTAAATCTGCAGATAATTTGTTGCATAATGACTGTGGGTAAAAAGAAAACCCACTTTGAAAAAACCTGATATGTGTGTGTTAAAATCACCTTGAACATACATGTATGATATCATGCATGTACATCTTTATTGACGGGGAAAAAAGATAATGTTAAGCAACCTTTCGATATCTTTTATTGCTTATAGCTCTGTTCTTTTCAAGAAAATACGGTGGAGATCTTGACATTTTGTTAACAAAAAGTTAGCACTGAATTTAGCAGTTAGTGGTGAAGTTACCATGTAAAGTATCAGTTGTGTTTGGAAATTTCTCTGGCATAAAGGAACTATGTGCTGCCAAATGTGATATTTTTAATGATACACATCTCTGATATACTAAAATGCTAAAAATTAAGTCTGTGTCTTACTCATTTTTGTCTAAAATTGAAGGCATTAAGGAGTTATACTGTGAACAGTCTTCAATTTGTGTGCCCTTGAGACAAACATTAGCATGGAAGCTATACAACTACTCAAAAACCTGGTAGTTTGGGGCATCATTCTGAATTTCTAGTTTGAGTTGACTACAAGGTCAGAAGCTACTGCAAGGAAAAAAAAAAAAATTTAACAGAATAGCTAATGATATAAGTTCTGACTGATGAGTTATGCCTAGATCTCAGGAGATCAACTGATAAATCTATAAGAACAAACTTTGACAAGTCAGCCAACAAGTCAACAGTGATTAAATGCATTCTACTTGACACCATTTCAGGCAAAATTTTGGTGTCAGAGATTGACTTCTTGTAGCACTTTGCATTTCTTTAAGTAATGGCTGTTTCTCCAAATACCTTCTGGCTTTCGTCAGACTACAAACTTTCTTTCTCTTCAGCAATGCTTGAATATAGAAGAGAAATAAAACCTCATTTGAGTCACCCAAACTGTTCAGAATGCAAGATGACCTTTTGTTTCCCCTCCTCTTCAGAAGTGAATGATACCTTGTTAGACATGCAATCCTTAAAATGTAACAGCTCTATTGAGAGGAAATCCCCGATATAGAAATTCTATTTATTCAGTTCCAAAGTCAAAAAAAACCCAACCAAATAGCCAACTATGTTTTAAAGGCCATCTTTCTTTGCATTAACCAGATTCTCTTTTCTAGCCCTTTTTTGGTGTGTGTATATCTTTGTATGTGCATATATTTATCATCTATCTAGGAATTTATATTTGTGATAAAATGACACTTTTGTAAAATAAAACAAAATAATAAAGCCTTCTGTGAAATAGACAGCACTCAGCATAGGATGTAGGATGAACAGAAACTAATAATGATCTAACAGTGAACTTATTCTCAGTGCCACTTACTTATTCATGTTTGGTAGCTTGGAGATTTACAAGGTCCCTGTTAGTAAATAATTCATGAATCTCATTAGAATCCTTTCTGTGTTTTTGTACTGTAGGCAAAAATATAATTTGCCAACTGCAAACAATGGGTAAAGGTCAGGTTTTCACTGATGATATCACCCTTTTTTTTTTTTTTTTTTTTTTTTTTTTTTTTTTTTTTTTTTTTT
>JANVCC010000017.1:212313-258010 GCA_025345505.1 Todiramphus chloris collaris
TTTTTTTTTTTTTTTTTTTTTTTTTTTTTTTTTTGTGGTTGCTTTTTTGGGGGGGTGACAGTGTAACAAAAATAGCACTGGCTATTCCCCAAAAGAATATATTATTGAGTGTTCTTTAATAATAGCTATACAAAATGCCAAAATGCCTTTGTTTGTAATTCAAGGTATCTAGAAAACCATCTATTTCCATTCCATACAGTACACATAAAGGAAAAAGAAAGTGTTACGATTGCTTTATTCTGATAATAAGACTTCAGAAAAATATTAATAGTATGGATATGAAAGTAAGTAGAAAATGAAGAAAGAATCAACACATGGCTACTATAGGCAGTTTATAGTAATTATAGTGACATGTTTTGTTTAATTACATAGTACTCCTCTAGAGAAAAGAAAGGTAGTACATTTCACTTTCCTGAGTTCAAAAGAGAATATGATACTATGCCACCAGAAACAAAAGGTGTGTATGTTGCACAAATTTAGATTAATGCATAGAACTGACAAAATAATGAAAGAAGTAGCAAGCTTATCTATAATTTCTTTCAAGGTGAAAAGCGGAATTGATCTGATTAAATACTTTCCTTAATGATTGTCCAAGCAATAAGAGCACACTGATAAAATATATTTGACAGTAAGTTGTTAGAAACAGAAAGACTTGAGATGCCCATCTTGAAAGAACTGAGCAACCTAGAGTAATAAAAGAGCAACAACAGAGTAACAAAAATAGGACTCACAGCAAAATGTGACTGCACTACAATTTCTGCCTTAATTACAAAACTAAATAAAAAATAAGCAGAACAAAGCATATCTTCCTATAGAAAATAAACCACTTTCAGCCTTAACTATACTGGAAAAGAATTCAACAAAACACTTCCTTGCTCTGAGGGGGAAAACGTTAATAATAGTGCTGATAATATATTCCTTAAGACAAAATTGAATGCAACTTATATTGCTACTGCTTGTATATTTTGAACTAAAGCAGTAGCTTATTCTAAATGAATAAACAGATGCAATCAGTTTTATGAAAAGCCACGGCTTTCCAGCATTCCTCATAGATTTAAGTATTGGATAAATGTCATGGAAAACTGGGTTGTACTCTCATTTTTAATATTATATGATTTATCACCAACTGGTTTTGTGTGTGGTTTTGTGGTTTTGTTTGTTTGTTTTTCCCAGTGAGCGGCAAGGCATTTCTTTTCTTGGTGTGCTTTGCAAAAGGTGCAGAATATTAAATTTGCTACTTTTTTTTTAAATACAACTGATAAACATCCATCCATGTAAAACCTCCCAGGACTGGCTACATTTAAAAGCTATCTGTATTCCTTATAAACACCAGATTTCATTCTTTTTTATTTTATTTTTGGAGGAAAAGCAATATAAACAGGCTTAAAAAAAACAAACACAAAACCAAACCACCATATTTGCACCCAAGAAAGTTATTCTTCTGGAAACATTGTAAAAGGCACTAATACAAATACGTCCTTTAAGCTCAGTGAAATCACTGACGTAGAAAATATTTGTGGACAGAAATATGAAGATTTCTGACCAATGTCAGCATTTCTGTAGGCTGCAGACAGAATTAATGAGGCAAAGTATACTCTAAAAGGAAGATTAAAATCTTACTGTCAGAATAGGAAGAATGATAAAAGTGCATGTTTGGATGAGGGGATAGAGGTTGTCTCACTACAAGAGTTTTGCATAAAGAGATATTTTTAGTCTAATTGCATCAGGAAATGGTTGTGTAAAAACAAACAAACAAACAAAAACAAACAAAACAAAATCCAAACAATGAAAAAACAAACAAACAAAAACCCAAATAAACAAAATAAAACCCTCACACACAAAAAACCACCACCACCACCAAAACAACAACAAAACCTGCAAACCCAGAAAAACAATAACAAAAACAAAACAAACAAAAAACTAGACCACTAGTTAATTTGAAGGATTCTTAGTCTATAATGTTTATAAATAGCTGATGGTAGAAAATAACAATTGACTAAAACTTTTTCTCTTCATTACCTCTTCACATATACTTAGTAAAAATGCTGTTCAAGCTGAAAACTATATGTCAATTCAATTATTTTTTTAAATCTTAACTCTGCATCATACAGTAGTTAAAACTCAGTTCTATACTCTTCTGCATTCTGAGCAAAGAATAGAAAGACAAGGAAAAAACAGAGAGGAGAAAATGATAGGAAGGAAGAAGATGAAATGAAGTTTAAGTTTTTTTTCATCTTGATTAACCTGTACATTGGAGCTCTACTCTTCACTGGACCTCAAATATCTTCATAGCGTTAGATATCATACATTTTCTGCTTTAGTAAAATTTGTAGCATGTTTTCAGATTACATTCTCATAAGCAATTGAGGAAACATCACACCAGTAAAACTGTTTATTGGTTTGTAGCAGAAATCATTAGATAGCTGTATCCAGAGAATATTTATCTACAGTCAAATATAAAAATGGAATAAGGTATTGAATCTGGTTCTGCATTCTGCCCTGGTTCTATGGCAGTTCAAGTTTTACATTAATGATCATTTAAGTAAATCTGCATATGACGTAAAGCCAGGAATACGCTGGAGGACAAAGTAAGAATTCAAATTGATCTTGGACAACTAGGGAAGTAATCTGAAACAACATGAAAAGTGGAATTCATATAAATGTAGGGTATAACATGTAGGAAAAATAAATTGCACAGCTGTGAATGAGGCTACAGCTGGATGCATTACACACCTTAAGCAGAGGATCTTGGATTACAGTGGACAAAAATATGTGTGAATAATGTTCTCATGCTTCAACAAAAAGAAATTAAATGCTCTGATGGAATGTATAGAGGTTTGAAAGACAAATTAATCTTTCACTTTACTCATCTGAAATGTTCTACCCTGTTTCAAACACTGTGCCTCAAGAAAGATGAAGTGCTGTAACTCAAGTGAAGATGATGCAGAAAAAAAAGAAGAGAAAGATCAGAGATCTAGAAAACACAGCTTACAAAAGAAGAGAGGAAGAACTAGTTTCAAGTTCATAATGGGTAATTGCAAAGATGATAAGAGACACCAAAAACAATTAAGCAAATTTAACAAATAGGAAAACTTCACTCTATGTGAAAAACTACAGAATTTTCAAAATACAATTAGCCATATAAATCCACTTTTATGTATGTATTAAATCAAAAGCAATGCATTTACAGTGGTGAATAAGAAATAGGGAATCCATTCTAATTTTATTTTACTGTATATAAGTTTACACTAAGTCAGTAAGAAATTAATTTTCTTGGCAATTTATTTAACAAAAAAAGATATAATAGTCCAAATACGATAATCATATTTGTTAAAACCCTTTTGGACATTTTCAGAATTTTCATCTTTGACATGACAGACTACATTTTTTGTTTTGTTTTGAGGCTTTTTGTGCCTTTAAATGTTGTAGGGAAAATTAGTATTAACAATAAAGTATACATTCTTGAAAAAAGTCCTGAGCTTTATCATGCCCGCTGATAAAGGCTATCCCTTCTTTACTATATTCAGTTACTAAAAAGTCCAACTTCAGCCTGAGAGAAAATGTGTTACTAATAGCAATAGTTTTTCTAAAAAATAATTATTTTCCTAGTACACCTAGACTCATTACTATGTATTCTACTCTCATGTTTCAGTTAAATATAAGAAGACTTCAACAGACACCAATTCTAAACTGTATCCTCAACCACATGGCTGAGGATCAGATTTGATCAAAAGCTTGAGAGATCATAAATCGAACTTTGCGTCTTCTAAGAAGCATTAAATTACTTCTCAAGACCCATGACTGATGATATTTTTAGAAGCGTATTTTCAAAGACAATCATTTTACTATTCAACAGGCACTGCTCTCTGTACACCTTTAGCATGGGATATGAAGCACTCCCTTGTACTTAGGTCTACCTGTCTCTTCTGTGATAAAACATAATATTGATATAAAACCTGGGTTCACATCTTCCTTCTGATATCCTGGTTTATGCAAGTTAAACCATGTAACTAACTTTCACCAGAATGGGTCCTCTATCAGAACCTCTAATCTGGACAATCATGGATTGGGATTTGTGAGACTCACTAAAAACTGCATCAATTCCAAAAGAGAGATACAGTAACCACTGACTCGCAGGATAAAAAAGCCTGCATGGTGATACAAGAAAATAATGAATAGTCACAGATTATTTCCAGTTATCAACTGCCATGTCCTTTTCTTAATTAAAAAATTGTGGATTGTTTTTCTTCCATGTATAACCCCCTCCCTTCCTGTTGCAAATAACTAAACCCATTTTTCCATAGAGATCTGTATAGAAATTCCTTCACATTCACTTGTCCCTAGGCAGGATAAGACTCTTTCTGATACAAAAAATCACTGACATAAATCATGTTAAAATCCTCTTCTTCTTTTTTTTTTTTTTTTTTTTCCCCCCTAGGTACTTATGCAAAATAAGCTGAACATTTCCCTCTCTTGTAGGCCTGTTTTGTTGTTGTTGCTCCTACCTTTTAAAGAATCATTATGAAACATGGTGTCCCAAAATTTTTCACTTTACAAGTCTGAATCCTGATTAACCTTGCCTTCGAAGTACAAGGCACATTTACAATAAAAGACATGAAGACAATAAAGAAAAGATAGATCTCTTTTTCATGTGAAAACATAATACCTTCATGACTATGCATTATCATACATGCATTCTATCAAATGCCTTCATTTCTTGAATACTTTCAAGATTTTGTAACTTTCCAAAAAGGGAATTAAATGCTATTTCTGGTTTAATCATAATGAAAAGAGGGTATAAGGAAGTAAACTGATTTGCTTTACACTATACAGCAAAGGGTAGAACTAGGGTTAAAATTCAAACCAGCTTGCTATAATTATTTGGAAAAATAAATCATCAGGAGAGTAAACTTAACAAAACTGAATACTTTCCATGGGTAAGGACTAATTTAAATTAATTTCCTGATTGAATAGCCTGTCATTTTCCTTTAAAATTCTCCTGTGTCATAGAATCATAGAACAGTCCAGACTGGAAAGGACTTCAAAAAAATTATCTGGTCCAACATTTTGTTGGAAAGGGAGGATAGAAAAGGTTATCTAGCATCTTGTCCAATCCCATCTTGAAAGCCTCTAGTGATGGGGACTTTACCATGTCTCTTGAAGGTTGTTCCACTGAATGATTATTCTTACTGTAAAAAAATTCTTAAGATGAAATGACGCTCTATTTCATCCTTTTTTTTTAAATTTAAAATTATGTATTTGTTCATGCAAAATATGCCTTTTCAAAAAAGTTAAAATGCATGTTATTTAAATTAAAATAGGACTACCTACTTCTAAGCACTTAAACGTGAATCTACATGTTTTGGTTAAAAAAAAGGAACAAGCAAGACTTTCAGTCAAAGATGATTTTTAAAGTGGTGCAGTTAATTGGTTACGTTTATGCTTTCCACATTGCATGGGCTTGCAGCTAGGATGGTCTAAGGATAGTGTGTAGGGATTGATAAGAGTAGGACAGAAATAGTTGTTAGCTAGAAGTAGTTATGCTGAAGCCTGCAAGGCCAAAAACCAGCCAGCACTGCCCCAGCCTTGATAAGATAAGACTAAGGATGAGAAAAGCAGAAGCACCTGGCAAAACAGGAGGATAAGAGGAGAAAAACAGGGTGCTGAAGGAAGAAAACCAAGAGAATCGACAGCCAATTAAAAGTGTTTGAAGTGTGTGTGGACAGACTCTGGGTTTGAGTGTGGGGCCAATTAGAAGTGACCTGGGTGCATGATCAGTATTGTCTCATGTATAAACATAGCCTGTTGCACTTAATAAAGCAACTTCTGATTACAACCATATTGGCTCTGCTGCTGGAGTCCATCCCTGCACGCAATAGTGGTGGTTAGATAAGGTTTATAAACAAAAATTGTTATCTCTTATAGAATTAACTGTTTTGGAAAAAAAATTATATACTCACTACATAAAAGTACAAAAGCTTTTGTAGTAGAGTTTGCATATTAGTGTTCTACAAACATGTCAGATAAGAGTAAGAAGTCAAGTACACCAAGCATTTCAGTCATGAAAAATGACTTATTTTCCCTTATCCGTACTTCACATGTCCTAGTGCTTCAACACTATAGTAAAATTGGACTTTAGCTGTACTAAGAGAATGGTAAGTATAGCTGCCTTTGAACTGCTTCATTGTAGTTCCTTTTAGCTAAGGAGGAACTTTGAAAACAAACAATAAGAGGTAATGGTTGCAGTATAATTATTGGTTTGCTAGCCACACACTTCTTCAGTCAGAATTAATAGTGTAAGTAACTGACAGTCGATCTGTTATGGGTTTGCAGTTGAAATCACCAATGTAAATCACATCATGTAAGTGTAGCTGCTCACAGTCAGAATGTTTAAGTCATAAAAGAGAAGTGTCACAGGTCTCCCTGATCAACTCAGAAAAACCACCGCAAAGATGAACAGGATATAAACAATGCTGTTAAGGATGGTTGTTTAAAATTGCTGTGTTTTCTATATCAGGACTTGAAGAAGAATAACTCAGAAAATAAATATGGTTTGCATATCAAAAAAAAAGTGAAAAACTTCTGAGAACATTCTCCAGTTTCTGACCAGATCATAGTGTGGAGGAAAGTAAGTAACATCACAAAATAATGTAGCATAAAGTAAGTAGTGTTATAAAAATAACGGTGTAGGTTTGTCTTTTGCATTAAAATGCAAGTATTCAAAAAAAGGCAGTTCTTCATGATAAATAAAAATATTAGGAAAAAAAAATGGGTAAGATCACAGAATGGTAGTGGTTGGAAAGAACCTCTGGACATCACTGAGTCCAAACCTCCCTGCTAAAGCAGGTTCATATAGAGCAGCTTCCACAGGAATATGTCCAAATGGGTGTTGAATGTCTCCAAAGAATGAGACTCCACAACCTCCCTGGACAGCCTGTTCCAGTGCTCCATCACCCTCACAATAAAGAGGTTTTTCCTTTTGTTCAGATGGAACTTCCTCTGTTCTAGTTTGTGCCATTGCGTCTTGTCCTGTCACTGAACACCACTGAAATGAGTCTGGCCCCATCCTCTTTACACCCATCCTTTAGATATTTATAAGCATTGATAAAATCCCCTCTCAAGCATTTCAGTCATGAAAAATGACTTATTTTCCCTTATCCGTACTTCACATGTCCTAGTGCTTCAACACTATAGTAAAATTGGACTTTAGCTGTACTAAGAGAATGGTAAGTATAGCTGCCTTTGAACTGCTTCAGACTAAACAGACCCTGGTCTATCAGCCTTTCCTCATTGGAGACTCTCTAGTCCCCTAATCATTGTGGTAGCCCTGTGTTGCATTCTTTGTAGTAGTTCCCTGTCTCTCTTGAACTGGAGAGTCCAAAACTGGACACAATACTCCAGAAGTGTCCTCAACAGGACAGAGTAGAGCAGAAGGAGAACCTCCTTCGACTTGTTGGTCACACTTTTCTTACTGCACCCCAGAATACCATTGGCCTTCTTGGCCAGAAGGGCTGTCTCATGATTAACTTGTTGTCCACCAGGAACATATACATATATACATATATGTATATGTATATGATAAACCTTTCTTCAGATAACCATCAAAGATAAATTATGCTAAGTTACCTTTGTCAAGAGTTGACTGGCAAATTCTGCAAATTCACTTATTCTCAATTATCTTTTTAAAATACATAACAGAGGTATCTTAATTCAAATGGAGGTTTAACATTTCATACTGTGATAAGCCAACATCTATGTGTCTAGGTATGTACCTCAAATATTCTTTACCACAGCTTTGACACCTGATCTGCAGTTCTGCTTTTGTTAAAGAGTAGGCTAAACAGTAAATTGTGACTCTACATTATAATTAATCCATAGCCAGCCATACAATTTCTTCTAAGAATTCATAAAAGAAATAAAAAGTAAACTGCAACATGATAGTGTTTGAAAACGAAGAAGAAATTAATAGACCAGGAAAAATGAATGCAGAATTACAGCTTAGTTGTTTAAGGATCTGTGTTTGGAGGTTTTTTTGGCTTTTTTGTTTTTCTTTCTGAACTCTACTTTGCTTCAGAATACTGTTGCTACAAAAAAATACCTTGTTTATAGTTGGCCCAGATTCCAAGGTTGAATGAAAATTGACCCAAAATTTAACAAAATAGGAAATTAAGATAAATCTTACAAGAAAAAACAACACTGAAGAAAGATCACATTTATAGGGTTGCATGCACTATGACACTTTGGTGACAAAGCTGCTTTTTTTTTTTCAGTTTGAATTGAAGGTTATTGTGGTTCTTCCATAAAATATTAGGTAGTGCAATAAAGACTGCACAAGACAATAGTATTACAGCTTCAAACCTGATTTGCTTTTCTTCTTTGAAGTGTAGTTTTCTTCATTGAAACTGTGGGTCTGGTACATATGCCAAGAGTAACAGAAATTAAGTAATATATGTATTATGTCCTTTTGTTCCTTAACAAATGACACCATGGAAATTTCCCTCTTCACCATTGGAAAGAAATATACCTTATAAAAGAGAACTAGTTCTTACTCTGTGCACTGGACCTGAAGCTAAACTTCCCAGGAAAAAACTGAAACCTGAGCAGAAAGTGCAGTGTTAACATGTGGTTGGGTTTTACTATCTTTTCCACTTTAGCAGGAAAAAAGAAATTTCATACATTGTATATCATGCCAGTCAGTCATTTTTCATCAAAAAAGTTCCTGGGATTAAAAATAAAATCAATTATATCTTACCTACTCACCTTGAAATGTCACTTGGAATTTAGAAATATAGAACATAACTGAGTAACTCCAGAGGACTTCAGACATTGAGATTAATAATAATCATAGTATCTCCCTGCAAAATATGGAGTCATTACAGAAGAGGATTATGAAGTTCTTATTAATATACATAGGTACCATGGTTTCAGCTTCACTATAATTTACTTAGTCAGTTGTCAGAACTCCAGACTATATCCTTCCTTGCTCCTTACAATTATTAAAGAAAATTAGAGTCTACATAAAGAGCAACCTGGTCTGCAAAGCCTTGGTTTTCCATTTCTGCCTCTGGGCAAAAGCAACTCGTAAGTTTTCTCCTTGATATTCATATGTCACCTTAAACGGATAGATATGTGAGCTACTTATCCAACTGTATATTAGCAAAATTACAAACTCCACTTATAACATCAAGATTTTAAAATGCTACATTTATTAACATAAACTCACTCTCTGAAATGCTGCAGAAGAACAAATACTATTCACACTTCAAAAAAAAATAAACTAACTTCCCTAAATGTCACACTAGACAATTTATCAGTCTTTGATAGAGAACATAATTTCCCCTACATCTCCAAACTGGTTATTGGATTGAACAATTAGATATCAGAAAGACAACTAAGCCTGTTTTAAGACAAGAAGAATTGTTACACACCTTGCATTGAGGGTTCCAGGGAAAAATCTTGCATTAAATTTTTTTTCATGAGTTGGCCAACAACCTCTGAATGAGCCCAATCTCCCGTGTCTTTTGGAGTCCATGTGGGGAGATGCTGAAAACAATTAAGTTAGTTTTCCCTTCTTTCCAGGAAGTCAGGAGGTATCCATTACAATTAAAAGCTGTGCTTCACAGTTTTCATGGAAGGTGATTTTTTTTGAGTTACTGGGACAATGAATGCTGTTCACCTGTACATGAAATAATTTCTTGCTATATTCACAAAATGATATGCAAACTGGAGAAAGTTTAGAGACAATTTGACCTTAAGGTCAAAATTCCATACTATCTGTAAATACATTAATGCAAAGTATAGCCCAAAAAACCATAGAAACACTCAAGAAGTCATCCTGTCCAATACCCTGCTCAAAGCAGAGTCAACACTGAATGCAGAGAAGGTTTCTCAGGGTCTCATCCAGCTGAGTTTTGAAAAACTCCAGTAATGAAGGTATCACAACTTGTCTGGGCACTCTGATCTAGTGCTTAATTATTCTCATGGGTATATTTTTTCCTTATATCCAGTTGGATCAACCCCTTCCTGTTCACAGTCATAGCCCTCTGCTTTCCTGCCTGCCTCTGTCACCTTGATGATGCTTCTGTAAGTAAACACAGGTGGCTGTTAGTGTTCCCTACATCTACCCCTGCTCCAGGCTAAGCAAACACCAATCCCCCAGCCTCTCCCAGGGTAAGGTCTCCAGACCCCTTAACCACCTTAGTGGCCCCCGCATGCACTTGTTTATCAACATCATTCTTTCACTTTGCATCCCATAATTGGATACCTTCTTTGAGATATGGTCCAATGAGTGACAAGTGAAGGAGAATAATCAATCCATGACCTACTATCTCTGCTTCTTTTGGTAGACCCCGGGATTCTGACAGCTTTGTGTCACTTCCTCCTAATCTTCCAAGTTTTTTTTCTCAGATTCTTGCTTTCAGGATTCTTCAGAACTGGGACCTAATTTGTCAAGGTGTACATAGGTGGGGTGAAAAGAATGATTAATTTATGATATAACCAGTAATTGTCCCAGTAGGGACAATCCTACTGGAAGGATTCAGTAATGATAGAATCATCAGTTTTCATGTATTATTCCATAGTGTGGAAAAGAATATATTACATATTTATTTTCTCCTGGATACCTGGATAGCCATCACACATCACTGAAGGGTATGAAGCAGAGGTGTGAAGAATGGACTGATTGCCTTTAATCATAACAAGTTTGCATTTTTGTAGAGTTGTGTCTAAAAGACTATTCATTAATTCCTTTGGATCAGTGGCTGATGTGAATTAGGTGGTTGGTTGGTTTGGTTTTTTTTGTTGTTGGGTTTTGTTTGTTTGTTTGTTTTACATATACTTCAATAGAGTAAAATATAAAAGTACACTGTGCAAACCAAAAGCATTGTTAACACTTTGCATTTTATTTGGCCAGTAACCATGTTTGAAGGACAAAAGACTTCCTTTACCAAGCAGAAGAAAGGAAAAAGGAAAAGAGCCCAAAGCTACCTACTGTGATGATTTTTCATCTAACTTGTTACACTAATTTCAGCCTGTTGACAAGAACAAGCAGATATTCTTTTGTTCATCACAGTTCCGCTCATGGTTGAACACACTGTGAGATTATGAGAAAATAAAAAATCCACACTTTGGGGTCCCTGCAATTTCTTTTTTAATGAAAGTAAAAATAGGTTTTCAAAGTCTCTAGCTTCAATGATCACAAAGATGTCTTGAAAACAAAACTTTCAATAACATTTGGATTTTTATGGCAATAATAATGATATTTTAAAGGAGCTGATCTCATTTTTACTACAGACCCACTGCTGAGAGAAAGTAATTTATAACTGTTATTTAATACATGAGTTCACACTGACTTCAATGCGATCAGCATTTAATTTTTACTATTTATTCTAAATAGAGCCTTGAGTACCTGGAAAGGAATGTTCTTTTCCTTCCTGCACATTGTTAATGTTTAGTCTACGACTCCTCTTTCTACTTTGAAAGAGATAGAGTAAATTTCCCCAAAACAAAAGCTCAAAATCCAATATATTTTAAAATTATACAACAGGTAGTTTTAAAAAGTCATAACTGATTAATAAGATAATGCCCAGTTCTATTAAATCAATGTCATTTAGATAAAGCTATACCATTCATTTGATCAGGATCTAAAATGATGGATTCATAAAATGACTGATCAAAACAGTCACCAAAACCCTAAAGTCTTTGTGTAGTCTGCACTGTATCTTGTCCAGGTGAGACTTCAGTTTAATTACACTTCTTTTTTTTTCTGTATGTGATCAGCATACACATAACTGTGCATCTAGGATATCTAAACATTTCAATTTTTCACAGATACTGTGATAATAGGATGATAGAACAATGATCTATTAGAAAATTAAAAACTAGTTTTCAAGATTCTGCCTGAAGCATGTCAGTTTTCAGGAATGTCATTATTTAAAAATAAAAATAAATAAAAAAAGTTGTAATTTTCACGTTTATGAAAATTGTTTATGAGGAATATTCATTTTGATAAATAAAACATAATTATACACTTATTTTTGACATACAGTAAAATATTAATTCAAATACTGAAACACATGAAATATTAAATGTAATAATACGCTTAATAATTTATTATTTTTTACCATTTTCTAAATGAAAATTACTCCATATATCTCAATCTGACTTTTTTTCTCTATATTAATTAAAGGGAGAGGTCAAGTTTGATTTTTTTTTTTCCCAATTTAAAATGACAGAGAAATACTGGAACCTCCAGTTCCAGGTTTTTGTTTTCACATGAGTTGCAAGGTGCTTTGGACTGTTTAGGAACCTGGGAGGCAATCTTGAAGGGTAAAGGTTGGACATTCTTCAAGAAGGAAATCTTAGTCTGGCTACTGCCATAAACAATGATAAAAAAAATATTCCTATAAATACATTAACAACAAAAGAACTAAGGAGAATCTCCATCCTTTATTGAATACAGAAGGAAACATAGTGATTAAAGATGAAGAAAAGGCTGATGTACTGAATGCCACCTTTGCCTCAGTCTTTAATAGTAAGACCAGTTATCTTACTATTGTTGTCTTACTGGACTCCAGAGTGTCCAGCCCCCTGAGCTGGAAGACACGGATGGCGAACAGCAGAATGAGCCCCCATAATTCAAGAGGAAATGGTCAGTGACCTACTACACCACTTAGATAAACACAAGTCAATGGGGCCAGATGGGATCCCCCCAAGGATATTGAGGGAGCTGGCAGTTGTGCTCAGCAAGACACTTTCCATCATTTATCAGTAGTCCTGACTAACGGAGGAGATTCCAGTTGACTGGAGATTAGCAAATATAATACCCATCTACAAGAAGACCTGTAAGGAGGATCCAGGGAGCTACAGGCCTGTCAGTCTGACCTCAGTGTTTATGGAGCAGATCATCTTGAGTGCCATCATGGTTTATGAAAGGAAGGTCCTGCTTGACTAACCTGATCTCCTTCTATATCAAGATGACCTGCTTAGTGGATGAGGGAAAAGCTGTGGATGTTTTTTATCTGGACTTTATTAAAACCTTTGACACCATTTCCCACAGCATTCTCCTAGAGAAACTGTCTACTCTTGGCTTGGATAGGCATGCTCTTTGGTGGGTAAGAAACTGGCCCAGAGAGTGGTGGTGAACTGAGTTAAATCCAGTTAGCAGCTGTTTGCAAGTTTTGTTCCCCAGGGCTCAGTACTGGGGTCATTCTATTTAATATCTTTATCAATAGTCTGGAGAAGATTAAATGTACCCTCAGTAAGTTTGCAGATGACACCAAGTTGGGTGCAAATGTTGATCTGCTTGCGGGTAGGGAGACCCTACAGGGGGATCTGGACATTCTCAATTGATTGGCTGAGGCCAATGGTATGAAAGTCAAAAAGGTCAAGTGCCAAGTCCTACACTTGGGTCACAACAACCCCATACAACACTACAGGCTTGGGGAAGTGTTGCTGTTTATACCAGGAGAGGAGAGATGCAGCAACACATAAATTCAGCAAGAACAGGCAAAAGAAGCGACTTTATTAATTTATAACCCCGTTTTATATATTCTAGCCTCATAGGGAGTTTGGTCAGTGATCACCCATCTCCTAGGGTGATTGGTTGAAGTCCTACAGCACCCATTTCAAAATATTTTTCCAATGTACCATAAACAGAACTTAGCAAAACACCACGTGTTAGTCTAGCTTACAAAAACCATCCTGCTGTTTTTCATAACATGCATGAGAAAGGCAGGATTCTCACCAAATATTGTGAGAACCTGAGAAAATCCCTTTGCTATCAGCTTTTCAGCATCCACAGGGAAGGGTGGCTGGAAACCTGCTGCATGGAAAAGGACCTGGGGGTGTTGGTCTACAACCAGCTGAACATGAGGCAGAAATGTGCCCATGTGGCCAAGAAAGTGGCCAATATTATTCCATCTTGTATCAGAAATACTGTGGCCAGAAGCACTAGTGACATGGTCATCCCCCTATACTCGGTGCTGGTGAGGCCACACCTCAAATACTATGTTCATTTTTGGGCCCCTCACTACAAGGCTACCATTGAGGTGCCTGTAGCATGGCCAGAGAAAGGCAACAAAGCTGGTGAAGAGTCTAGAACAACACATATCTTATGATCAGCAGCTGAGGGAACTGGGGTTGTTTAGCTTGGAGAAAAGGAGGCTGAGGAAAGATCTTATCAGTATCTACAAATAACTGAAAGGAGGGTGTAGTGAGGGGAGTGTTGGTATCTTCTCCCAAGTAACAAGTGATAGGACATGAAGAAATGGCCTCAAGTTGTGTCAGGGCAGGTCTAAATTGGATATTAGGAAGATTTTCTTCACAGAAAGGGTTGTCAAGCACTAGAACAGGCTGTCCAGTGAAATGGATGAGTTACCATCTCTAGAGGTATTTCAAAGACATATAGATGTGGTGATGAGGGACAAGGTTTAGTGGTGACATGGCAGAGCTGGGTTAACAGCTGGACTTGGTGGTCTTAAAAGTCTCTTCCGACAAAAAAGATTCTATGATTAGGACAAGGTATCGTTCCAAAAACTGAAGGTGTGTAGGGAAAGTCATGGAAAATGGTAACAAATTAAGATTTGCTGGGTACCACTCAGAGATATATTTAAAAATACATATTTAATAACATACCTTCAAGGGGGAACTACCTGAACAGATATGGTAGAAAGAATGAAGACATATGTCTGTTTAAAAGAGTTTTCCTCATTTCTAATGTGCCCTAACACCCTACAGATGTTATCAGAATTAACACATTGAAAAATTGCATCTGTATTTGCTTTGCTAAGCACAGAAGATCGATTAGTACAACAGTTTTATAGTAGAATGTGTATTTTATTGTTCACTGTCTAGTCCTTTATTAACTAATAGGAAAAAAAGCAGAACCTCACACAAAACTTCTCTACCTGAATCCACAAGCTGATCAACAAACCCCTGCAATGGAAGAAAGCTTAGAGGACTGGGGCACGAGCAATGTGCTCATGAAGCTCTGAAGGGAATCTAGGGAGTGGCCACAGCTGTTGTAAAGGAACCTGAACTCATCTCAATGCCAAGGGGACCAGAGGGTTGCCTTTGCTGTACTGGTTGAGTGGGTCAACAGGTTGTGCACATGGCCTTCCCTAAAATAATCAATAGAAAGTATTATCTTTCTTAGGTAGTCAGTCCACAACGAGGGAAGTATACATGCAGCTCAGCTCAACATAGAGCATAAAATCAAATGACCAACAAAATGAATTTTGAAGACAGCAATGGGCTTGAGCTGGCTTCGAGCCATGTGTGCCTCCCAGGAAATCGGGGACATGCAAGCATCATGATGGTAAGTATATAGAGACCGGTAATGGGAATCACATTTGTATCGTGATGCAGATGTATTGTAATTGCTGTATTATGCTTGTGTTGTGATTTCAGTACATTGTTGTATCGCTCTGATAAATCAAAATCCTATGTAACATCAAATGCATTCAAGTAAGTAACTTTGGTTTTAAAACAATAAACCCTTTTTGTATAGGATATCTAAAAGGACCCATTCAGAGAGTATTGGACACTTGACAACCCTGCAAAGGTATATGCCTTGAGGAAGATTAGAAAGTGGTCCTTCAGAGTAAACAAGCAAATTATCAATTGTTCCCTGTTTCTTGAAATTTCTTGAAAGCACAAGAGGAAGCAGATCAAACAAATTATCCTTTTTCTGGAACAATACACTGTCAGAAGGGAAGAAAGCTGACACAGAGAAGACTCAGGTACAGTAAAGTGCACAAAGGCATACGAAATTTCACCAGCATCTGGAAGTAAGTTATACAGATGAGTATATTCAGATGATTGCAGCTTCCAGATTCACAAAGTATGAGCCCTTAGTTATATTAAACAGAGAAAGTTAAAAATCTGAACTGTACCTGGTTCACATAACACTAGATTCTGCTCTAATCTGTAGGTAAGTGGAAAAAATTACCAACATGCTATCCAAAATAGTTGAATATTTTACACTTTAATCAAAGCAGACATACTAACTGAAAAAAAGAAAGATGCTGTACTAACTTGTAAGAATGTATTCTTTATATATAATCAAATTCTAATATCTTAATATGATATAGGCATCCTTCTGCCAGCTTGAAGTTATAATTTGTGATGAAATATTTTCTTTAATCTTAGAAGACATGTAACCTGAAGGAAAAAAAAAAAACCCTAAAAAAACCCCCTACAAAACACAAAATGCATTTCATAGTACCCCACAGACTAATGCCACCATTTTTGCCAGTGTCATAAAAATGTTTTCTGATCATTTCTAATTTTTCTTGAAAGTTTTTGACATATTCTTGTAATGCCACAGGCTAAGTCTTTGATCTTCATAAAAACTTTTAAATCCATATTAACTAGTTAACACAAACCAAATCCTTTTCAACAAAAAGCACTAATTTTCACCATTTTAAGACAGCCAGGTTTTAGTATGATTTTAAGGTTATAAATAGCAAGTATTATTATTTCATAAGTTACACAACATTAATATTTATTTACATGACTACTACTACAATTGCCAGTTATAAGTTATAGGCAAATTGTCCTTTTCCTATTACATCCCAAACTGAAATCCCAAATCAATCCTATCTAATATTTCTACTACTAATTTGATTCAAGATTTATTGACAAGCACAAAAATATGACCAACAGAGGGTATTTTTCAGAATGAAATACAATTAGTGAAAAGAAAAAGGTATACATTGTTATTTAAATTACCACCAGTCTGCAGATCTTGATGGACAAATTGTTGCTTTGCCTTGCCTTCTCAGCTAGTACCTCCACAAAGTTTTGGGTTTTTTTTCCTTAAAGAACAGCATTTGACAAACATAACAAAACTAGAAACGAATGATGTTAACAATGAGGTTACAGAGCTCAAATGAAACAACTTATTTGGTAAAACTTGACATAGAAGGTCCTTCTAACAACCAATCCCAGTGTGACAGATATACAGTAGGATGACTGGCCCCAAACATTTAATCTTCATTTTTATGTACTACACAAGCCTTTCTGTTTCTCAGGCTACTAAATCTAACCTGGAAATTAAAGTCTGAAAACCTAGTTATGAAAATAAAGTTTAATTTCTGTTTGACTTCAAGATAGTAATCTTCATCAACTGGACCTAGAGATTAGATAAGATGCTTAGTTGCTTTTGTATGGATCCCTACACAGTCCAAAGCTTAGCATTGGTCTCATCACAAACAATGTCTTATGTTCAGTGTGGTTTCCACTGGTCTATTTTATAAGTATCAGAACTTAATTCCTGAGATTGGACATACCAGGAAAAAAAAAAAAAAAGTAGAAAATGGCAGCAACAAATTTTAGACATCAAATGTCTTAAGTTAAAACATGTTTGTTATCTATTTATTATTAATGCTCCTTTCCTGTGACTACTAATTAATATTCATATAAACAGTTGTTTCACTCCTGTATTCACATCTTGGTATTTTGTCTTTAAAAGCACAAAAGGGTATATAGTGTTTTATCATTGTGCTGTAAATATAATCCTGTGCCCTGAAATTAAAATACTGATCATGTATGTTATTTTTCCTACCTTCAGCATCTTTGCGGATTTTTTTTTTTGCTACACAGTCATGAAGGGAAATTAGAGAACTCAAAGAAATAACAACAGGAATTTTGTTTACTTTAACCTCCTGCATGAAGGATTATATTATTAACTATGTGCATTATTATTACCTATTCTATTGTTGAATATTAGCTCAAGAAAACAGATCATTCTTACTTTAAAAATCATGACAAATGTTTTTGTTTATTAAAGTAAGATTCTATTCCCCTTTTCAATGCACACTATTAAATTATTTAGGCAGATCATATAGTGACAAATGTTGCTAATAAAACAACAGAAGAGGGGGACATCTACTTCAGAATAAATGGTACCTTAAACTAGGAAATTGTTCCTTTCGTACAATACTCATTCTCAGTAAGTCTCACAAGCATATTGCCCTTTTACAGAAAAAACTGCTCGAGACAGCAGCTACTTAAACAGAAGTGAGAATACTAGTACACATGGTATTTGAGGCTGCTCTTCCTTCAGACTTTTCAAAATGCCCACACATCTCTGGGAATACCCTGTCCCAGAAAGGCGAGCGCAAGTTATTGCAAGGCACACTTCACCCCACTCCCTTGTGCCAGCACTAGTACTCCTACAACCACATGAGTCAAAAAACTTCTTCTCCTGGTTAGTTTTCAGACAGATTTAATAAAAGACTAATTTTCAGCTGGGAAATTCATTCCCATTTGCTAACTCTACTCAGCACACAGCAATGAGAAGAGCACTTCCAGCACAAAGGAAGGGGTGGGACTGTTGCTTTCAACAGCAGCCCACATTTCTGTCTGTCTAAAGTGACTGTGGTGCTGCAGCACTCCACAGCTCTCAAGGTAGATTAAATGCACTTTTGTATTCAGGGGGAATAACAAACTGCTGTTTCCCCACTGAGATCAGTGCCTGACTAAACGAGCATTCTTCTCTGCCACCCGTTACAAAGCAAATAGGTAATTTTGAAGGTTTACACTAATCTGACTGATTTCACAGTGGAAAAGGAGAGGACTGTTACAGCTGGAGCTGATCACAGCTGAGAGGCTGCACCAAGAAGAGGGTTCAATGCTTGTCACCTTCCCAGGCAAGATGCCTGCCCCAGGCAGGTTAAAAGGAAGTTTGCCGAGGCATTGCATCCAGCTGGGGCCTGTGAGAAGGGAAACACATCAATAGTTTAGGGGGGGCTTTTTTCTTCTTTCAAATATAGTATAAGGAATAGATATCTATAAAGGAGATAAACTGTTGCTATTCCATGAATGGATTCTGTGTAGGTTAGTTTCCCACTGGCAAAAGAGGTTTTCCATCCTGCTGCTGTGATGAATTTGAGAAATTCTTAATATTCATTAATACAGTTCTGACTGTGAATTTGTACTACTAGTTAAGATTTAGCAGTGATCTAGAAGAGCCAAAAGGGTACAGACTTACAGCACTCCAAATGCTAGCATTAAGGTATATTCTATGGTTACTGCTTCCTATGGAGCACATTTCTATCATGTGGAGTAAGGTGTCAAGTTTTTCCAAGAGGACAGTAGGGAACTAGCAGTGCCTGCAATGGGATACAGGCAACCATTTTTTAAATTGGAGTTAAGTGTCTGAGAGAGTGTAGCATCAATACAGAACTAAAGTGATACACATTTGTATCTGTCATAAGTTATTAATAAGATAAGTGGTATAGAGTCTCTCCTGGGGGAAAGCTAGGAAAAAGTATTCTCTCAGGCTTTTGCTTCTGCAGGCAGAGTACAATCTACCTTCAGGAAAGACATGGAGTTTACTGTTTGTTTCACATTTGGAAAAGTAGTATCAGCACAGTTAAAATTTTCTCTTGAGGATGAGCTCAGCTGGAAGGTTGCCAGTGTCACTAGAGCCTCAAAAACTGTGTGTGCTACAGATAAGTTCTCACACAAATGTGTAATTTATCTGCTGGCTGTTTAAATTACAGTAAAAAATTTCACATAATCTTACACATGGGCCTACTGAGATGCTAGTAATCTTCAATATCCATATGATCTGTTAAAACAGTTATACATGGCATCTTAAATTCCTTTAGTTCTTTCTACAGCTATCTTCTCTGACTATGGCTTACTTCTGCTTTGAAGAGAAAAAACTTCATGGTTCTTTCAATGTTTTGTTTAATTTTATCAGGGTATAACCTTTCCTTCAAGCTAGAAAATACAAGATCCTTACCTAAATTGCTTCTCTTAAACTTACCAGTCAGAAAGGAATCTTTCTCTGCCCTCTACATCATTTTTTACCTAACCTTAGGAAAACTGTATAACTAGAATAATCTCCTTTCAGATGTTGTTGTGAAATATTCCCTTGTACTGTGGCCTTTATTCCACTTATTCCCATGCCTATTCCTTCTTTTTAAAAAAAGTGTCCATTCACACAGTGATCAACTCTGTTTTAGCTGCTGCCATGGAAGATCAGCATCTTCCATGTTTTGTACTCTGTGTATGTTATGGACACATATTCTGACATATACCAGGATATTTTCTCCTTCTCTACACCTTCTGTCCCTATCTTGAGTAAAATGCCCAACATACCATTAAGCACAATCCAAACCTTTTTACTTCATCAACCTCTATACTCCATCTCTGTATGAGAGAAAAATCAATAAAAATCATCATTATCACATATGAGGGTATATGTAACAGATGGTAGCAGTGCTTTTTTGCTACTGTAAAGCTTACTCTGCATATAATATGTACTACTTTAAAACACAAGACAAGCTGGGCAGCAGGGAAGTCTTCCTGCATGGTGCTGGCTACAGCACTGTGTATTCACTCTGTGGAGAAAAAGCAGACTGTCCATTCCCCAGAGGATCTCAGCATGCTCTGTAGGGAGAAACCAGGGCACAGAGCAGGGCAGGTAGAGACAACCTACCCTGAAGCCAGCCAGAAGACTGTGAACTGTGAGCCTTTGAGTGCAGTAGGGATGT
Source organism: Todiramphus chloris collaris (assembly GCA_025345505.1). Classification (NCBI taxonomy): domain Eukaryota; kingdom Metazoa; phylum Chordata; class Aves; order Coraciiformes; family Alcedinidae; genus Todiramphus; species Todiramphus chloris. The sequence continues at coordinate 232,821 of JANVCC010000017.1, forward strand.
GCTATCAGCAGTATGCAGGTTTCTTTTCAGCCTGAAGATGATGGAGGGAAGGAAGGCTTCCTAAGAACCCAGAGGGATGTTTTAGAGTTAATTAAACTGAGAAGATGCTGAAAGTCATAGGACTCACAGGGAAGGATGCAGAAAAGGACCACTACATAATCATGTAGTAACCAAAGAGTAATTTTTGGTTTAGATACTCTTGTTTCATCTGTCTTAGAAGATGTGAATTTTCTCTCTCTTAATAGCCACCTTATTCTATCTTATTATTTTGTTCTTTAATATACTTAGCTTTAAAGACTGGGAGCCGTTTGATGTCTTTTGTTATGCTCACTTCAAAGGAAACGGTAGGGGCTGTTCCACTACAAGGCTCTGGGCAACTCAAGGTCCTATCACAGGGGGAGAAAGAAGCATCTAGGCAGATGTTAATGCTGGATGCATTTTTGATGCAGCAGAGCTAATAGGTTCAGTCCTCTAGCTGGAGAAAGCCAGAAAGGATGAGTAAAAAGAAAAGCTAATCCCATCCCTTGTAAATTGGAGCATAAGTACGGTAGTTGCGTGAATAAAAAGGATGTGAAATACCAAGTAACAGTAATGGTACAACAGCTCTATTCAAGCTATTAAAAGGAGGATTTCTTTTCTGTTCAGTCATTTACTCGTAACTTTTATATGGGCGCCATAAGTAGCAACTTTGGAAGAGTCATTCAAATAATAGTGAAAAATACCTTCTAAGTGAGACATGCATAAGCAAAATATTGCAAGATTTGTCTTGATATACTTATGCCAGACAGATGCAAGAAGCATAACAACTGATTTTCTCTAAGTTGATGGATAAAGTAGGACTTGAGAAATCCCATCTTCTCAATCCTCTAACAGTCCTGTGAATTAACAGTTGTGAATTAACAACTGCTTGACTTTAACAGTTTACCAAAGCACCAAGACCTTTCTCTCTTTAAGTCATAATACATTTTCAGACCACCTGTTTCCAGGAATACCTTCCCCATACATAAAGCTAACTTTGCCCTGCCTTCAGAGCTAGTTATCTACCTTCCTTTGGTTTCTTGGATTGTCTCCTTCCTTTTTCCCCTCTGAGATAGTGGACATCAAGAAACAAAGGGTTTTCATCTTCTTTTTTTTGGGACTATATGTGTATTTCTTTCCCATTGGCCTCCATTCTACACCAATAAACACAATCTAAAATTGTTATTTCATTTATGTCTGTTTTCCATCCTTCATCCTCTTACCACACTGACAATTCAGGACTCTATCCTACTTCTTCATTCACGATGCATGTTCTTTCACCCGTTTTTCCTCAAGTTTTCCCATCTGTTCTCTTTTATAAGTACATCTTCCTTGAGATTGGAAACAAAAAGCAGGCATGGAAGCACCTTTGAGGAATGAAGAGGGCATACCTACATTCAGCTACAGTCTTCATGCTACATTGTGCACACAGACATGTTTTTTTTTACCAAACCCTTTCTAAATTTTCCAGTTGTACAAAATTGTATCCATCTTATCAAAATCTTCTAGATGGGGTTCCCTGTGTCCCAGCCCTTTAAATATCTGATTGCTTCTCCATGGCTTTCTCATTTTCTTTGCCTGACTACATCACAGTATTACAGGAAAATGCTGTATAATGGGTGATAGAGGTTTCAAATAAAAACATGCAAATTATCCACAATTTGTCTAAATATGCTTATGCAGGCCAGATGCAATCTGCAGCTGCAGCACAACCCTGTTTGTATTCTTCATGAGTAGAGTTTACAGTCAAAAAGTTCAGCAATATTCTCAAAATGTAACACAGGCCTCACTATGTCCTCATCAACAATCCCTTCACAGCCTACATAGCTCTCTTGTGTAGAAATTTTAAATGAAATACAAATGTTCTGTTTCACAGATCAGTGTGCTCTGAGTCAATATGAAACTAAGCATGCTTTATTTAGCAGCTATTTACACATATAGTTTAAACAACAATAAAAAGGTCTCTGGAAGATAATTTTAAGAAGCTGTTCCTGTCCACATGGTATTTTCCACACTACACAATTAGCAACTATAATGCTCCTGTAGAAAAAAGTGCTGCCTCTCTTGGAAGCACCAAGATAACACAAGTCAGCTTAGAAAAGCAACATATTGCCCTGGTGATCTGTTAAACATATATTTAGCTCCACAGTGATAACACTCATCTTTCCAAGATGAAATATGGGATCCCTTCCATCTAGGTCATCCTCAGGAACGGCACTCTCAGAAGATCAATCCTTAATTCACCACTGACCAGCTACCTGAAGAGCAGAACATTATTCAGTCCTCCATATCTTTCAGTCCAATGTGATGCCATTCTGACCTCAACCTCCTGGAGTTTCAGGCAGTTCTTTTAATATAATTTCTTTTCACAGATTTTCCTTATAGGCTGTAGTAAATTTTGCATTTCCTTCTAGTCTCACTCTGCCATCCACAAGCTTCCTTAAAACTGATTTTGCTGTGGTCTGCTTCATTAAATATATATAATTTTAAGAATTAGTATCCCTTGTTTCTTCTTGAGTCACACCACTCACTCACTGCTGTTTGTATACATACTTAACTTCAACTGAAGTGATTTAAAATAGGTAGGAGGATGTTTAGCATGCTTGCATCAGGCAATGGAATAGTTCACATTTCATTTAAATGTCTCATCGTGATATAGTAAGGTAGCATTACAAAACCCAACCAAATAAGAACTGCTGCACCTAATTTTCCTTAATTAATAATTTTCATTGTATGTGTAAGAAAATATATCAGGAAGTAAACCTTTGTACTGCAGTTGAAAAGAAAGGTCTCTGCAAACAGTGGTTGAGTACGCTCTGACAAGATCAATAGCTTTAAGTAACTGTGTGATATTCAATTGAAAAAAAGATATACTGAATACAAGATCAAAAAACCCCAAGGGATTTGATTCCTCCTATAGTCTAAATATGCAAAGAAATTCTAGACACCATTTTGCTGATCAGGGCATTTTTTTTTCCTATTTTGCAACATCAGATGGAATAAAACTGTAAAGTAAAGCACATAACACTTAATTACAATTTCCTAACTTTGAAGATGCTTAAGAAGTAAAAATCGAAGTAACTATTTAATAAATTAAATCATGAGATCAGTACTTTAGACCTTTTTCCTGACAAAATAAAATCAATTAGATGCTTAGAAAATGTTGAAATATACCTTTTTTTTTTCCTGACAAAGTATAATTTCTTAAAAGATATGAACAAGACTGGTAGATATGTTTCATTTGAAGTCTTGAATGAAAAGCCTCATTAAAATCTTAAAGAATCTGCTCCTGATGATCAGACACTATAATCTATAAATGAATTCCTATTAAAAAACAAAACAAAACAAAAAGTTAGAAAAAGATACAATTTTGTTTCTATAGAAAGATTACTTACAGTGTCATGTGTACCATCTTTGACAGCTTATTTCTACACTACAGCAAGGAAGCAGGAGCCTAAGATGAACATAATCTTTTTAAAAGGAACAATTGAAAGGGCCAGTAGAGTACCCATTGCATACTATGGAGGCACATTTGACTGCACTTCTATACTGGTTAAACCATAAAGACAAAACACACATTTGGATGAACCCACTTTCAATTCTGACATTCACTTAATATTAAAGTGTAATGCCATATATAATATGATGCACATGGGGAGCAGGAAGCCAGGGAACACTTGTTAAAGCAACACTACATAACACATTGAAATAAAAAAGGGTTTAGGCAGTATACACATTAAGGCCAATTCTAGTATGGTCTCTTTATTAAAACTGGGTCATTGTCAAAAAACTGCTGATGTTAGGATTTGTTGTCATGAATAATAAGAGCATCACTGCCAGAATGTGCAAGTCATAATAGACTAGGCACACAGAAGATCTTATGAATGATGGTAACATTTGAAGCTCACTGTAATGTTACTAGATATGCCCTCTAACTTATGCTATATTTAGCATCAGTTAAATTTCCTTGGCATCAAATCCACTGGTTCTCATAAAACTAGAAAGCAGAGGTGTTTTAAGTTCAACAGGGTATGCAACTACTGAGATTCATCAGCTCTTCTGATTTCCTGTAAGGTGCTAGGGTGAACAAATGATCTCAAATATAGTGAAAAGTCTGTATGACCATTAGGTGAATTTCTTCATGAAACTCACGGTATTAAATTGAGCATTTAATATATATCTAAGAAAAAACATCAGTGGAATCAAGTTCATTACTTTCATGAAAAAAAAAACAAAACATATTTACAGGTTAAAAAAAAAAATAAAATTAGTGAGTAGTTGCCTATAAGGATTATGCTTGTTACAAACATATATATTAAAAAGTGAAAGGGGGGAGAACTTATCGAGTTTCACTAATATTAAAGCTGTAAGTAAAAATATATACATTTAAAAGTTCTATCTATAAATATAATTTGTCAGAAGTATGTCTCATAAATATGAAATTACTTCAATTTATATTAAGCTTTTGTCCTCTAATTTCTTTTGTTCCCTCACAAAAACTCCAAGATCTTTTAGTCTCCATAAAGTAAACAAAGCAAGGGGCAGACTGCAGTTTCCCAGATAACATTGTAAGAGGAAACAATCAAGGAAAAGCATCTGTCTGCTACTTCAGCTTTGTATCTGTCCTGTAACTGTCAAGAATGGTGCTCCAGGTCAAGAGAAACCTCTATGGACCTCAGATCTGCTTCCTACCTTTTCTCACCTTGCCTCTTTCATCACATTGTTAATAGCCAACGGAATTTGTATCTCTGAACTACAATTCCCACATAATTTAAATTATCAGCAATATTTTATCTGCAGGCTGATTGTGATCATAAATGTAATAAGGCATTGCACATATTAACACATCACTCATCTTGGCCACTTTACTAACATTCCAGAGAAAAATGTTTAACAATGTAATCTATGACTCTTACTGCTAAGATTTGGAAAATAGCTTCTTTCTGTTAAAAAAAAAAAACCAAAAAGGGGAAAAAAAACCAAAAAAAACCACCAAGCACAAAACAAACAAAAAATACCCCTATCATATCATACAAAGTCTAAAAAGGATGAAATAAGGTAAAATTACTTTGCATATGGAATTTCTGATCAGTTTTTATCTTCTTCCATTCCACAGAAGAGAAAGTCAAAAGTCTCCAAACAGAATGTCTATACTTCTTTTGGCAGGGTCAAGGACACTAAAAGATTACATTTAGTTGTTTAAGGATTTTTAATGAGTTTTATGGGTAGTTACATTGCTACTATTAACCAGACCAAGGTATGTCTGTGCTGCACTATAACAACAACTTTTACTGCAACACAGGTAGGAAAAGGCCTTGGCCTCTTGTCTGAATGATTTTGTCAAGACAGAAGGGAAATTCTTGTGGTTTCTGTAGAACAGAAAGTTTTAAAGGTTGGTCAAATGAGAAAGGAGAAATATAAAGCAAATGAGCAATCTAATAAAATGAAAAGCTGAAAAGAAAAATAGGCATTGATATATAAGAATTACAGAGATTTAATGAGTTATTCAAAACAAGCAAAATCTGTGAGGCAAAGAACTGGAGGTAGCACAACCTATGTGATACTACTAACTACAATTGTATTACTAACAATGCCTTTCTGGCATCCAAACTTATGCCATCTATGTTCTTTTCTCCCCTTAGATGGGGAAAAAAAACCCACATTTCAAAAGGATTATATATTCACAGTAATGTATACTACCATTTAAACACAATTGAAAAGTCTGATAACAACCATATACCTCTGTACAATTAGAGTTTTACCCAGAGATATACAGAGCTGCCATTTGTATGTATAAATAGGCTAATCTTGCATATGCATACCACTACTGCCATATAAAAATGCATGTTGCACTAAACAGCGAAAAAAAATGTGGTCTTAACCCATAAGATTTCTCAGAGTATGCCTAACACAAACTGATAGAATTGGGTTTTTTGAAAAAAGCAATTATGGCTACCATTTTATTTAAAAAAAACAGGGGCCTTCCTTATTATCTTATAGCCTAGAGATTAAGTTACATTCATTCAAGAAGTGAGAGACTGAGCTTGAACTCTCTCTTTTGCCAGAAGCAATGCAAATCTACATTACTGGCTACAGAGAAGTTAGAATAAAAGCATTATTTTGCAAAAGGGATGATCGTTTACTAAACCACTCTAACTTGATCAAATTCATCACATACTCAGTGTCCATCAATGAAATTGCAATGGCATGCTTACCAGCGTACTTAACATAATGTGAATATGTTTTACTGCTTCTGAACAACATAATTTCTCATTCTGTTCTCACGCAGAGCTTTGAGTAAATAGTCAGCATTTTGGAAGACTAGGGTGAAAAATAAGAATCCATTGAAAAACATGTCAGGAAAACTCAATTACTCAATTTACTAATTTTACAGCTGTTATGCTGCCTGTAAGTATAGAAATGCAAAAAAGGGCATTCATCTGTCTTATGAAACTTCTTTTTTTTTTTTTTTAAATAAAAGGAAAAAAAAAGAAAAAAAAAAAAAAAAAGAAGGAAAATAAACTAAGAAAGGGTGTCCAAGGCTGAATATATTTTTAGTAAGACATCGTTAATCTTCATTAAATATATGCCGGGGCTAGCAGAAATGTCTTAGCTGTTTTCTGATGAGCCAAGAATAAGAAGACATCTAGCCAGTCATTGCCAGTGGCCAGAACCAAAAACAGGGAGGATGATGAAGAGACAAGATTAAGCAGGAAAACAATGTGATGAAGTGGTCCTATGACTGTTTTGTGATCTTTTGTTAACAAAACAAAGAAATAATACACAATATGATGTTAAACTCCACTAAAATCTGTGAAAAAAAGCAGTGTCTCACAAAGTCACTAAAATATCGATTGCTGCAAGATGAGGAGATATACCTGTGAAGTACCACTCCATATTAGGCTCATTTCTTCTACTTCTTGTTGGAACCTACTACTGGTTTACATCAGGTACAGAATGTTATGCTAGATAGATCTTTTGCCTGATCTACTACAGACTTTGTGTTCTTTCATAATAGCTTAGCTAATTTAGTTAAGAGAAGACATATATTGATTGGTTTGTCAGAAGTTGCATGACAAACAATGAACTTTCCTTACTAGTGAAGCTCAGTGATGTAAGGGTTTTATGTGAGAAACATGAAGGTAGGTGTATACGTGTGAAATGAAACCAAATTGGTATTTATGACTTTTTTTTTTTTAATTACAGATATGAATGACATTTAGCAACAACTGAAAATTTAATCAGATATATAGTTCAGGTCAGATTATGGCCCACAGTGCTGAGATTTTGTGTCTCTAAGTAGCATGAGTAGAATAACATATTTATAAGAGCCACCTAATATAGACTCATTAATGATATCTAGGTTTTTTTCAGTCTTTCTTAAAGTTTTATAATGCTATGAGAGGGAAGGAAGGAAGGAAGGAAGGAAGGAAGGAAGGAAGGAAGGAAGGAAGATTTCAGTGACTTAAGGTTTGAATTGTGGGTTTGTTTGTTTTGTTTTTCCTTGTAAATCATTAGAACTGATGAACTTTAAAAAAAACTGTGCCTAAAAGTGGTTCTAATCTTGTTACAACCTATTATTGACAGGGAAGACAATCCTATAGTTGCTAAGCTAAAACTAATGTAAAAAAAACCCAACCAACCAAGTAAACAAACAAAAAAACCCAACAAAACAAGACACCAAGAAAAACACAAACCCAAAAAAAGAAAAGCAGATAAACAAGGAGACTGTTGATATGAAAAAGAAATATTCCTTGAATAATCATTACAACAACATAAATCATGCTATTATGCAAGATATAAAACTATACTGATAACCATATATCTTCATTAAAAAATTAAACTATTTATATAAAATAAGAACTAAGGCTAAGGCCATGTCACTGTACTGTGCTCATATGCTACCTGCCTAGGAGCTGCACTGGGACACTGTCAGATGGGGTGATCTCAACCCACTGCCCAAATCCCACACACCATTAAAAAGTTGCCTCTGATCCACACGGGGTAAGAGATTTCCCATCTAACTCTTAGCTCCCTCGAAGGGAACATCCTGAGACCTACTTATATCATCTTTGAGCCCTCGAGGCAACGGGGGAGGGGTAGCAGGAGTTCCCTCGGTGCTGGAGAGCTGCTCGGGTGCTGGAGAGCTGCTCGGGTGCTGGACAGTTCCCACAGCTCTCCAGCCACGGCACCGCCCACAGGAGAGAGATTTGGTGTCAGAGGAACTTGTGGGGCCAGAAGTAGTACCCAGCCTCCTTGCCATTTCACCATATTTTATGCATTCTCCTCTAAATAATGCATAAATGCAGTTCTATTGTTTTCCTTATTTTAAAATAAATAAATAAATAAATAAATAAAATGCATTTGATCTTTATCCATTCTTATAGAACAGGAAGGAGACACTGAATGTCCTCAGCGATTCATAAAGATTGATAATGTAAATGCTGTGCACTATCTACAGGCAACATCTGTATCTTCTTTCAAGCTTATTTTTGGTAAAAAATTATATTTTCATGTGCAAGCAAGGTATGATCTCTTATCTGTATCTGTTATTTGATAGTTTTCTGAGCTCATTGTGAGCAAAGATTTGCTACGTAATTTCTCAAACAGTAAAGATCTTAATTCTGAACTTTCAAGAGAGTCTAAAATCATTGATGGTTGTGATTGAATAAAATACATATTTTAATGCTTTGAAAACTTAAATTGATGTGTCGTCCTTAAACAGTCCTATAAGTTAAATGACAAGAGTGGAGACATGGAATTGACTGTAAAATCAAGATTTCAGTGCAGTTCCAGGTGATAGATTACCTTCACATGCTCTGTAATTAAATAAAATCTCTGTATGCTTACATATAGATATACACATGTAAGTAGATCAAGATGCAAATGGATCTACTAATCTTCCTGTTCATATAAAGTTGGAGTGACAATTGTATTGGAATATTTAAAAGAAAGTCAGAGGATAAAAATGCAGTATTCCAGCACCATGATATTTAACTCACCAGTATATAGTTAAACAAAAAACAGTGTAAACAGATTACTATAGGTGTTCCTCTCAAATCCTTTTTCTTAAGGCTAGGTTCTAGCTTTCTTAATTTCTTTACTAAAATGTTACATTTAATATTTAAAAATTATCTTGGAAACTCTTCAGTTCTCTGTCTTCATTTGAGAAGGTTATTTTTACATATATTTATCCTGAGGAATACTTGTTATAATCTATACACATAGATTTTAAACTAAATAATCTATGACCTAACTGTTTGTTTTCTGAACTTTTTATAAGGAAGAGGACAATATCCATCATGAGGAATGCAAAGCACTCCCTCACAAGACCAAAGCAACAGTGCATGAAATTGAACTCAAAAAGAGCCTCCATTCTGTGTGACTTCTTGGCTGACACAATTTAGATATTTATAGCATTACGAATATGCCACTGGAGAAGAATTTGAAGCTTTTTCTAGCCAGGAAGGATTAATGAACATGTGCACCTGGTAATTACAGCACTCCATCTTTCTCAAAGCCCTCACATTGCCTCAATGGCAGAAACTGTAATGAAAAACCATTGAAAATATCAATCTGCAATTCCACAAGTCATTTAAATATTAAAATGTATACTCTCTTTTCATACTTTCTATGAACTATGCTAACAGTGGTATGTAAAAAATCAAACATACATTTTCTGCTTCAAATTATTACCTGTCATGTCTCATTTAAAATGTAAAACTCAACCTGATATGAAGCCAAGCTTTAGCTTACTCTAGTGTCAAATTAAAAAATGCATGGGAATGACTGTCAAATACTTCCTTAAGTAACAGCATAAAGAAATATCACCTGGGGTAACATGCAATTCTGAGAAGACATTAATTCCACAATACATTTCAAAAGAAAAGTTTACTAGAAAATAAGCTAATTTAAAGAGATAAGAAAAAAAAAAAAAAATAAAAAAAAAAAAAAACCCACAAAAATATAAAAATTTTTTTTTTAAAAAAATTTAAAATTAAAGAGCAACAATATAACAACCCACAGCATTCTGTACTTTTTCTTTTAAAAAGGTTTTCAGGTGAAAGCTTAAGAAGTATGCATGCTACTACAAACATTTGTCTAATATGCATACTACTAGAAATCTACAGGAGTGGGGGTGTTGTTTGTTTCTTAAAATACTACCTAGATTAACTTGAAAACCACTGTGCACTTCTTATTGGATTTTGTGATTAAAAACTAATGAAAAAATACCTGGAAAATATTGCAAAATACAAACCCTACTTCATCAGCAAAGTAGTAAATATTCAAAGTCTGTGAGCATCAATATTAGAGTTTTCTTCTGTTATTCTGGCATTTGATATACCATTAGCCTGAGGCAGACAGATACATAAATGGATGAAGCAGACCACCCAAAAGTAAAAACAGCATTACTAATACAGGTTATTTTAAGCAAAAAGCCTGAACTGCTTACAAATTAAATTAAATTTTAAAATAAATTTTAGTGAAGCACTTACTTATTGCAACATTTGAATGGAAATACAATTATAACCTAAATGCCCAGATATCTATATGAATATAAAAGTAGTCTTTTTAAAGATATTTAAGCACTGTACAACATATGAGCATTAAAAATGGAATTTTATTGTTAAAATATACTGTTCCTTCACAGATTATAGAAAAAGAACAGACTCCAATAGACATAAGTGGGTATGAAATGCTCTCTCCAGAGTATTCAACCAAACTGACTGCAATAAAGAGACTTCAAAAAGCAGCGAGACAAGAGATGTTCAAAGCACCTTGCAGCTTTGGGCTGCTGGCCTCTACTGCTGTTTTTAATACAGTTAGGTTTAACTTGGGAGCGGATAAATAATTGACAGAGATATTTTCTGAAAGCTTTGATCACCACACCATTTGTAACAAGCTCTAAAGTAGTCACTGCGATAATACTTAATCTGGGGCTTCTTATTTTAAGTGCAAAAACATCCCCTCCCACCTATTGCTCACAGACTCCTGCATCAGAATAGGAGACTTAAGATGCAGCCTGCACAGCTCTCCACACTACGCTCTCCAGCAGCAGATTCTTTCTCCAGCATGCCTATTTTCGTTTCCTTACCTTTAAAAGGCTGTCCGAAACCTGCTTAGTTCCCCCAGACGATTTCAGTTCAGAGCATCCAGCAGCGCATCCGCACAAAGCTATGCCATTGCGAGTGTGAAGAGAAAGAGCTGCTGGGATGCTGAATGGCACATCAGCCAACTTTGTGTGTATCCCCGGCTCCCTGAAAAAGCTGGACTGAAATTCTCCTCGCTTGCGGATTGGATTCAACAGCACACAGTGACAGACAGAGAGAGCAAGGATTTAAAAGGGAACGGGGGAGGGGGTGTGTGGTGTATGTGTGTGTGAAGAGAGAAAGGAAAAATCCTGCCTGATTGGATAAACCTTGCCTGTGAAATCTAAGGTGGTCTTCTGAGTCCAAGGAATACTTGTGAAACTACTCTTCTGTAATGTTTTGGTTGTACTGTGTGCCTTAGGATGCCATCTGTCTACGGGCTGATATTTCAACATAGAATGTGTTACCTATTCACATTACTAATATATTATGGAATAACATGAGAATTTCATTCTTCTTCAAAGAAAATGTCATGTGTGAATAAAAATAATTTTCTACCTAGTTAGATTTCAATTTTACTAATTTTATGTGGATCATTTTTGTACCAGTTTATTCTTTGTACTAGTTTACTAATTAGCAAGAAAAAAGTTTTTCTCCCTTCCCTTCCCTTCCCTTCCCTTCCCTTCCCTTCCCTTCCCTTCCCTGTTACATACAGATACTGATGTTTCCATACAACAGTATAGACTGTTTCACCTGGTTTACTTATCAAGTCCTTCTAGAAAATCTACCTATAACACCAAGTCCTGAATTTACACATTTCATACTACATTCAGTCTAGAATGAATCAGAGTTTATTGAAACACTACTGGGCACATTGCAACATTATAAGGCTTTTAATAGTCTTCAGCAGAGCACTGCTTACACTATTCTGAGAAATCTGTCTAAAATGGAACATTTTTGTCTGTTACACCTAATGTTGTACACATAATATACAACATACAGATTGGCTTCTTTTTCCACAAATTTAGTCCTTGTCATTTTAAGAATAATGTTGAAGAATACATGCTTTATCATAAATTCTTTTTCGATCCATATTAGTGTACAAATTTATTTCCACTTGCTGACAATGAAAAATACCATTTTCCAGTGGCTCTACTCTTTGGCACTGGTACAGAAATTTGAGGTTAGAAGCTGAAGTAAAAGTGCCAGGAAGATAAGAGGCCAGATGTACCACAGAGGTGATGACCTCATTTGGCAAGAAATACACCTTGGATATATAGTTTAAATAGCACAGTTTATTTCAAGCAGTACTTATTTTTAGTGAGGTTGGTTGAGGCGGAGCACCTCTATCACCTCCAAGGTCTTAGGCTCCATTAAAAGAAGTAAGGCACATAATAAAGGACAAGGAGGAAAAAGGACCACCAAGGTAAAAGCGACAGCAACTTCCACAGCTATGTATCTATTCACAGTATATTTCTTTTCTTCACAAACATTGTATCTGTCTAAATGATAAGGAGTTAACATTCCAAATTTCATTGCCAATTATGAGGTGTTAAATTGGCCTGTATAGGTTTGTGGCTCCTGTTGACCTCATCAAACACCTGTGATTTCTAAGCAATCAGTCTCTAATGAGTTTAGAAACAATAAACAGAAGTTAAAATGCCAGATGTATTTCATTAATATTAAAAAAAAAAAAAAATTAAACTCTCTTAAGATGTATATCTTGAAAATTTTAAGTTTAATAAGTACAAAATGTTCTTTGGGTTTGCATTATTTTTTGCTAATGCAATCATCCTCTAGTGACTGAAAAGAAAAAGCAATATGTATGCTCTGCCTCTGTCTTTTTAATATAGTTAGTGCCTTATCAGCACTCAAACACACTTTTGTGAGCATCTCTGGAAAACTAGCTAGAATGCTCAAATACTTTAGTTCTCTTTCAGTCTTGTTTCATTTTATTGTCTTATAATGCAAACATCTGTAAGGTACTGAAAAATATATTGTAAATTTTAAAACCTGGCAAAATCTGTGCAGCTAATGAAAAGAACATCTCAGAGAAATCTGAAATGCACAATATAGCTACCAACTGCAATTTTCTATACAACCATCACAAGTAAATATACTTAAAACTTACAATATTGATATTTTTTTCTTAAAGTAGATTTTTGTAATTATTTGTTAATGTCACCTAAGATCACAAAAATACAAAAAAGAACCCCAAAAAAGTTACTATAATAAAAATTTAAATATATTAACTGAAGGTTAGAATGTAAGATCATTGAAAGAGTTGTGAACAGAAAATAATTCTCAGCTGCAAGCTCTGTGATTAAAGTACTTAGTATTTAAGGGCAGTTAGTCTATGATCTTTCCTGTGCACAAAACCCACTGAAAGCAAAACAGACCAAGACTTTAAAGGGTTTCCTTGATTATGTTTGATCACTAAGTAAGTAGGAAACCAGATAACCTCCTGGCAAATAATTCCTTATGTAGCAGAGTACAATAAACTATTTCAGGAATTATATTGCATATAGCTTTCTTGACTAGTCATGTGTACTTAGCAGTCTATTTTGTGTTCTATGCAGAAATATTGCATACACATAATAAATATACATTTGTAGTTCCTTTTAACTGTAGTATAAAAGGACCAAATATAAAGCCACCTCCTTGTAAAAAGATTCACACATTTATCCCAAATTTGGTTTATGACACATTCTAAAATAGTTTTACTATCCTCCCTGATATCTTGCAACCTTTCAACAGAGGATAAAAGCTAACACCTCCACAGCTCCCCAGTCAAACACATTTCTTTAAGAAAGCCACAGAATTAGACCCTGAAAAAAAAAAAAAAAAAAAAAAATCACTAAAATGACCCTGTTGATTGCCTCTATCAGAGAGTTAAACACAGATAAAATGGTTTCTAACCTATGTAAGCTTTAGTGTATGGAGAACAAACAATTTGACTTAGCAAATGAATAGGAATTCAACAGAGAGACATAGATGTGCTTGCCATACCCTGTTCTACAACAGACATAGATAATCCAAAGAAAACTCTAGCTAATGTAGAAGACATCTAATTTGCATGTGGAAAAAAAAGCATATCAGTGCAGAAGGTTCATATCAGAGAACTCTGTGGCCAGACAAACCCCATAAGGGTTTCCTCATTGCACTTGGATCATCATTTAGAATAACTCTGTAACGAAGGTAGAATCATGGAATCATAGAATCATTATGGTTGGAAAGGACCTCCAGGGTCATCAAGTCCAACCTTTGTCCTAGCATTTCTCTAACCACTACAACATATCCTCAAGCTCCACATCTAATCATTCTTTTAACACCTCCAGGGATGGTGACTCCACCACCTCCCTGGGCAGCCTGTTCCAGTGCCTAACCACCCTCTCAGTGAAGAATTTCCTCCTAATATCTCATCTAAACCTCCCCTGACACAACTTGAGTCCATTCCCCCTCATCCTATCATTACTAATTTGAGAGAAGAGACCAACACCAGCCTCTCTACAACCTCCTTTTAGGTAGTTGTAGAGGGCAATAAGGTCTCCTCTCAGCCTCCTCTTCTCTAGACTAAACAAACCCAGTTCCCTCATCCACTCTTCATAGGTCATGCTTTCCAGCCCTTTCACCAGCTTTGTTGCCCTTCTCTGCACTCACTCCAGCACCTCAATGTCCCTCCTGTACTGTGGTGACCAAAACTGGACACAGCACTCAAGGTGCAGTCTCACAAGTGCTGAGTATAGGGGTACGATCACCTCCCTACTCCTACTGGTCACACTGTTTCTGATACAGTCCAGGATGCCATTGGCCTTCTTGGCCACCTGGGCACACTGCTGGCTCATTTTCAGATGTCTGTTGACCAACACCCCCAGGTCCTTTTCTGACAGGCAGCTCTCCAGCCACTCCTCCCCAAGCCTGGAGCGTTGCTGGGGGTTGTTGTGACCGAAGTGCATGACCCGGCACTTGGCTTTGTTAAACTCCATACAATTGAGCTCAACCCATCTCTCCAGCCTGTCCAGATCCCGCTGCAGAGCCTTCTTGCCCTCAAGCAGATCGACACGTGCTTAATTTTGTGTCATCTGCAAATTTACGGAGGGTACATTCAATTCCCTCAGTACAAGTGGTCTTGCCCTGCTTACTGACACTTCTGCTTATGACCATATAGGAGACTGTATTTTGCATGTCAACAAAAGCCTGTAGTGCAATGGGTAGCCAAAGGCAGGAGAATTCATGAAAACTCTAGGGAAAAAAAGTGACTTAAGTTAGAGGCAGTGATTGCTACTAAATGAGACTGCCATATTTATCAGCTTTGAAAATTTCGATTCACTCTCCTGCTGAGCCTGACACTTTTTGGTCAGACAGGTATCATAACAAGAACGCAGAAGAAAAAATAATTTCAGCAGAATTAAAAGGACTGTATCTCAAACATGGCACTCATTCTTTGCAAAAGAGCACAGGAGTATAAGGCAGACACAACAGGCACTTTATAGGTTATTTGCAGGAGGTATTAAAACTTAAGAGTAAAGGTGACATAGATGGGTAGATGATCTGCATAAGGCTCCTTCTTGTTATTAACTCTATTTTTACTGATAAAAATAACATAATTTTATCTTTAAGGTGCTCTTGTCATTATTTAATTTGGCCAAAGATTCTTGAAAAGAGATAATTATACAAAGGATGCAGTCACACACCTGAAGTTGGCATAGTTTATAGCCTACTGTGTCACATAAGATGAAAGGAATTGCAATATTACCACAGAGAGTTGTAGATTCATATAATTCTTTATCCTTTTAGTATTTACATCCATGTTTCCTACTGCCCATGATTTGACAGAAATTTAGGTTTTAGCCTTGTTGATGCACTACACAAACAAGTACCACAAATACTACAAGGACACGAGCAGGAATGAAAAATTACATTAAGAGGAGAAGAATAAAAAAAAATAACCTTCAGTTTGCTCTGAAAAAGTGAACACCCCTGCACAGCAGTACTATGAAGTCCTAATTTAATTAACTCCACATAGTGTTTTCTTCTTGTTCATTCTGCATGAACATCATGTCTGCATGACATTCTAGCAAGGGTTTTAAGTTAGATGAGTCTTGTTACTGTCAGGGACACTGGCTTAGATTGCAAATGGCTATTTTTCTTGAAAGTTATATTAAAAAAAAATGTATTAAGTTTTATTAGTGTAACCTACCAATTATAAGTTATTAGCAGTTTCTAAAAGGATAGATAGGTAAGAAATTCCTTAATACACTTACAACATCAAAGTTGAACAAAGAGCGGAGTAGAAAGTGCTCTTTCACCTATAACAAAAAATACTGCCTGTACCTGCTGTGCTATCAGCATGGTAGATCTTTGTGCCAATATACTGCCTATTTCTTCCGATAAAACTGCCAGCCTGTGTCCTCAGTTCTTAGCATGTGTGCACATTACTTCTAGATGGAATAAAGAGTTTATCCCAAAATTTTGCTTTGATATCAAAATTTTATCTCAAAACTTTGCATCTGAAAAATAATACAGTCATATTGTACAATGTTTCTTCCCTGCAGGCAAAATAATAAATTTGCCAAAAGCCTATATACAGAGTACTAGCGATTGCAAAAGGTGCAGGGATGCTCTACCCACATTCTCTCTGTTGATATAAACAAAACTGATCACCTGCCTTATTGCCTGATCAAGTGACTGTTCACCTGACAGTTATTAGGGAGGAGGGGTTAAAACAAAGTTCTCATCCTGTAGTTGACATCATCGCATCTTAATCCATTGGATTGAGCATGGTCACGTAAGGACATCAAATACAAGATTTTATATATTAACACATTTTTAGAGAAAGATTTAATAAAAGAAGGTGATTTACCATGACAATAATTTCTTTAGTCTTATCATCCAACAAGCATAAAAAAGCTTAATTTTTATCTTCAAATTATAATTGTCACTATTTCAGTGGAGTGAAAAAATGTCAATAAGTTTTTTGTTGCTTAGTATTTTTAGACCAATTGCCATATATGTTGAAGAAAATTATAAAGTGCATTCTAGGAAGGTTGTCAGCTATATTAAACATCCTGAATAGTTCCAGTAGTTCTCTATATATATTTACATATATAATCTTACCACTGAAAAGCACATTTTAAAGCTAATATTTGATTTTGCTTCTTCTGTATGTCTTGTCGTTCCATGTGAGATGAAATTTAGCATGAGAAATTGTTCTGTGATGAAATAAAGCATCACTCAAAGTGTGCACACCAGTTAGAAAGATGAAATTATTCCACTTCAAAGAAATGCATGTTCTATTTAGACTTGTATTTTATCACACTGGGCTTGGATCTTAAATATTCATTTTGATTATGTATTATTTCACTGATTTATTCCCTCATTAATTCACTCCTATAGTAATGTGATCAACTTCAATGGATATATTTAAGCTGTTACATACATCTTATCTCTTTGTGCTGCACCAAATTCCTCCATCAAAATAGTTAATTAAGAAATAAAATCAAATTTCTCTTAATCTCACACGAAAGCATAATTTTATCCTTGAAAAAAAATACAACTTAATTATGAAAATGAATCCATGAATTATGTGAAGACATGTGGGTAGTATTAGAAATGAGCATAGAAAATGACAAGTCGACAACAGTATTCACATTTGATTTAATACATCAAAAATGAAGCAAGAGTGTGTCTAGAGAGCTCAGTGGTCATATCATCTGAGAGATATATGATAACCTAATGAGTGTCGATAAGAAGATAAAATGAGATACATTAATTTTGCTACTTAATGGTTTGTAAAGTCTTTTTATTGTTTGCATTCATTTTGGTGTCTCTGTTAAAAAGGCAACATAGTACAAAAGTACTCAGTCTCCGAATTTTTTCTGCTCCTCAGTAAGATATTTTTGCTGAGAGGGCAGGATCAGTTAGTCTGTTTATTTATGATTAAAGGAGTTAAGTTCTTTTATCTCAGTGGAATTGATGACCTTTTAGCCCCTTGCTTTCTCAGATGCCTTTGATTATCTTATGTCCTTTATCTGCTTATCCATCTATGGAAGAGAACAGACAATTTACTTATCTGGAGTATCTAATATTAAAAATAAGTGCATGCTGCTGAACGACGTGGTGATGCGAATATGATCATAGGGAAACATGCCATTAGATTCATGAATAAGGCGGTGATAATTCAACTGCCTCTTAGTAGAATGTAACATCGTTTAAAAAGTTGATTTGCTTTTTTTCACTAGCATAATGGAGGAGACTATAAGACTTTATCTTATGGTAAATATAAGGCTATTCAAATCACAGACAGTTAAGTCACTGAAGGCAAATTCTTCCTGACTTTTTATTTTCTACTTTCTTCCTTCCGTTTCTTTTCTGACTCAGACACCAACAACAGCAACAAGACAGTAAAGTCATCTACAGAAACTTCATGTTTTCAGGAGCAGAAAGTACTAGCATGTTCTATTTATGTCATCACTGTGGCTGGTGTGACAAGCTGGAATTTTACAAGGCTATGTCATGAGTGAAAAGTATCACAAAGAAAAAAACTGTTACACAAAAGACAGATCATATTTAGTAAGTCCCATTTCTCTTCTCAGTCTAATTAACTTCCATATGGATGATAGGGAATTCCAGGCATGGCTAACGCAAACTGCTTTTTAATTACTTGAAAGTAATGATTGACAACAGTTTAATCTACCGATTAAAAAAATCTCCAACCTTTCAGCTAAAGAATCTACAATTATTTAATATAGATTTCTTATAGTGCTATGACTATTTCTTCAGTTTCTGTATTTGGAATATTTGCTGCCTCCTTCTAATGAAATAGACATCTTTTTTTTTTTTTTTTTTTTTTTTTTTAATGCAATAAACAGGATATTCTAGCAATTTATTAAGTCATCTAATTGTTTTGTTATTCCATGCCTTTATTACTTGTAAAAGCTTGAACTTGAGAATATATATATATATATATATAAAATAAAACCATTGTGTATTGTGCTACTATTATGAAGGTGAATAAAAATAGATAGCATTGCAATTGAATAAATTCATTGTTACAGGCTTGACCAGAAATCATAATAGGGGTAGAATACTGCCACAGTTTGGCTAGATAATACAGGTGCAGATAATAGACAGTTTTATCCATCTTAGAAAAGCTGCAGAAGAGCCGTTGAGCATCTCCAAGGTCAAATGTAAACTTGACATTGTATCACTTATACCACAATGTCAGGAAAAGATACATCACAACTATAAATTTATTAGTGTGAATAAAATTTTATATAGTATTTGCATTTTGAAAGCAATACGGAAACATTAACTCCTTAATCCTCAAAATACCCCAGGAAGATTGTTAAGTACAGTAAAGTAAAACAGATCATGGAAATGAAAAAAGAAGAAAATTAAATTCACAGTTACAGAAAAGGCCTATATAAAAACTGAATTAGATGAAACATTTCCATGTTTCTTATGTATATGCAGTCCATAAGGGAACACTGGCAAAAAAAAAAAAAAAAAAAATCCATTAGATCAAAACAGTAAAATAAGAAACTGGATGGTTATATAAATTCTAAATGCCTTGGGATTGACTAATACTGAAAACAACTTAGCAGGCTTTTACATGTGAAAGTATACACACCAATAAAGACCATAAAATTATATTTAAGATTGACTGATGATTCAGCTGAAGATTTCTGTTTTGTTAGACTGAAACATGACTGTTTCCTACCTTTCCTAATGTTTTGGGGAGGCATATTTTTTTTATGAGAGCTAGTTAGGAAGTTCATCCAATAAAGGTCACGAGTCATTCCAGACGATATACTAGTAGTATCTTCCCACACACACAGTTTCAAAGACATAGCTATTGTTTTAATTCTGCCTTAGTTTCAGCAAATAGGAGAGGTGTAGTCATGTGATATTCATAATCTATTTTACACTAACTTTTCCATTGTTCTAGAGAATGGGTGCCCTCCCATTCTTCTGATGTCTTAGATAAAATTAACATCAATACATAAATACCTTTGTTATCCTGCCCTAGGATTTTACCTTACACTACATTTTGATATCTAACTCCACTGACAAGTACTTATTTTCTACCATCCTCCTCCAATCCATCTTTGCACAGAACATTAATTACATGTCTTAAAAACCACTAATTGTTGCCCTAGCACAGTTAATTTCAAGATAAATCTTGAAGATAATTCAAAAGTGGAAAATCCAAAGTCTACAGAAAATGTAGCAATGGGATTTAGCTCATATATAACTTTTCACATCTACAGACAGATATCTGTAACCGAGATATTTATATAAAACCTGTAGCCAATAGAAATAGATACTTCTAGGGCACAATGGGTCTCATGTTAGTGTGGATATTTAAAATAAATCAGATTAATTTTATCTCAGATACACCTACCACGTTACATTAGCTATAAATGGAGTTCAAAATGATCCCCTGTCTACACTGTAGACATGTAAAGCTAAGTGAGATGAATCTCATGTATCTATATTTAAAAAATGAAAATACTACATCTTGCATAGACTGCAGTGGTTTTCCTTTATATATATATATATATATATCTGTTTTAAGTTTTCCCATATAAATTTGGGTTCAGAGTATTTTAGGGATAGGATTTTTGTGTTTTACTCTAACACCTGTTTTCCCTGAATTTTGAGCACAATCTTTTCCATTAATATGAGAGTTTTAGCTTCTAGACATGTTGCACATCAGAATGGACTCTCAGAATTTCTCAGAAAACTCACCAGAAGTAGAAGTTAGTGGAGTTCATAATCT
Organism: Todiramphus chloris collaris; assembly: GCA_025345505.1. NCBI lineage: Eukaryota > Metazoa > Chordata > Aves > Coraciiformes > Alcedinidae > Todiramphus > Todiramphus chloris. Next base: position 253,713 of record JANVCC010000017.1, read on the forward strand.
TAAAAAAAATACTGAATGCTACAATAATTTAGAAATTCACTTTCATATCTGTTTTGTGGTATACTTCAAAAGTCTGATTCAAGGGCAAATGGCTATCTTCAACAGACTTTGACTTAGAGTAATTATAACAGGTGTCACAAAGTTTCACATTATTTACAGAAAAAATAGGTGCATATACAGTGAACCTGTGCATATACAGTGAACAAAGGATATAGCTTCTATAATTTGTTGTAATAAAACACTGAAATAACAAGCAGCAATTCAAACACTAAACAAAGAAAATCTGACCTGTGTCAAATGTTAGATATGTGTTGTGAAATGACACTCCAGAACATCCACCAAAGAAATAATTTTAAAACTGAATCCTTTCAATAACGACAAAGACCCTATGAAGTCAGTGGTCATCTACTAACTGTTTGAAACTACAGAATACAGTAAAGTTTTTAACAAAATAAAAAAATGGTGGAAAAGACAAAACCAGATTCATCTGAGAAAGCTAAAGAACTTTTACACTTTCTCCAACAGCATCTGTTAGGAAAAGCTGATGCAGGCATCCCTTTAATACAGTGTAATCACGTCTTATTAAGTCTGTCCTAGTTATATCTGAATTAACTCCACACTACAAAAACTACCAAATCAATAGCTAACAAGAAGTCATTTTGTTCACATTATCTATATTCACTACTTTTTTTTATAATCACAATACACCTTTACCAGATTATACCTTTACAATATACCTTTATCAGATTAGTATTTTCAAAATCTGTCAGATATTTTTATTATGAATGCACTACACAGTAACTAGCACTTAGCTCTATCATTTAATAACTTTTTAGAAGGAATACTGTGATTAATCTAAAGTCCATGTCAAGTATGTATCATTTATACCAAAGTTTTTTTTTTTTTTTTTTTAATGTAAATATAAAAGTCTTATTGTCCTGAGCATAAAGTACAAACATCAAGATCTCCTTTAGCTGACCTTAGTCCATCCAGTTAGCAGATCTACTTGATATTTGAAACTAATAGAAGGTTTTAACCATCAGATATTACAGATCTCTAATCTGGAGTGAAGTAGCTGTTTAAACTTTATTATGTGTTAAAACCTGAATTTATTAAACAAATATTTTTCTCTCTCTCTTTTTTTTTTTTTTTTTTTTATCAGGGCACACACAGATTAGATAAATATAACCAGGTTTATAAAAATAGTTTCTTCCAGAAAAACAACAGCAAAGTAAAAAGTCCATTTGTGTCCTGAAGTTTTATTTGTCTGAAACATTCACTAGGACTGAACCAGATCTGAGTACTAGGAGGCCTATTCTTCACAAAACTAGATTTTAAGAAAAGGATTATAATATATGAAATAAATCTGGTTTCAGTGTCAGTTGTTCTAGCAAAAAACCCACATGCTTTAACAAAGCATTTAGTACAGGAATTTGGGGGGGGGGGGGGGGGGGGGGAAGAAAGAAAATTTCAAGTACTTGCATGCTGCTTTGCTTCTTGCTTACCTCTTGCTTGAGCATGTTAATGTCTTTATAGCAAAGTCTTGAATAGTGTGTTTTGATCATCTATTCCACCTACAGTAAAGACCTCCTGCAGAAAACTTACAAATTGCTCATGTAAAATGGATATCTCCCACCAACCAGAAATTAAATGTATTTTCTGACTTCCTACCTAAGGTCTATGAGAAAAACAGAAAACCCATTCAAACTGAATCTGGATTTAACAAGCATAGATCTACGTGAACAAGAGATATCTGAAGAGCCAGAGCTCAGTTAAATGCACTTAAAGAATAAAGTGTGTACTTCTTCATTTCACAATGCATTTATCATTTAATGTCATAGAACTGTTATGCAGAAAAACTATGGAAGGATCTTGCTGATTTTGGGTAGGAAAGGAACAATTTTCAATTGACAGGGTTAATCTAAAAGAGAAGAGTTTCTAGAAACAAACCCATATGTAATCCAGTATCTGCCTTGTTGTTCAAGTCCTTATACTCCACATCCATCCTGTTCTAACTGAAGGATACAGTTTTGCATGTTACAGGGCGATCTCTCTCTCTGGGATTAGGTTGACCATGACCTATGCAGCTATTAAAAAACAAACAAACAAACAAAAACAACCCAAACCAAAAATCTCTTATATGATAACATTACTCTTACAGAGGAATGTAACATTTGCAAAGAACCCTAATGTTAGTGCTTCCAAAAACCCACAACTTTCTTTCTTCAAAGCTTCAGATAACTCCCTTGTTCTAAGACTGAAAAATAACATGGTAGAAATAGATCTTTTCTAGGATAATGTAAAAAGATAAGATGAAAAGGTAAATCTGACAATGGACTTACTCTAACATTCACTTCCAAAGAGGTATTTGTTCTTAGCACATAACTAGCGCATTGCAAAATCATCTGTTTGCCTTTCTATTGAGACTCAGTTTTATGAAATGCAAATTTTTAAATTACTATTATTATGCCTCAGCATAGTCTCAGTATTCCTGTTTAGCTAAGAAACCATTTCTAATAAGATAAACAATAAATCTAATCTCCATAGATAAAGCCCCCTATTTTTGTTTGAAAAAAATCCGAGTCCTATATTTTATCTTATGACATCCTCTTCATAAGTCACGTGTTTCTCAAACTGAAAGATACTACATTTACACTACTGACCATAATACTAATTAATGGAAGCAATGAATAAGTTGCAGGGAGAAATGACAATTCATATTTTACTTTTGGTTCCTTGCTTGACATCATTAAGTACTTTCATGCCCAGCAGTAGGACACAGAACCAAGTCTTTCACAACTGTGGTTGTCTTGTGAAGGATAGATTGAAGAGAACAGATTCCTAGACAAATTTCTGCCAAACAGAAATGGTATGTATTGATTTCATTTATGAGTGAATATCCAGAAATCTTATGAAAGAAGGCTTAGCTATAAGGAAAAAATAAAATACAGTAAGAGGGCTAGGAGCTCGTACATATTTACTGTACATACAATCACATTCACTCAGAACTGTACTATAACCATCTATTGGAAGAATAAAGTAGAAATGGTAGCAAAGCATAGCAACCAGAGGTAGAAATAATAGGCATGCTGACACATTGCAGCAACTGGAAAGGACAGTCCAAGTTTTGTTAGCTTTTACATTTAGCAGGAGATTTTTCCGCCTGTAATGTCTCAATTAAACTAACATTCATGCTACTTCAGCTGCTTTGGTTTCTGCTATGGAATATATTTAATTTAAAATTAAAATTGCCTTTCCTAGAATTTCCCAGTTGTAGGTGATTTTACTTGTCTCTTTCTTCAGCTGGACTAAAAGTTCCAGGGATGCTACTACCTTGTTACAAGGAAAACATGTTCATACTTGGGTCATCCCTCAAAGGTGTATTGTCCTATCTTTCAGAAATCAATTAGACATTCATGGGCAAGTTGAAAGACAGAAAAAATATAGGAAAAAGTCAAACATTGAAACATAGCATATTGCTATGTGTTAAGAATCTATTTCCACATCAAGATCATTATCTTTCTAAACTAATAGTTATCTTAGCCTTCATTTCTGGCATCTTCCACCATATCTTCTGCATCATTTGGTGGCATGTGATTTTGAGTCATATTTGAGTATGTCTCATATAGGTATTGTGTGTCTTGAACAGTTTCTGCTTCCAATATAGCTCTGTAAACCTTCCTCAAGTAACAATTTATGCAAGGTATAAAAAGTGCCACATTCACATGTGAAAATTATACTACAATATTGTTCTCCCAGGAGCCATAAACAGATCAGAGTCCAGTTTGTGCTATGAAAAAAGAAATATGAACCTCAGGGGGACTTTTAATCACAATATACTGTCTCTGAATTGAAGATCCATTTGTATCATATCCCACTGAGGTAACAAAAATCTGCTTGTTTACAGAAGTTAATTAAAAACTTTTAGCAGAAAAAAAGGATACTGAAGGGTTGCCCAGCTTTCAAACAAACTTTGCCTTATTCCAGACAAAAGCCAATGTGCATTGTTGTGCTTCATTTTCGAATTGATTATTCAAAACCATAGTTACTATTCAATATTTTTCTGTGTTTGGGAAATACTTTTACAAAACTGGGAGTAATCTTATGCTTCACAGTCTTCTGTGGACACAAAGGAAAATAAAATTAAATTCGCACATGGCCTTACTTTTGTGTCAGTGGCTTCAGCCTCAGATCTACACTGGTAAGTTCACTTACTTGCAGGAGAAAAACAGTGAAGCCACTAGAAACTTAATTCTTCATCACTGATTTTATTTAAATGGAATACCTTAAAAAAAAAA
>JANVCC010000017.1:258110-270322 GCA_025345505.1 Todiramphus chloris collaris
AGAAGAGAAGAGAAGAGAAGAGAAGAGAAGAGAAGAGAAGAGAAGAGAAGAGAAGAGAAGAGAAGAGAAGAGAAGAGAAGAGAAAAAAAAAAGGAAAGGGAAAGGGAAAGGGAAAAAGGAAGAAAAAAGAAAAAACAGAAATAAAAAAAAAAAGAAAAAAGAAAAGAAGAGGTGGCATAAAACACATAAAGAATTGTTAGCCTCTCTGTATGATTTTTGGACTTTTGGATAAGGCTTGATAAAAATGTTCTGGAGCTAGATTATAGATAAATTAAGACTTTTTTTGACTATAGATAACCTAATAATCAGCTAGGAGGAAATGCCATAAATTTCTAGATTATCCCAGACATTATTTTTCTATGAGAACAGGACAATATTTATATACTTTATAGTGCATGGCAGATGATTTCTGACTCACACTAGAACTGTATATGTTGGAGTGACAACCATAGTGGATTGGAAATATGGAATGAAGGGGAAGAGTTTGCCTCTAAGACAGACAATGGCCATTGTTCTGAATGACTTTAATAGCAATGATAATGTAATAGAAATGATTTTATTTTAAATCATGTACATATAGCTGAAGAGATGCTTTGGAAAAAAATTCCATGCAGAAACGGAATGTTTGCAATCTTTGTTATGACAACATACTCATCCACATACCATACTTTATGCTGAAATATGCATGTTAGTTACTATTTGCTAAACTAATTGGTACTTGCCCTCTCTGTCATTGTTCAAAAACTGTTATGTTACACATATACATTCAGATATATATGTGGAAATCACTGGTCCATGCTCTCATTCAGACCATTGAGATCTGAAGTTTTTATTGCTGTAATCATGTGTGCAAGGCTGAATTAACTGGAATGCACAGTGCATCACTTGCCCTGGTTTTTCTTTATTGCCAGAAACCTAAACCTGTATTATACAAATCAATGTCAAGCAAAGGACTTTAATTTTCATTTCTAATATTGTGATTTTTTTTTTGGTTTGTTAATTATTTAGACTTTAGATTCTTTCTTATATAAAATACTTAAAATAATTTTTCTCAACTTTAGTATCTAAGAAAACTTATCAGAAATCAGAGCATGAAAGAGCAGCAAAACCTGAGAGATCTTAAAAATGATAGATACTTAAAACCAAAGTTTTTAAGAACTATATGGTACTGTACAAATCAAATCCAATGTTCCATCTAATAATGACACAATGACAAATTCAGGAGGGACTAAGTTAACTGTAGAAAAGTAAGAATAGGCAAAAGTGAGTATAGTTAAAATTTGAAGTTTCATACTTATATTTAAACATATATTTATTGCTTTAAAATCTGTGTGGTTTTTAATTTTAGAATTTTTTTTTATCAATTGTATGGTAAAATTTTGAAAATAATTACTTAATCTACTGTTATATTACTTTATCACTTATTTAATGTGCCTTATTATTATGAAGCTATTATGATATGACAGTGTAGTAATACTCAAAATCATTGCCTACTCTTGTTTATACAGCTTCTAAATTTATACTGTCTTCATGGGATCAAGCATAGCTAACATGATTAATTTCTGCCATCATGATAAACTGTCTCTGAGGTGAAGGGTCTTTAACAGAAGATTTTAAATCAATGCTATATAACAGCTGCTGATATTAACTTAGAAAATAATAATAGAAAGGTAATGTAAGCACGTAAAATGAAATAAAGCAACTTAATTAAGATTCTAAAACTTGAAACAAAGTTGAATACCTATCTGTCTATCACAGAAACTACTGCCAAAACAAACCAGTAAAACAGTCTATATATCAGCTATTGTGAACAATTCTGTCAGGCCTACAATGCGTTATAAATTAGGGTACAGTAAGTTCTTGTATCATGTTTATTTTGATTTTAAAATGCAGCTTAGAAAAGAATTCTATGCTAAAGTAGAAACTAAAGTTTCTTGACTTGTTACATTTTAAACCAATGCTTTATTTTCTGCATTAGATATTACTCATGTGGACACTTCAAAGACACAGCAATAAATTTTACTGTAGTCTGAGCTTTTAAAAAGAGAATTTAATCTTATATTCTGATCTTCTCTCTATAATAGTAGTATATATTTGTATGCTGTTATCCTGTTTTTGGAGGAGTATGAACAACTTCAGAACAGATATGAGAAATATAGAGTAGTAAGTATACATGACTTTTAGAAATAGCCTGGTCATAAATGAACTTCAGAGAATGAAGCACATCCCATGATATTACAACATAAATCAAAAACATTTTGTAATGGAACCATACTGAACATCACTTGCTGTCTTTCCATTAACCATTAAATTTATCCTCTGCTTATATATTCACAATAACTTCAGTAAGTTTACCTTTTGTTTTTCTCCTGATAACATGGACTCAATATAATAATTATCACTGCCAGAAAACACTTTTTTTTTTTTTTTCCCCTTCCCAGAAATATCAGTATGAGAGTCAAATAGACCAGGATTAATTTTAAAAATTGCAAACAAACCAAGCAGCCATGAGATAATTACATTTCATTAAAGTAATTTTTATTTGTAATTGTGTTATTTTTTTCCCCAGTCATTTAACAGTATTGTTGCAAATGATCTAACCATATAGGCAGGACAACATATATCATAAGTCATAATGTCTACCTGTCAAAACATAATATATATGCTTTTTTGTTTTATTAGAGAGGTTGGATTAAGAACAAAAATTTCATCCAAAGAATGTGTCCTGAAAATGCACTAAGAAGGTTATCCTAAGGGTCATATTTGAAAACATCATGTCTTTAAAATACATAAAGTCTGTTGAGAGATGACTAGAAACCAATCAATTGAAAAAGAAACCCACACCCAAACATAAAACTAATAATAGCTTTCAATATTATCACTAGATTAGTTTTCTAATTTTCCATGGCAAAGAGGGCTACAACTGCCATGAAGAAATATCCATTGTTATCAGTGCCGACCTCCCTCCTGTGGGTGCTGAAAAGCTGCTAGCAGAGGGATTTTCTCAAATTCTCACAATATTCGGTGAGAATCCTGCCTTTCTCATGCATGTTATGAAAAACAGCAGGATGGTTTCTGTAAGCTAGACTAACACATGGTTTTTTAAGTTCTGTTTATGATACATTGGAAAAATATTTTGAAATAGGTGTTGCAGGACTTTAGACAATCACCCTAGGGGATGAGTGATCACTGACCAATCGCCCTATGGGGCTAGGGTATATAAAACGAGGTTGTAAATTAATAAAGTTGCTTCTTTAGCCTGCTGTTGCTGAATTTATGTGTTGCTGCATCTCTCCGCTCCCGGCATAAACAGAGACACCCTCCTTTCATGATTTTTAAGTTCATTCAATTTTTTATTTTAGATTTCTCAAATGACAATGTGACAAGGAGGATATTTGCTCTTAAAAATAACCTACCCGGTTAAATGAGGGTACAGCAATGTTCCTACCTGCTCCTTTTCACTGCAGCTTGCTTACAGTTTAATCTCAGCCCAGACTGATGTTTCAATATCAAAATGTCAGTATTTTTTGAGTAGTTCTAACTTCAGTAATTTAAAATTCATCACATTCTTTTTTTTTTTTTTTTTTTTTTTTTAAATTTTTTTTTGATAGAAATGTGTGGGGGTTTTTTTTTGTTTTTTTTTTTTGTTTTTTTTTTAACTAAACATTGCATTTACATTGCTGGTCTTGAAGGATTTCAGGAAATCTATATGAGCTTGACAGAACTCAAAATCCATATAAAAAACTACTCTTATTTTAAATTGTATTTAGGAAGAAGCCAACCAAAAAACAACAAGAAAACACCAAAACAAAAAAAAAAACCACAAATCTAAATCAGCCCTGAATGCAGAATAAAGCTTTTACAGAATATGAATATTAGGTGGTAGATGACTGATATGGAGGACCCATCACTGGTAGAGAAATACAGAGCAGTTAGTAACCAAAGAGAAAACAAAGCAGCACACACATCAGTACAACTGAAAGTACAGTCTACCTCTAGGAATAAAGAGTGCAAACCTTGATCACAGCCCTGAGGATTCATAGCGGAAAACAACAATACTGAAAAAGATCTAAAAGCAAGAGAATAGTGTACAGAAGAAAGTGGTAAAGAATCAGTTATGCCTGGAGTTTTCATTGTGACACAGGCAAAGGAGTTAACAAAATCCTTTGAAGGAATATACAGAAATTGAGAGGTTATGCTTCCTCTGTGTTTTGCTCAAATATAGCTGCCACTGAAATTCTCCACTTACAGTACAAGAAAGATGTTGTAAAAAATGGACAAAGTCAGGAACACCAAGTCATCTGCTAAATCATTAGGTTTAGTCATATCTTAAACAGGACTGAAAAATCTGTTAATTTCTTCATGAAATCAATTAAACAATGACTATGAATATGTGGAAAAAAAAACAACAACCAAAACATCAAACAAACCACCAAACCAAACAAACAAAATATCAACAAACAAATGACACCAAAACACAAACAAGCAACAACAACAAAAACATCAATCAAACAAACAAACACCCACAAAACAACCATGGAAAAGTTTAACTCTAGTGTTTTCTGTCCCTTTTTGAAAATAAACTGGAGTTCTATCACAGAAAAACATGATAAGCTAGATGTAGTGTCAGCAGTATTTCAAGTATAAATGAACTACAAATATCCATTAAAAAACATTAGCTTTCAGTTTAAAAACAAATATTTATTTATTGGTATGAAGTATTCAACATATTCTATGGAACTTCCTCTTTCATAAATTTTGGGGGTCCTGGATAAGCAAGAAAAGATATAACAAATGTTCTCCTTTTTATATGATTCACTTTTATACTAAAATGATTAGCAGGTTGACACATCCATTCCTCTAAAAAGTTCCTTTTACAGGAGACCATTGTAAAGTCCCTTTTTTGCTAGTCTTTTCCATCATAAAAGAAATTACAGTAGTAATTTTAACAGATTTATGGATTTTTGACATAAAAACCCTCAACAACACAACAAGCTCTTGACCATACACTAAACACTACTTCTATTTGATATTTGCTGATTAACAATTTAGGATTTTCAAACTATGAAACTTGCTGTGCTCCAAAAGCAAAAACATCGTCACCAGAATTAACTGTTGGATTGCTTTTCTATTATTAATCTTTTTTTTTTAAAATGTGTACTGTTTGGGTCATTACTTTTCATTCCTTTTTAAAGCAAATAATCAAATGAACACAAATATGACAAATTTATCAGTCTAATGTAATTGACTTGATATTTTGGCAAAGTCTTTGTATTACTCAAACTTACAAAATCACTCATGTTGTCATCTTGCAGAGCATTTGGACACAAAAGCCCTCTCACATACCTTTCCTTGCTTATGGCAGTGTTGGAGAAGGGTTTTAAGAATCATCAGTCTTGTATAACAGGAGACATTGCTGAAGGCATTACAGTTACAAAAGAGGTAATGAAATAGGGTAGTGATAGTAAATTTAGAAAGTACCAGAGCAGGCTTTATTTGAGGCAGCTAAGGGTTGCAGCAATATCACAAGGTACCTTCCTAGGTGCATGAGTTGCTCTGCATCTCTTAATCTTGCAATACTCAGTAGTAATGTAAGGGCTAAAAAAAAAAGAGTTAATAGAAAAGCTGTTGTCAGTCATCATAAATGATATGGATCTGTCTTCCAAAAATGAAAGGAGTAGAATAAAAATACATCCTATGGGTCCAGTATGCTAGGGTACTCACTTTAACTGAAGCATATAGTTTTGACAATATTCTAAAATCATCAAGATAAATCACAGAATCATTGAAACTAATCACAGTCAGTATTTTCAATTTACTTCCAAACTCTTTGTTTTGTGCTGATCACAAGTGCAATGTTTGTAACCAGTGTGATTCTATCTCTGAATTCTTGAGAGAAAGCCCAGCTAAAACTAAGGCCCCACTGCACTAGGCAATGTGCAATTACACACAAGTACTCCTTGTCCTGAAGCCTTTATAATATAACAGCACAACAGTATTTTTGTGTTATTAGAGTGGTTCCTGAGATCTACTCTACACTTATACAAAAAAAAAAATTAGGTATGCTAAATCATATTGGTTTGGGTTTTTTGTGTGTTTGTTGTTGCTGTTGTTGCTGTTGCTGGTTTTTGATTTTTTTTTTATTATTATTATTGTTTTTGTTTGTTTGCTGCTTATTTTTAGCATACTCCAAAAAATAATTTTGTCTTGGAAGGCAAGAGCAAAACTCTCTCATGCTGTTTTCAGCCTCAGACAGCTTTATAATAAAATACCCCTAAGTGTGATTTTTCTTAAAGGCATATATTTACTAAAATGACAATACTAAAAGCATTACATAAACACTTATTAGCAAACCCTCCTATTAAACTCATTGATTTACATACAGAACAGATCTTTTCCATTTTGGCTATTAAAAACAACCATTAAAGGAAAAATATCTTGCATATGTCTAGGTGTCATGCTTATTGCAAAAGTATAGAAAGAAAATCTTTGTGATCAGAAATTTCAGTTTATCTCACACTCTCCAGAAACAAACTGTGATCTAATGGCTCCACAAAGGCTGGACAAATGGAACAATACTTGTTTTTCATCCGAGTTATCTGTAAGGCCTGAAGCATGGGACATAGGACAAGCTTCATGAGAGCTAAATAGCCAGGTATTTTAGAAAAAAACCAGTAGCTGACATTATTACATTCTCAGTCTAGCCTCTAAGAGGGAACAGAGCCCGCTATGTCTTGCTATGGAAGACAACAGAATATAGTTATTCAGTGCCAACAAATAAAGAAAAATAAACAAACCTGATCACTTAACTTATACTAAAGAACCAACATCTATTCTAGATTTCAGTAAAATAAAACTTGTATGAACTGTCTTACATAACACAGGTGAATAATAGTTCCCATTTCTGTCACACTACTGGGAAATTAACATTCAGACAGAACTCTATTTGTCTTTAGGACTCTGTAATTCAGAAAGATTATTACATAACCAAATAGTTCTCTGAATATTTTAATGACATTTTTAATACCAACCCAATATCAGAACCTTGTCCAGTTGCAGTACATTTCCTTTATAAATGTTCTCCTAAGCTACATTTCCACAAAAATGACAAATAATAACTGATTTTGACTGTCCACTCTTGAAGATTATATGGTGAGATACTTCATAATACTGTGAAATTGGAAGATATTTGTCATCCTGATGCAGTAACTGTATATCGGAAAAGCTGCTCGAAATATGCTCTTTTACATTTCTTGCCATTCTACTACCATTTCTTGACAGGAGTGTCCTATATAGGTTAACACACTGTAAGAGTTTGCTGCTTTCATTAAAAAAACTTAACAAAATAAAACTCAAGAAATCATTCTGAAATCAGCAAAATTCCAACATATGTACATCTCACATTTAATATAGTCTTACGATGAGTGCAACAGTCTATACATTCTCGCTCCAACCGATGCAAAAACTGGAATTTGTCACACTCTCCAATTCACTACACATCCTTACATCATTCAATAACAACTGAACCTTTTAAACAGTTTGAGTATGTATGGCAAAATAACATATTTGTTTCTCCTTTTAATGAGAATCAATTCAGAACTATTGCTCAAATTTAGATTTTCAGCAAATGCAAAATACTTAGATCTATAAAATAAAAGATGCTTCTTCCCCCCCCCCCCTTAATGTTTTCCTTTCTTTTTTTTTATTATTATTTTTTAAAAAAAAAAAAAAAAAAAAAAAAAAAAAAAAAAAAAGCTTTTACAGGGGGGTTTTAATCCATTTCAAGATTAGATTTCGAGTGGGAAGCTACAGCATATCTGTATTGTGTTAGTTTTTTAGAAGAGTAACTATGCAATATAGTATTTCCTGCCTGTGGAAGTATAACAGGAAAAAAAAAAAAAAATAGTGCAATTAAATGGTGACTACTATGTTATCTAATATTGTTCTGAAATTCTGCCATAAGATTTACTGAAATAACATGACTTTTTTTCTTTTTTTTTAGTTTTTAATTTTAGAGAGAAAATTAATTGCATATAGCACTGCAAGCCAGCATGATGTGAGCAACAGAAGTGAGAACAAATTTCTTCAGAGATCTCTAAGGACAAAAGAAAGAAGTAGCCTCCATCTAAAATGTCTTCTGACAAGTAATTGTTGGTAATCAAGTATCTGAAAATATTTAACAAAACAAATGAAATAATTTTAAAGAAACTACTTTGTGGTAAATAATAAATTGAGTTTCAGTCTGACTTATCCCTATATCTACATCAGCTATATTCTGCCTCTCTGTATAAGACCTTGGAGAAATTAATGAACAGACTAGCTTATCTAAAATGAACAATAACTAGTAACGCAGTTTAGCCAAACACTCCTTTCTTCAATAGTCACCCATTGTTGGTCAAACTTACACCTAACTTCCTTGACTCTTCTCCTTATATTGACAAATAAGCACCTCCACAAAAGTGCCTACAAAGGTTTTCAGTAAAAAGGAACTCACTTTAAAACACCTAAGAGCTAAAGACAAAAGACAGCTCATAACAAGCTGGCAAAAACTGACTTCCAAAATTAGGGTAAGTAAATTTAGCTAAAGTATTTTTTAGACAGTTTAAGGACAGGTGCTGATCCTTTGCTGTCTGCTTTATATAAAGATTAAGCTTTTCATAAACATTAAGCTTTTCATAACGTAGGTTTTTATAATGCAGGTTGTTGGGGTTTTTTTAAGCTGTTCACTTTCTAAAGCAACATTAACGTGCTATCTTATCCACTGTGCTTCCTATATAGCTTTAATTTATGGCTTTAGTCCAAAATAAGATGAAAGTGAAAAGCTGTATGTGATGGATAGAGTTTGCAAAATCTGTTGGAATGAAACATTCTAGAAAAGATTAATAAAGCTATCCAAGAAAAGGGCCATAGCAAGGCTATTTGTACTAATTTAAATAACTAACATATATAGAAAGTTATTCCCTAAAAGTCTTACATTTCCTTGATTGTTTTATGAAAGTATTTTTAATGGCTAATTATTCACATCAGAAGACCTAGAAAGGCTCCCAAGCTGGCCAGTCATTAAATGACGTAGTTCAAGTCTCATAGGTTTGTCTTATCTTCACATCTATGAATCAGCACACACAGATTTAATCATATGACATAGTGATTTCTGATGCGATACAGGATGTACTTTTGAAAGACGTATGGAAGCAAAGCAAATAAATGTTTTGTTAGGCAAAGAACTGATATCATCATCCTTCAAAGCAGTCATTCATTTAGTTACTCATTTCCCAAAACTTCCAAGATATGGTTAAATTAACTAGTCTATTTATACCGTTGCACAAGCATTAATATATCTGCTGAATCTGAAGCGTATTATCAGTATGTGTCACTGATTATAAATGTCTAGATTAGCCCTGAAAGGAAGACAAATTCATTAGTGTGAAAAAATTGCATCCTCCATTTCCTTTATAATTTATACACACATGAAAAAAATGCTTGTAAAATAAGTACAGTCCTCAGTCTCTTTCACAGGTTCCCATATGCTAGTACTCTATAACCACTAAAACTGGTGAGGATGAATCCCCCAAACAGGGAGGTAGTTACATTATAGTACCAGGGAGTTTGACTACCCAAGAGCATTGTTTTCTCCAAGACAGAGGGGGGGAAAAAAAAAAAAAGGTTTATTAATTCTTGCCACATATAAAAATTACATCACTATACATCTACATGTTATAGCTATTTCAAAAAGTTTCATAATGAAATGTTTGATAAATGCATCCTAATTAATTACTTATAAGATTTAATTCAGTTGTCTGAATAAACAATGCCAGGATTTACAATAAAACCTAAACAGGAGCTATGAATTGTCATCTAATAGTACAAGAGTAGGCAGAGCCACACAAGCAACTTTATATTTCTCATAGCCTTCAGACATTTTAATGGCCTACCACCAGTAACAACAAATTAATTAAAAGCTGTTATTATGATACAATGAATCAGGAAAGAAGAATAATGTAGAACTGTGCACAGCAGAGAAGAATTAAGTAACTGATATAATTATGAAATAATACTTTTTGCTTGACATGACAACAAAATGCTTTTACTACAAATCAGGATAAACTATTTTGATATTTCATCACTTGAATTAGTAGTAGCAACAATGGTGAGGAAAAAGGATTTTTTTTTTTTTTTAATCTTATATATCCAGAAATTTATTACTTATAAAGCTTACAGTATTATTTAATATTTTGCTTGTCATAAGAAAGAAGCAGTAACTATTTTGCCAGGAATTGGTATGTCCTCCCCTTATTAACTGAAAATTAAGTCTTTCCAATACTATAACACCTCAGTCAAGAAATGGCCAATTAATTTTTTTTTAAGATGACCTTACACCAGAAAAAGAAGTATTTTGCTCACTTAGGGCCCAGGTGTCTGATGTAGAGTTCATGTATATTATTCAAAATATTTCTACTGAAACCTCAGAAACTATAGACAAAACCATGAAATCCATGGCATATCACTGAGTCTAGGTTTTCTTTCTTAGGGGTAGTAGTATGCTACACTCAGAAGTCTTTGATAAGGGAGTGATATTCAGTGAAAAGAAAACTGGGGAGCTTCTCTGAATAAATGATCCAGTCAATATGTAAGTAAGAACTTATGGCATTTGACTTATGGCATTTGTGTAGAATGGCCATCATGTTTAGAATGGTTTAGTGTGTAGTTTAGAACATTTAGTCAAAGTACTAAGGACGTGTAGAATTGTACAGAGAATGATAATAAATAAAATAAAATAAAATAAAATAAAATAAAATAAAATAAAATAAAAATAATCTGTAGACTGTGTGCTTTTGGTTTTAATATAATATTAGCTAGTAATACACTTGTTCCAGATATACATCTGTCCAGAAATGCCCTTGCAATATCAAAGACATTGTAGCAGTACTATGATCATTCTAATTAAAGATTCCTCTAAAACAAAGCTAAATAGCTTTTCATTAATTCCACATTCTATGTTTTCTATCTCTTGTAGAATAATCAATCAATCATAGATATCTCATTGACCAGGAAGAATATTTTGCTCCATTTCTACTATTTCTCTGAAAATATTTCATAACAGCAAAAGACAGTCAAAATTGAACCATGTTGAATAAAATCAATCTAAATGGAACAAAATTGAATGATTTGAATCCAAACAGAATCCAAACTGAAACAAGAAGTAACCTTTATCACTCAGTAAATCAGGAAATAAATCTAAAATACAAAACCTAAAATATGAAAGTCACTATTATTATACAAAAAATGTATTTTTGCAAGTTTTATAGTTGGGGGAAAATGGAGTAAACTCTCCATACACCACTGGTTTTGTGGTATGAGAATATGTGGCCTCAAGCATTGAAATACTTTTTCTCTCATATCCTCTTATTCCATTTACAGTGTATTCCAGAAAGAACTGTTTAAACTTAGTGGTTATTAAATCATCAATATCCATATAATACAATTTAGATATAAAAGAGAGAAATTATTAGCATGACCATGACTTTCAGCACTGAAGCCTTGATTCTCTTATCTTTTTACTTTAAATATGTACAAAACAAAAATGTGATGTTCCTGACATTATAGTGCAGTAAAAGGAAAGTCTAAAGACGTCATGAGTCATTCACAAGCCTTTTGCAGGCTTGAATAAGTACACTAAAATGTAAATGCTGAAAATTTCAATGTATGAACAATTCAAGAGCAATTTGTAGCTTACAAGCAAGTTCTATACCAAGAGTATCCTCAGAAGACTGAGTATAATTAATAAGGCCACCACACAATAACTTCAAAATCTAATTGTGGTCCTTCTTTACCTTAAAAAGTAAACATAACATCCTTGATATTTATGTCTGTAAATAAAAGTAAATACTTAAGAAATTGATAATTATACAATAGAAATATTTCTGAAATAATGAAATTATAGAAAATAAACTAAAGTCCAGTCCTTTCCTGTTCCATGGCAAGTAGCCATGATGGACCAGTCACAATAGATGAATATCATGAACACAGAGAAATTGCTTCAAAATTCAAGAACCTTGTTATGTTACCATTAATAATAATGCACCATCTAAACTAATAAAATAAAGTTGAATTTGCAACCAAAATATGGAAATGAACTATAGACTATGAACTCTGAGCAGTTCCTCATACCAGTGTAATGGACAGATATCCTGCATTATATATATATATATATA
>JANVCC010000017.1:270422-299999 GCA_025345505.1 Todiramphus chloris collaris
TAATAATAATACTATTTTTAAATTCTCAGGTAATGATTCAGGAACATAACTTGACAGTCTAGATGTGAAACTAGTGAAGAATTCCTCTTTTTATACCTTTCTTTTTAGCATTTATATATGGCACACAGACACCCTCCACCTTGTACCCCTCTCCTTCCCAAATTCTTATTTGCTTCTTTGTTGGTTTTTTTGGGGGGTTAGTTTTTGTTTTTGTTTTTTTTTCTCCGTCATATGAAATGGAATATAGATTGGGGCTGCAAGGTAGACCACAAGGAAAAAAAAGAAGTAGCAAATTTTAGATACATGATTGCAAATGATATTATAACATTCAGCCACAGTAAGATCCAACCATAAAATACAGCACATGACCTATCTGGATGATGGTATGGATAGTATTTAAGTTTAGATAATAGTGTGTTATTTTGAGAACTCATGTTGCAGAAAGAGGAGTAGGCACAGAAAATAATAGTCAAGTTTTCTAGATATCATATCAAAGCAGATTAGAAAACTGACTTTAGTTCACCAAATGAGATCCAATATGGAAAATGACTGCAGTCTATAAGAACAGAAAGGGATAAACATCAGACAGTAGATAAAACTAAGTACAACTCTGCGTTGGTACAAAAATAAATAAACAAAGTGCAAATGCAAGAAGTTGAAGAAGTTAAAAGTCACCAAGCATTAAGGAATTAATAAGCATTAAGGAATTAATAAGCATTAAGGAATGAAGAGACAGGAAAGACAGAATAATGAGAGCAAAAAAATTCTTTACCTACTTTCAAAACAGAGTTCAATATGTTTCAAAAAAATTACATGATGTGCTATTTGTAAAACACCCCTTTAAATCCTGTGTTACCCCATCATAAAATAAGTCAATTGCAATTTCTTAAAAACTGAAATGTGCTATTTCTTTTTAAAACCACAAGTTCTTCTCTCAAAAAGTCTTAGTCAAAAATTACCAATAGGAGTACTTAATTATTCATGACCTGAAATGAAGCAACTCTATTATGTTTCATTCACAGTATATATAATGAATAAATATTGCTTAATATCATGCCAATGTGCAGCAAAAAGTAACTCACCTCCCGTCCCCAAACACACCTAAAAGAATGTGACTGCCTCTTAACCTATACTAATGTGATCACCTAATCATACTGTTGACTGTTTCATTTTACATTATTTCACTCTATATATTTACTGAATGTTAATGAACACATGAATCTTTACTTTTTCCAAAGTAGTCCTGCCTAGAAATAGTATTACATATCTGAATGCTTTGTATACCTTTTTCTAAAAGAGTTCCTTATTGAATACAAGACTATTCACTTGCATTTTCAAACAAATCCTGTTAATTCTGAACATGGTTCACTAAGCAGCATGATGTCATTAATAAAACAAGTTTCTAATCTAGTAAATCAAAATGTTCAGCTGTTTTAACTGTATACCAAATAAAAATTCTAATGATCTTTTCTGTCAGCCTTACAGAAGGCTAATACTTTTCAAACAAGATCCAGTAAAATAAAGACCCAAGAAAGAGAATGGAAACAATGTAAATTCAGACTAAACATTCTTTCACAAATAAATGTTAACTAACACTGGGTCTGCAGCCTTAAGGGTGCTTGCCATATTTTCACAATATGTGAATTTTCATTGGACAGGTCGTTTCTTCTGTTGTACTGAACTAGATGAAATGTTTGAGAGACAAATTAATGAGTTCCTGGGATTTCTAACACAAGGGAAAAAAGGAAGAAAGAAAAAGCTTGATGGACTTCAAAAAGAAAATCCTTGTAGATAGCCATTCCACAAACATATGCTCAAAATGTTCTTCTGTATTGTATAGGAAAATAACAAATGGGTAACAGATGAGAAGGAGTCTAGGTCAACAGGAAATGTAAAACAGAAGTAGTCTTGTTCCACACTGAAATACAAGCTTCCACATAACAACACATTGTGTCTTTCAGTGTGATATTCTATTCAGTATGAACTGTTTTCTCAGTGATGACAAGAAAATCATGATTCTAATCTGTTGGGACTGTGAAATGTGCTACTCACCTGGTGCATTTATAACATCTATGATACATTTTAACCTTGGTCTGAGCATTCTAAAAAATCAAGCTTGTCTTAGAGAGAAAATATTATTTTAGAAAGGGGTTAGATAAAAGGATACAACAACTTTTCCACAGATCCATTTTTTAACTAAGTACTCATTTGAAGCTACTCAAGGATACCAGAACAGTGCTGAGAAGGTTGATGGAGCAAAGAAGAAAGAGTAAGGCTTTGTGACAGTGTATTACTATTCATCACATACATAAATCATACCTTACTTTACTATTTGTATGTTTTTCAAAGAAATGCTTAAAATTGTGGAACAGAGAAAGGGAGACATAATTTCAGTGGAAATACACAAGTTCTGCTACTTTTCACATACACAATAAAAAGCATCCTTAATTCCTCAGTGACATTGTGTCAGCCAAATCTTAGAGTTCTTTAGTGTTCAAAGCACTGATAGTAATTTACAGAAAGATATTTACCTGCTATTTGAACTAAATGAGCTAAACTTCTTACTTAAGAGTTATATCTTTTTTTTTTCTTTTTTTTTCTTTATGCTTGCACCACATGATTTGGTTCCCTTTTCAGTTTGGCAGTTTTACAGTGAAGAAATAGCAGCCTAAATCTCAAAAAGGTGACTTTAAATATTGAAATTAACAAAAATGCATTTTGTTTTTTTTAAGTATTCACCAAAAAGTAGATTAGTGTTGCATTCAAAACAAAACTGTACCATTGATATTAGATAGACCTAACTTCTTTCAACCTAAAATCCAGGAATTCAATCAAGCAATTCAAATGTATAAATGCTGATTAGTTTAATAATTTCTTTTTTCTTATGCACAAGTAACAAAAATCCAGAGAATCCAAGAAGCCACAGTATTCTGTTGAATTTATCAACTTGTAAAACATCAGTTTAGAATTAATTCTTCAAACCCATTACTATTTCAATCATACAAGAGGCAAATGGAATAAACTACCAAGAAACTAGAGTTATTATTTTTCTTATGGTGCTCAAAGAGTTTGCAAGATGAAAAACATACAAATTGGAACTGGACACATAGGAACTAAGGGGCTATTCTGTCACACTGCATTTCACAAAAAGCATCCTCAAGGTTCTTTGATTAAAACATTAAACAGGCAAAATAGGAAATACTTGTAAGACATAGTTCATGAAATATCTCTTGTACAGCTCAGTGGTTAATCACATTTATTCCACAAGATTTTTAAAGTAAGTTTGATACTTCTGCTTGTCAGAAGTATCAAATGGAAATCAATGAGCACTTTATTTAAAGACCAACAAATATGTAACTATGGAAATACCACAATATACCATGTTATCCTATATTTTACTTCTTTTAAAATTGTACTTAAAGACAAATGAGAGAAAATTCTGAGTTAACAAGAACAATAGAAATATCTGACCAAAACTGCCACTGGAAATTCAACACTAGAAATACTCCTTAAGTGAACTGCAAAACTATACAGAGTACTCAGACCTGCAAATTTCTAATCACTGCAGAAAAACAGGAAATAGGCTAATCAAATCCTACCTGGAGAAATTGGTTGGTTTTTGTATGACCCACATCTCCAGCTTCTATCTGTGCTCTCGACAGCTTCTCTTCAGTTTCAGTTAGCCAATGATTAAAGCTTTTCATGTCACAATGAAAGAGACGCCACTTTTCCAATGATTTTTCAAACCGTCTGCAAGTACAAAAGGAGATGAAATAACTATCTATTAATACTTTATTTACTGACTACAGTAAAAAAAAAAAAAAAAATTGTATCTCAGGTTAATTTGGTTTGATGTTCAAGTATCAGCATTTCTAACATATCAAACAGAAATATGGTAGTACTTCTCAACAGTGAAATTATCATTAAACATTTGTGTCACAAATCAGTGTCATCAATATTTTAATACTTTTCAATGTTTTGAATGAATTCCATGGTCAAAACATGTTTTTATTTTACAGCTTTATTAACCCACACCAAGTCACATCATACCCACAGCCCTTGGTCTAACTGGGTAGTCTTATCATCTTATTATGATTAAAAGTTTTGTCCAATGTTTTGGGGGTTTTTTCTGTTTGGTTGTGGTTTTGGGGATTTTTTTGTTTGTTTGTTTAGTTGGTTTTGTTTTGTTTGGTTTTTTCATTTGTTTTCTTTTGTTTTTTAAATATTTATTGTGATAGTATATGTAATATAGACAAAAAATGCTATTTTTGTAATGGAAATTTCCATGGTGAGAGACTACCACAAAGGATCACGGGCTTATACTACAATTCTGCTCTGGTTTTACTGAGAGAAACTCATTTTGTCTGTCTCTCCAATGGATACAAATGTCCATATATTACTATTATTGCAAAGAAAAGTCAACTCTGTTCAAAGGAATTTCTACTGGTATTGTGTAAAGGGACCATTTATTAAACCCTTTTTGCTTTATATATTTCAATTCAATTTGATAAAGATACCAGTGCAAAAAATAAAAATCCCTGAAATACAAAGGTGATTGAGACAAAATTAAAAAATTCAAAAAATAGGATTGTTTGCAATAAGCAAGAAAGAAAAATATTACTACCATGTCTTCAGGTCTACAGTCCACTACATAGAAGACTGCATAAGTACTTCTGGTACTCTGGAAAGATCTCATCTATTTTTGTCTATAGTGAATGACTGATCTTCTGTTTCAAGAATTGTTTGCCTTAGCCACTGCCAATTACTGAAGAAATGAAATGAAGACAGAATTTGTTTGTTTGGTTTTATTTTGTGCATGCCTATGTCTTAAGGAATTCATTTATCCTGTGTTTTGGATTGGTGTCAAAATGTGATCACTAATCAGAGATTAGCTAGAATGTTTTGTTAGCTGATCATCATTAAATATGCTACTGTTGTTTAGTTTAATAATCCTCCTTTACAGGATTATAGTAGGTTTTAGGGTGTACTTAAAGGATGAAAACAAAGATGCTCAATTATTTTTCTAGGAAGTAATCCGGTTCTGTATGGACAAACTATATGATGTTTCAATGTTAAAAAGATTAATTCATGTAAACATAAGGAGAATCTTTTTCAGTGAGGGTGACAGAACACTCGAACAGGGTGCTCAGGGAGGTTGTGGAGTCTCCTTCTCTGGACACATTCAAAACCCACCTAGACACATTCCTGTGTGACCTGATCTAGGTGATCCTGCTCTAGATGATCTTTTGAGGTCCCTTCCAACCTTGAACATTCTGAGATTTTGTGTACTGTGAAACTGTTATTTAAATAGAATTGTCACAGATTTTATTTTGTAACTCAGTATCAACCACCTAAGAAAATGTTATAAAAGTCCAAATACAAAATAATCAGTGCATAAAACCGGTGCCTATTTGAGAATTAAAAATAGATACAGAGATTTATAGTAATTTCTGCACAGTAGCAGTTGGTGGAATATAGTTGTTGAGGCATCAAAATAAGTACTACAAGATATCTTTCAAGAAAAAGCACAGCTCATGCACTCAAAATATTTTTGTTGAATACATTAGGTAAAAGTATCACTTGAAAGCACATTTTACAAAAAATATTTTGTAGCAATCAAACACCTCCTATACTGCTATAACATCTTTCTTCCCTTCATATAGCCTTCTTGAGTTTGCTAGGTATTGGTGTCCACGTTTGCCCTATCGTGTCCTTTTCATTTTTTTCATTATCAAGAAACGACAACCGGAGATACCTCAGTTTTCAAATCACTGCCTTGAATTTAGTCTACATGTCAATGCTCTTACGAAACCTGACCACAATCATAGTAAAAATCTTACATATGTTTAAATTGCAATATTGTAAGCAGACTATTGATCCAGTTAAAAATTGTAGTCAGTCAACTAAGTTATTTCTTAAAATTATTGTGATCATGTATCATGCTTATCATACTTTATTTTTCAAAACAAGTCAAACTGTTACTAAAAGGCATATAATAACACTTTTTTTAAAACTACTTTACTCTGAAATACAAGGAAAAATCTTATTTTGCATTAAAAAAAAAAAAAAAACACCTAGAAAATAAAAGTTAAAATCCATTTCTTTTGGTCCAGTGTGGTTTCCTATTTTGGACACTACATTAAAACAGCTTTTCTCCTGTTCCTTACAAAATGAAATTGCTCTTCTCAGCATGAGGAAGTTTATCAGAGGCTTAAATGAAAAAATTCAGTAGGGGTTGATATTAGTATCACTGAATTTGCATTCCAGCACTTGCAAATTGAATCTCCCATCATTCTAAATTCTTCCTCCTTTTTTTTTGGCTAATAAGAGTTTCAAGGAAAAGAGACAAGTTGCAGTGAGAAGATATGTATATTTAAAATGTATGAGTTTAAATACTAGCACTCATTGCTCATGTCTGAAAAAACCTTGTTACCGTCTGAAAAAACTTTTAAGAATCAGTAAAACCCAGGAAATTTATGGTCAGGAAAATCCAGTAAAATTCAATTCTCTTTCAGTAACTAACTGTACTTAAATACTTTTACAGCGATAAGAGAAAAATGTCGTTGGTGTAGTGGAAGATGCAGGTTCATTCGAAATGGGGGATGAAATGGGACATCACCAGACAGCTTCAAGCACACACTGTGTGTTATGGGTCTCCCTTCCCAGATATAGCTAAGAGAGAGCTTCCCCTGCTGAATCTGTGTATTACACCCTGGTACTCAAAGTACTGCTTCAAAGAGTTTTTTAAAATTTACAAACAAAGAGGTTTTGTATGTTTGTTTTACCATTTGCAATCTTGTTACCAGGTGGCAAATTCCAAACCCACAACAGGAGAAGGTTAATTAGTGACAAACTTCGAGCAGGTAAGTTACTGAAGTTTTGTCACAGCAGAATGTAGATAGTAAAAATTAATAAATGTATTCATAAAAGAGCAATGTTCTGAGGACTGTGAAAACTCAGAAAGACTATGTCAGCTTCAGGAATCACGAAGCACACAATTTAGAGGTTAGGAAAGTGTCAGTATAGACCTTGCAATTTTTATACTCTTACCTAGGGATCCACCCTTATTCCCTATCACAGGCAAGTCACTGAGCTAAAAAAGCCAGTGTATCCCTTTATATGTAACACCATCTAATTTATCCCTTTCCCTGTGATGGGCATAAGCAAAAATAGTGTGAATAGTAGGTGATTTCTGATATTTGGTCAGTGTCTCCTCTTTCATGTGTCCTCCTCTTTTTTCTTGACATATGCTCAAGAAGACACAAGCAGGCACCCTGAATACAAGTGCTAGGTTCCATATGGACTCCAGACTGGAATGTACAACTTGAATACATTGCAAAAGTCATAAGCATGGTACATGAGCTCTGACATTTAGTAAGGTAGCCTTATTCCTCTAACTTGAGTGTGTTAGAGTTAAGAAGCAAAAAACAACTCATACACCAGCCTAATTTTTTTTCTGTATGTACTGATACTCCAGCAGCAAATGTGTTAAGCAATGGCTTAAGGGTGTGATTTCATTTTTTCTCATTAGAACATAATGGATTTATTCTGCCTCTGGAAAGCAAGAAACCAAAAAAAAGCAACCAAAGACAACTGCTGAGATAATATGTGGCACAATTTACACTAAGTCATACAGATATTGTTGCTTTCCTTCTTTCAAAGATTATCACTCTACTAAACATTTAGACTTTTTATAAGCAAAATTTAATATTCCTTTGTAGCATTCTACAAGATATGGTGTTAAGATTTATGGATGCCAATCTGGATATGCTATCAGTGGAACTCTACACAATGGGTTTGAACTTGATGCTGCATGTCCCAAGGCTGCAATTTTTAAGAAACACCTTTGAATACAGGAAAGTCACAAATATGAGGCGGGCTGCAAAAGGTTATTGGCTTGCTGTTATAAATAAAATTGTAATTTTGCATCTATGTTTCAATTAATTCCTTGGTATTTTGATAACATTCCTCAATGAACTATGATACCCATTTCTATGATGCATTCCACTTACGCAAAACTTTGCAGACAGCTGGCCCACATGAAGAACAGTATTAGTTACAATTTTTTCCAAAAGTCATATCGTGGAAATTATTATTTTGAGAGACATACACTCTTACTCATCATATCAGAAAAACATTCAGTAAACTTCATTTCTGTACTGTTGCCTAACAATGTACTGTAGGATTATGCTAATATTAACCTACAAATTATGCAATTTTTTCAACTTGATTCAGCACAATTAACACCTTGTAAAAATACACAAAACATCAAAGTAGTATAAATAATTATGTATTAGTCTGTGAGAGCATTAACTTTAATACTTAAGGCCATTCTCACAGATAATAAAACCAGAAAACCTGTTTTTGTCAAGCAACTTCTATAATTAAATTGCTTAAAGAAACAGCTAACCCATTTTC
This sequence comes from Todiramphus chloris collaris, assembly GCA_025345505.1. Lineage (NCBI taxonomy): Eukaryota > Metazoa > Chordata > Aves > Coraciiformes > Alcedinidae > Todiramphus > Todiramphus chloris. The sequence goes on from JANVCC010000017.1 coordinate 278,841, forward strand.
AGAGGTTTTGATGTTTTCAGTTTATTTCACAGAATTCATGTAGTTTGAGTGGTTAATTTATATTTAATTTACAAATCCTCTCTGCATTTGGACAAAAAGTGATGATCTCATTTTAGATACGACTACATCTAGATCTTGCTCCCAGCTTTTGCCATAGGTCCATTCTGGGACATATTCTATTCACAACCCTGCACCCTGTCTTTCACTCAAAAAATAACAAATGATCAAAAATAAAAAATAACAGTTTACGAACTAAATAACCATAACGTCATCCACCACTAGAAACTGTACTATCTCTCCTCTTCCCAGAAACTAAGTTCTGAAGCATTACTTAGAAATTAAAAACATTATGCATTATGATTACATTATAAATATTTTTATATCTTGAGTTCTACTGATTGCATTTTTGTTCTTGAGCCAGTAGCCTGTAACTCATTTTCCCATTGTATAGCTATCAATGTCATACCATTCAGTGTCAATCACCATACCAAAGAAAATGACAATTACATTGACTACGTAAAAGCAAGATCATGTCAGTCATTGCTGGTATTTAGACATACAAATTCATTTTTATGAAGCATGAGAAACCTTTAAACTTAATAACCATTTACAATTAATATTTATACAAAAACACCATTGGGTTTGCCATGTGTCAGTAGTATAAAAGGAAACACTACATATAATTTGTAAAACATATATTCTGTTTCCAAGAGAAAATAAAGAAGTACTCGATTAACTGTAATCTAGGTGAGAGAGTAGCATACTGCATCTCACTTATACAAAATAAATTATTAATGAAATTGGTAATAAAACTACAAATTTCATAACCTGCTAAAGTGAAGGTATCAAATATTGTCATTAGAAAAACCCAAATCAAATGTTTTACATGAAAAGAACAGTGACTTAATTTTACTAGTATTTCTAGTATTTCAGACTAGTATTGTTGCCTGCATGTAAAGGGTGTGACCACATTTCATCCTCCTGATGGGTGACAGTGTACACTGAACTTCTAGCCAGGATGCTCTAGTGTATTATTATTACCCACCCTTTGGTAGCATTTGCCTGATAAAATGCAATAAGGGTGAAAAAATTGCATTCACTTCTGACTGTCAAGGTGCTGTAGGCTCCCTTCAGGCTCTCAAGGCTTTAGCTTTCCTAATCTGATCCCTGTCTGCTTGGACATTTACTCTCTATTCCTCCCAGGCTACCTGTCCTTGCTTCCACTCACTGTTGGATTCCTTTTTGTGTTTGAGTTTGTCCAGGATCAACTTGATCATCCATGCAGGCCTCCTGGTGTTTAACATGAGTTCTTCTTTGTTGGTATGCACCACTCCAGAGATTGGAGGACATGATCCTTGAGTACTAACCAGCTTTCTTAGGCCCCTTTTCCCTTCAGGGCTTTATCCCATGGTACTCTACCAATCATATCCAAGCAGCTGAAGCCAAACTCTAGTCTCCTGAAGTTCAGGTAGTGAGCTTGCTGTGTACCCTCCTCACTGCCCTAAGGATCTTGAACTCCACCATTTCATGGTTACTGCAGCCAAGTTTGGCCTTGAGCTTCATGTTCCCCACCAGCCCCTCCTTGTTGCTGAGAACAAGGACCAGTATAGCACCTCTTCTCATTGTCTCCTCTATCACTTGGAGAAGGAAGTTATCATCAGCACATTCCAGGAACCACCTGGATTGTTTATGGTCTGCTGTGTTGTCTGTCACTCCAACAGATATTGCGGTTACAGCAGATGACATTGCCCAGGAACATTTTTGGATGTACATTTGGACTATTCCTTTCTGCAGCAGCAGCCCCTGGATGTTATAGCTTTTTTGGTGTCAAAAAAATGTTATTAAGACCTCCGTCAGGACTAGGGCTTGTAAACACGAGGCTGTTCCTATCTGTCTGTAGAGGGCCTCATGTGTTCCTTCTCCCTGGTCAGACGGCCTGTAGCAGACCTCCACTATAATGTCACCTGTCCTTGTCCTCCCTTTAATCCTAACCCATAAAATGCCAGTAGGCTTCTCATCCATCTCCATGAGGAGCTCCAAGCACTCCAGCTGGTCACTGAGATAGAGGGCAACACCCCCTTCTCATCTCCCCTGCCTAGCCTTCCTAAAGAGCCTGTATCCTTCCATACCAGCACTCCAGTCACAGGTGCCATTCCATGATGTCTCAGTGATGTCAATAAGATCATATACCTGCAGGTATGCACAAGCCTCTAACTCTTCTTGTTTATTCTAGATGCTACATGCATTTGAATAGAAAGTTGGGCCACTGATGAAGCTGACTTACTGGCTGGAATTCCTTTGTGTTGAAAATAACCTACATTTAAAACAGACTGGTTCACACTTCTCTGCTCACAGTAAAGAAATTAGTTGGTAGAATATATGCATATTTAGATTAGCAGTGTTTAAATTAGTCATAACAAAATTGTAAGTTTGGTTACTGGTTCATTTAAAGTTTGCATTGAGATATAAGACCTCTATTTAATAATATAACAAATACGTTCCATTTTCCTCTGAGTAAAATAGATTCTGGGTTTTTGTACAGTAACACACATTTATGATCCAAAAGAACTATAGGAAGGTTCCTAAAAACTACAAAGAAAAGGAAAAGATGAGGTTTCCAAGCAGTTACAATTAATTTCTAGTCATTAAGTGTCCCAGCTGGAGATAATTTTAGTTAATACTTGTTAATTGAACTGTCAGGTGTATTAAACCAGATGTGATAAAAATGTCCATACTTTGCCAGTGTTAGTCTGACCTAACTATTTAATAAATTCTGGAGAGGAGAAGATTGAGAGGGTATCTGATTAATGTCTATAAATACATAAGGGCTGGGCATCAAGAAGTCAGGGACAACTTCTTTTCACTTGTGCTTTGTGATAGGACAAGGGGCAATGGATTCAAGCTAGACTACAGGAAGTTCACCTCATCATAAAGAAGAACTTCTTTACTGTAAGAGTTATAGAGCATTGAAACACACTCCCCAGAGAGGTTGTTAAGTCTCCTTCTCTGGAGACTTTCAAGACCTGTCTGGATGCTTTTCTGCATAATCTACTCTAGATTCTGTGTTTTGTCCTGCTCTGGCAGGGGAGTTGGACCCAATGATCTTTGGAGGTCCCTTCCAACCCCCAACATTCTGTGATTCTGTGATCTGTAAAGCTTATTTTACTTCTTTGTAGATAAACTAAGTGAAGTGGTGTGTGAAGCTATAGAAAATATTTGTAATGTGCATTTCTCTAAGTAAAGTTTTCATAACTCGTTTTGATGTTTTAGAGAGACCTAGTTTGGTATGAAAACTCACAACGATAAATCTTTTCAGTACTATATCATACCAGAAAGCTTCAGGTGTTTTATTCGCATAGATTTGGGCAGCATGATGGAGCTGCCCATCTTTTAAACATGCAAACACAATCACCTTATTTGGAACATAGTGAATCTGGAGGTGTGTTCACAACAATAACAGTATTAGTGTCTTTATTGCCTCTCTGTGGCATGCAAAACCATTAATCAGACACTATGAGAGATTAAGCCCAGGAACATTTTTGGAATTATGTACATTTGTTCTATTTCTTTATAAAGCTGCAGCTTCTGTAGGATATATTTTTTTTTTATGTCATAAAAGAACCCTGAGAACTCTTTTTAGGATAATTGTCCAGGACCCATGACAAGAATTTTATATGTTATGGAACACAGGCATATGCTGAATTCAATGTATATCTTTTAATTTGGCCATAAAATCAAGGAGATTGGAGTTTGGAATTTGGAAAAAAATCTTCCGAGAAAGTCTGCACTTTTCCTCAAAACACAGTAATTAGATAGCTTAGACTGCAGCTGCTTTCACTGTATCAAAAAAAAAAAAAAAAAAAAAAAAAAAAAGCCTAAGCAGGAAAGAATACTCAGGAAGGCTGTGAGAAATACATGGGGGAACAAATGGTCATGTTTCTGCTAGAATAATATAAAATTCTTTATTTCAGTAATGATACTCTTTATTAGAAGGAAGTATGTTTTCCAGGATTATTAATAATTAATTCAGTGAACAACTCTGCTTTCACAGAAAAAAAAAATTAGATACTCTTAAGCACAATAAGGTACAACTAAAAAGTGTAGATTTACAACAGGTACTAAAGAGGCTTTAATTACCCCACCCTTATTAATCATATTTCCCATCTTAGCTTGGAGCTGGTATCTCAGGGATTTCCGGCCTACCAACACAATTTTTCTCCAGCTGTTCAGATTGGGCAAATAAACAATAATTTCCAAATATCATTACATTTTGCTTAGAGTTTGCAGAACTGCAGTTCTATGGTACAAACTTACTTATGAGTAGAAAGCAGCACTGAAATAGATTTTCACCAAAGGATCTTAAGATTCCCTGTGCTTTGTCTGCAGCACTAAAGAAAGTCTTGAAAATCCCTTCTTGCCCACCAGAGTAACCAGCTAACCACAGAGGAAGATCCTGCAATTGGTTCTCCACAAGTATTTTATTCCCCTTCCTTCTGTAACTAGGAAACTAGAAAGAGCTCTATAAGCTTCAGCAACTTCTCCTTTTGGGAAGGGGGAAAGGCTGTACAGTTTACATTTACAAGCTGACAGTCAGCTTGATTTTTCCTAAAAGAAACCCCTTAAAGTAGTTTAAAAAAGGCTCCTAGTCTCCTGCCAATTCCTTGGGATCAATAGAGCGTTCTCTCATTCAACTAATCTCTCCAAAATTGCTATGGGAAAAGACATGCTAAGTTGTTTAACTAGGGAAGAACAGTTCTTTTTGATCAAGCTGAGGTAAGCTGTATTTTTAGTTCTCTGGGCCCTGATTATTTCTGGTTCAGTCCCAGGTAAATCTAGTGATTGTCATAGGTACATTCCAGCATCAGCAAAGAACCATACAGATCCTAATGGGGCTTCTGCAGTAAAGCATCTTTACAGAATGGACTGAAATTTTTATGAAAGTGGTGCATAACTGCAGAAGAAAGAAAGAGCTGACTATGCACATCATGCTATGTAAACACGGATAAAATACTGCAGTCACCCCAAGATCTGCCTTATATTTCTTTAGGAACTCCTACTTTCATTGTTCCTTTAACAAGAGAAGGTCAAATAAATAGATTGAGCTTTTAAGAAAATTATGTTTAAAATTCAAAAGTTATGGCTATACCTAGTTAAAAAAGTAGAGCAGGTCTTTAGCTTGCTTGAAATTAGGCAGGAAAAGATGCTGCTCATTTATAGACACATGCATAAAAAAGAAAAGGAAGGACATGAAAGGCAGAAGGAATGCTACTACTTTCTGTGCTAGCCAGGAAAAGGCTCAATAAAACAATCTGTAGAAGATTAAAACAATCTTCCTTATTTTTGGACATTACCCCCAGGGAGAAGCTTTGACATAACAGTGAAGTCTACTTACCTATGCTTTGCTTCCCTTACATGGCAAACATCTCAAGGCTCCACTTCAGGGGGTTTTACTAGATGTAATTACATCCTTGTATTACAAGGTTATTTAATTAATTTATTCTACTTACTATAAATATGTCTCAGTAGAAAACTGGATGACAGACGGAGCTGTATATTAGTAGAAATCATACACAACATACCATTTATGTTACTTACAATATCAAGTGTATTAAAATGAGAATCCTTAAAATCATATATAAAACTAATTGTTAGATTCTTCACTGTCACAAGTATAATCTTATTAACATCTTGTATGTTACTAATCAATATTTTGGAATATATATATATTTAAACAGTAATTTAATTCAACAGCTATTTCTATAGAATAGTATAGCTGTGTACCTGCAATATAGATATGTATACTTGTGTATATATATGTCTATAAAGGCTTAATTTCCAATTTTCTGTCTTTGCCTGCTATATACTGGTAAATTTGGTGCATAATTTCCAAGTTACATTAAATTTAAAAACATACTTCAAGTACAAAAATGCTGACTAAAGAAAATGTTTAAATTCAAGGATTACCACACCACTGTAGACAAGATTTCTTGTGTTTTTCCAGATAAGTAGAAAAATCAGTGATGCAATAAGAGCCCAGGATTAAAATTCAGACTTCCCATTCAGAATCTGTGTGCCACTATGTGTTAGTAACCTACCACTTTTTGACTCAAATGGTACTAATGTAAAACCTAACTGCAAAAGATTTGTGTAGATGGAGGGCAAGATTAAATGTTTACCACTATCAAGGCTGAGGTGGCTGGGTGCTGGGTCCTGTCCAGGGTGGACATATGCTGCATAGCCTTATACCTTTGCTAGTCACACAGAAACAGCCCATCTGCAGTAGCTCTGCTACTTGTCAGGACATCAGCTAGATGAGGAGTTATGTAATGGGGTAAAAATGAAACCAAATCTAGTAAAGCTTTGCAGATCTACTTATTTAGTGATGGTCTCCATGCCTTTAATGCTTTAGGCCAGTCAGGCTTTGTCCTTCTGCCCTCATTAGTCACCAGGCTCAGGGAGAAGCAGCACAAACACTCACAGGCTCCTTCTTTCAAACACTCACCAAAAAAAGAAAAACAACCCACACCAAAGAAACCCCCAGTAAAACAAAGTTCCCAAGGTTATAACTGAGCTGTAACCAATGAAACCATCAGAGTATCAGGGCCTTAGAGGTATCACAGCCTTACCAGCCCTGACTAGTATCACTGGGACTCCCACCCCACCTGTGGGACCCCCATTCTAGCTCAAGCCTGGGCCTGAGCTATGGTATATGGACCTTGGACCTACACTGGAGGTTGCAGGTTCCTCCTGGAAGGATCCCTTATCCCCACTCCTGCTGTTGCCCCCAATTCCTGGATGAACTTTGGACATGTATTACAGCATTGTTTCCAGTTCTGTCTCTGGCCTTGTTGACTTTGGCTCCTGACTAGGCCACCCTAGGCAGACCCTGGTCCTGGTTCATCATTTTTTGCCTCAATGGACCCTGTTACCTGTACCCACCTCTGCCTACTTGGGTCAGATGCTGTGGAACTGTGCCCCAGTAAGGGTGCTACAGGTACTGGGGTCATCCTTGGCTTCTGACTCTTTCTGGTGAAAGAGTCCTGCTCCTTCTGCTACCTGACACAGAGCTCCTAACCTACAGTAATACTGCACACAATACAGTCACACAATGCAAAAAGTTTCTTGACTATACCCCAGTTTACGGAACTTGCAATCAGGATATTCTGTTAGTATCATAAACATGGTATGCTATGCATACAAATATACTGTACACCTATATCTGTTAAGCCAGTTCGATCCCACAAAAGAGTAAGTCTGCTATCACCATCTACTACTATAGTTGTAAACTCCACTGAGCATGACATGGCCCGCAGGAATATAATTGTCTTAGTCAACTCATTGTTGCAAGTCTTTAAACCTAAAAGGATGTCATTAACAACCTGTGGCACTAATAATTTCACAAATAAGAAACAAGAGACCAATAGATTTGTATTGGGGAGGATTAAAAGATCCTCAGTTATCAAGGGTAAGCTAGGATAGGCCGTTCTGCTCCTTATCTTGGCTTCTGATTTCAGGAGTCGGAAAACTGTCAGTAGTAATTTACTTCTCTGTAAACAAGCAAGGAATCTGGAGAATCTTATCATCTTGGCACTCTTGAAAAGTGCTAAGCAAACAACCTGCTGTCATTTAGTCTAACTGGCGAGGAATCCTGATTAAATCTCAGAATTTAGATAGGTGATAATAATGAAAGAACAGTATTAAAAAAAAAAAAAAAAAAAAAAGGAAGGAGGAATGGAATGAGCTTAGTTGCCTGGTTGTCTTATGCAAGACTGTAGTGTTGTTTTGAAATTCTAAATAAAAGGAAGAAAACTGTGGAGAGTTAAAGCTGCTTTTAAAAAACTCGTCTGCTATATAATCCACTGTTTAATGACCAGACAATTCAAAGTTAAGCTAGAGAATAGTCATTGCATGCACTTTGATCAAAATTTCAAGTTTATACAATATAGAAGTCTTGGATAATGATAAGCCCTAGAAAGCTCATAGGTGTTTGTAGATCTTTTTTTTTTTTTTTTTTTCCAATATGACCTTCTCCTACTCTATTCGTGGACACAATATATTCAAGATTGCAGAAACAAGCACACCTCAGAAGTCAGCAGTGTGCTATTCTTCACAAAAAATGTGTACCTCCTCTGTCTCCAGCAGAACCTTAGAGTGAGTGGAGAGGCTAAACATAGTATGCTCCCAGAGTCACCATTTATGCTAGCAAAAAGGGCAAGCTGAATCAAGAATCCTGTTCTCAGCTTCACTCTCTCCTGTCTGTCTTCCACTTAAGCACAGGAAGAGATCAAAGACAGTTCACTGAGGTGTTTCAAATGACTATAAATGTGGATATATAATTTCTGCTCTGGCTTCGCATGTTATACAATGTTCAGATGATAGCAAGAACACTCTCATTACTGTTTCAACATTCCTAGCAGTTACTCTCAATGTTATCTATTCCACCTTTCTATGCTACTATGCCAGTCTCTTCCTTGCTTTACATCCTTTAGAGGAGGATGATTAGACTAGAGAGTTAACAGTAAAAAATTACTGAAGTAACCAGAGCTGGTGAAGAAAATATGTATATGGTGACTTTGATTAGTTCCTACCTGTCTTTCATCAGAGAAGATGCTACATCTTTGTCAGATTCTTGCCTGCAGTGAGTATCATGGACTTGATTTCAAATCTAAGCATCTGTAACTTCATCTGATTTCTACTATAGCAGTAGATGACAACACTGAAAAAGAGGTCTAATAAAAATTGTGAATCCAGGTGGGAATTGACTTGGAGATTCAAGCTGACTGATAAGTTTTCATATATGATTGTGCACTATTGCTTCACAGACCATAAGCTGAAACAAAAGGTTGTTGCATAATGATTTCTATCTCTTTTGAGAGTCACAGGTTCTAAATCTCTTTTCCTACTGGTTTCATTGTAGTGCAAATTCACTGAAAACAGTGCAGATGCTTCTGACTTATAGTGTCATAAGAAAGGGAAGAATCAGCATTAGAAGGCAAGTGGTTACAAAACCCTTGTATTTTCTTGCCATGGAACTACAGATCTCATCCTCTTAGTCTATCATGGACAATTGCTCTCCTATTTTTACAAAGGAAACAGACAAACCAAGGTATTGTTTACAAATCTAATTGCATTTTCAGAACTTATGGGAGAATTGGTGGCAAAACAACATGAACACCTCAGTACGTGCTATGGAGACTGCATACTCATGTTAGTTCAGTATGCAATTACTCTAGGGCAGAAGTGTACTCAAGGTACAAGCATTTCCTCCAAGTTAGGCATTTTTGGAAACAGCATTCTTGAAAATTGCATCAGTTTTCTTCTCCTGCATTTTTTGTTTGAATGTTAAATAAGGAGCAAAAAAGGAAAAAGGGGAAATGCCACACACCATTCTTTGTATGTCAATTACTTACTCTCATCATTCAAAACTACTCACTTTTAAAAAAAAATTTTGAATTTAAAATTTGAGTAAGGAAGAAGACAGCACCAGAGACTCAAAAGGGTGACTATAGTAGTGCTTTACACATGTCATTAGTGGATTTATGGGATGGATAAGAGAAACAAATATGATAATAAATTCATAACTATCTATTTTCCCATCTTAGCACTATCTAAGCATTTTTGCTCAAAGTATTTTCACATTTTTCCATCCTAGCTCCTTGTCTTTCTGGAAGTCCCTTCTATATTTGGTAGAACATTGAAAATTCCTTTGCATTAGGGTGCAATCAAGGGATTTTGCTTGATCACATATCAATTCATGTTCTTCCTTGGCTCTTTAGCAACCCATTTGGGAGAGAAATTACAAGATGGGTTGTCAGTCTTCCAGGAAAGGAAGCAGAAAATTTCTCCATTCCCACTCTACACTCCCATCTAGAACTTCATCCTCTGCTATTAGGATTTTCCTCACCTTCAGTGAGGAAAGGAGAAGGTTTTGTCTCCCAATCTCATAATAGAAAAGTTTTTTAATCAGGAAAACCTGGGAAGAAATGACAGCAAAATTATTCTGTTCCTGAACTGGAAAATTCACATTTCACAGGATATTCTAACATTTGAAAAGTTATTTTGTGGAAGAAAAGGCAATCTCATACATTTACATATTCACAGGAAAGAGAATACAACACTGTTTGGAAAGTGCTGCTTCAAGATACAACAAAGGATCCAAGTGGCCCCTTGTCCCCAAAGAATCAAGGGAATTCCAGCTTGTCAGATTCCTCCATTCCATATTCTAAGGTTACCTTTAGTATTCAATAATGTCCCACACATCCTGGTCTCTTGGAAAGACATGGATTTGATGGATGGACCACTAAGTGGTTAAGGAATTGGCTGGATTGTCGCATACAAAGAGTTGCAGTCAATGACTCGATGTCAGAGTAGACACCAGTAACAAGTGCTGTTCCTCCGGGATTGGTACTGGGACCAGTGCTGTTTAACTTCTCTGTCGGTGACATGGACAGGGAGATTGAGTGCACCCTCAGTAAGTTTACGGACAACACCAAGCTGTGTGGTGTGATTGACATGCTGCAGGGAAGAAATGCCATCTAGAGAGACCTTGACAGGCTTGAGAGGTGGACCCATGCCAACCTCATGAAGTTCAACAGGCCAAGTGCAAGATCCTGCCGACCTTATTAATGTCTACAAATATTTCAAGGGTGGCTGTCAAATGGAAGAAGCCAATCTCTTTTCTGTAGTGCACAGAAATCGGACAAGGAAAATTTGGTATAAACTTGAGCATAGCATGTTTCACCTCAACACGAGGTGGAATTTCTTTACTGTGAGGGTGATGGAGCACTGGAACAGGCTGCCCAGAGAGGCTGTGGACTCACCTTCTCTAGAGACTTTCAAAACCCATCTGGATGTGTTCCTGTGTGACATGGCCTAGATGATCCTGCTTTGACAGGGGGTTTGAACTTTGGTCCCTTCCAACCCCTAACATTCTATGATTCTATGATGATCCTGCACCTGGGTCAGTTGGGACAATCCTAAGCACAAATACAGGCTGGACGATGAGTGTGCTGAGAGCAGTCCTGAGGAGAAAGATTTGGGAGTGATGGTTGATGATTTAACATGAACCCACAATGTGTCCTGATAGCCCAGAAAGCCAACCATACCCTGGGCTATATCAAAAGAGGTGTGGCCAACGGGTTGAGGGAGGTGACTCCACTCTTTTGAGACCCCAACTGGAGTACTGCATTCACCTCGGGAGCCCCAACACAAGAATGGCATGGATTCATTGGAGCAGGTCCAGAGGAGGGCTATGAAGATGATCAGAGGGCTGGAACACCTATCCTTGTTCTATGATTGTATGATTTAGGATCACCATATTTCAGGAGTATTCCCCAGGCAGGTACCTTGGACATAAGCTCTTCCCTTCTACAGGATGAGGAAAATGGCTTTAGTTTATAGGATGCATAAAGACTAGGGGAACTGATCAAATTATTGTTCATCAAAATTGGAAAGAAGAAAAAAAATACAGTTTAACTGACATTAATATAATGCCAGAGGATTTAGAGATAGTAAAGAGAATTATTGGTCTCTTAGTGCACTGCAGGGACAAAGGCACTTGTGGTTATTAGAAGAATTTATTTCTAGGCTTGCAGACTCCCACAGTGTCTACTAAAGAGTATCAATTCAGAAATGCAGAAACATTTGCTTCTTTCTGTTACCAACCACTACAGTGCTTGTCATTAATCACCCTGACAACATGAAAATGCAACATTGTTCTGTTAAGTATTTCTATGCCGTCTGTTTTTTCACCGATCTACTATGTTGTCAAATGTTATAGACAGAGATAACGTACACAGGTGTGTGTAGTGCAAAAGGAAAAAAAGAAAATTCTTAAAGGAATTATAATTAAAATGTGTTTGAGCCTGGGATATCTGTGTTGGAGATTTAAGTTTTCTAATTTCATCTTATTGCTTGATTTTATATTAGAATAATGGCTTCTAAAAATAATATTCATTGTAAGATGCTAACCAGTTTTTGACTGTTTTGGAAAACCAGGAATAATTTTTCCACAGTTTAAAAATCTTAATGTAAATCCTTAATCCCACCATTTCTACAACAAAATCAGAGGGAAAATAGAAATAAGTCAGGAAGGTTGGAAGAGCTTTAAGAAGTCCAGAGAAAAAAGATTCCTGTAACAGTAATTGTGTGTGCTACCATTTTTGCTGTACCTAAAGGCCTGTGAATCAGAAAGGAAAAGAACAACTCAGTGATTCCCCAGATTTACGTTTTATCTCAGTTTCCAGCTAGTCAGAGGGTATCTTGTATGCTGACAGAAAGAGAAAATACACTGGAAAGACAGAAAAAGCAAATTTCATGTTAGTTTGTTTTGTGCACCCCTGAGAGCACTTTCACTGCAAAACTGCCCCCTAGTGGGGTACTCACCATGGTCCTTCCGTGTTTTACACGGGGACCAGGCAACTTTCCTGCAGTGCAGTTCTCTGCTGTGCCTAATCTTGCCTTGGAGACTGTTAAAGACTGCTGCTTCTCAGATACAACATGCAGAAAGCAAGGGAAAAAAAGAGGGGGGGGGGGGGGGGGGGGGGGGGGGGGGGGGAGGAGGAAAAATATTCCCAAAACGTAAGTGAAGACTGCAGTCTTTTCTAAAGCAGGAAAAAATTCACAACACAAAGTATAATCTGACAATATTTTCCCTCCTCATTAAAATGCAAATAATTTCCAAACACTTTGGTATTTCTAACACCTACTGTCACAGTATCTCAGCCATTCTGTATGCTCATAAAGACGGTAATGGAGAGAAATAGTGCTCTTGTGGGTACAAGGCTGGGATGAAATTCAAAGTTCTCTTCTTGGAAAATCAGAATATTTGTATCTGACCTTAAAAAAGTAATTGAATACCAGAGCTATTCCTGTCTTATTTTAAAAAAAAATGACAATAATATATTTTTTGTAGGATGCTGTGAGTTTATTTAGCCAGACTTGTGAGGGAAATTAATTAAGAGGAAGGGAATTTAATTAAACAGCTAATAGGACTATATATGGAATTAATTTAAGAAATACTTAATTTTTAAGACAGCTTCCATTATTGATTATGATATCTTCATATATCATTATTAACCATATGACACCCGAGTAGAAATGTCTTGTGTTAGTTACACAGCCAGAAATCATTACGGAAGGTTTTGTCAGAGGGCAGTAGTGAGGGGTGAATCTCATACGTCATGAGAGAACAATACATCTTGAGTGGCCCTACAGCACCATGACTTACAACTTGAATTGCAGAATGTGTACCATTTTGGAAGACATAATACTTCAGAACCTTACAAGGCAGAGTTTGTCCCTGAAATACAAAAATATTCAACAATTATCTTGATGACTTTTAGGGAACTCTGTTACTCAGCAAAACCTGCAAATTATTTTGATTTTTATTATTTCTTAGTACTACACAGGAAGAATACAAAGCCTATATTAAGCACAGAAGCATGTTAATTGAAATTTCAGCAAAAATATTAATAGTGAAACAACCTCTCTTGGTTCAACTTGAGAGAAAATAAGCTAAAGTTGAACTAGGGGAGGTTCAGGCAGGGTATTAAGAAGCATTTCTTTACAGAAAGGGTTGTCAGGCATTGGAATGGCCTGCCCAGGGAAGTGATGGAGTGACAATCCCTGGAAGTGTTTAAGAGCTGGGTAGATGATGTGCTTAAAGACATGATTTAGTGGTTTTGATAGGGTTAGGAATAAGGATGAACTTGATGATCTTGAAGGTCTCTTCCAGACAAAACTATGATTCTAATTAAAACTTTTTCCAGTCTACATCCCTAAACTATTAATCTCCTGAGTTAATGAGTTCAGACTTTCACTATTTCAGATGCAATGACAGTTCTGGAAGTGGAGATTTACTGGTTTTGTCAGCATCCTGTTTTCAAATATCTTTTTTTTTTTATTACTATTATTTTTAAATGTGACAATTTTATTATATTAAAAGCTTTAAAAGCACCTAGATTTTGGTATGCAATTCTGAGATAATAGATGAAACCTGTGATAACTACTGAATAAATACTAATTACACAAGTCCTAGTCATCTGAATTCTATAAATGTGCTGGCTTATTCTAAACAACTATTGAAACTATGATCTTATGGATTTTTTGTGGTGCTTTTTCTTTGAGAACAGAAACATAAGCACTTTCTTCTACTTTGGGCAATATATGCCATAAATTGTTAATTTTACAGCTGTTCAAAGAATATTTAGAATATTCTTCCACTGAATTTTCCTTATACTTTCCTTTTCAATAACTATACCAACTGATTGACTCACAGGACCTGACACTCCTCATAGTTAAATTTCTGTGACAGGGTGTGAATCTCAATGAAAAGTATGTTATTGTAACATGAAGCAGAAATGCAGTTTAGGTAGTTAGGATCACTGCAAAAGACAAAAGGGAATAGGGAAAAAGTAAAATCACTTCTTGGCCAGGAAGCAGGAACAAGCTACTCATTTCTTAGGCTGCCATTAAACAATTGGCTAAAAATATGCTTAATTTTAAGCCAACAAGGACAATTCACACATTTTATATGTTTAGAGGTTTCACTTCAAGATCTTGAGTGTGGGCCAGTAGACTAAATGCTTAGTTGCAGTTGAAACACTTTAGGTGCCTTCCTAGAGCATATCTTCTGAATTTGTTTAATCCAACAGAAATCCAATTCAGATGCTCAAGGAGCCTTTCTCAGCACAAATAAAATCATGGTGGGGACAATCAGAAGATCAGTTTCAAAAATTCTCTTCTGATCTGAACTAGAAGAGTAATGTGTCAGATAGACCACTTAGAGACCTCCTATCGCCCTGGAAAATCTCCATAGAAGTGAATGCTCTTGAGCCCTATATCTCAAGACTAAAGTCACAAAACCACTTATAGAACTAAAGTTTATGGCATTCAAGTGCTATGCATATGTCTGTTTTAACCTGAAGCCACTATACTTCCAGTTCTACATAATTAAGTGCTGTATCTGTCAGTAAAATGTGGATCACAAGCTTGCAACAACACAGTTTGGGAACTGGTTTGCTAGGAAGTGGCTCTGCAAAATGGATCTGAGTACCTGTGGGCAGTAAGCAGGACATGAGCCAGCAGTGTGCCCTGTCAGCAAAGATGACCAAGTATATCTTGGGCTGCATTAGCAGCAGCACAGCCAACAGACTGACAGAAAATATTGCCCCTCTTCACTCATTACTTATCAGGCCACATCTAGACACTATATCCAATTTAGGTCGTGTCAATACAGACAAACTGGACTGAGCTCAGCAGGGCACCACCAAGCAAGTAGTTAGACTGTGGGAACTGGACAAAGAGATGGCTTCAGTGAACCCAACAGCAGCCTTCCACATCTACAAGGAGGTCATTGAGATGACACAGCCAGCATCTTTCCAGGGGTGCATGGTGGGAGGATGAAAGACAATAGGGATAAAGGAAAATGAGAGTTTCAGCCTAGATATAAGGAAAAAAAAAAAACCAACAAAAAAACCATAAGACCTGTGAAATTGTGAAACAGGTTTCCAAGAGGTTGTACAGGCTCTATTGTTGGAGGTCTTTAAGATCTGCCTGGCTAAAGCCTCAAGCAACCTGGTCAGATAATGTTGACCCTGCTTTGTGCAGGGTGTTAGACCAGGAGAGTTCCTGAGGTTCCTTCCAATCTGAATTATTCTGTGACTCTATGACACTGATTAAAGAAATGAAAATTACCTGTAAGTCACCATAGCTAGATCTTACATAACACTTTGATCATCAGCTTGGGATGGATGGAAAACGAAGGAGCAAGGTGTAATCACAAAGTGGTAAGTTCCTAAAAGGTATTCTACTGAATTTCTTTATGACTAACAGACCAAGCAAATAAAAGATATATTTTCTTTCAATTTTTAACCTAAGGAAATGAGACTTCAGATTGTGCTGTCCACCACTCATTTCCATCAACAAGTTTTCTAGTTTTTTCGGTTATTTTCAACCAAATCTGACAGGGAAGTATCAATCTGAAAGGTAATTGTGTTGTTATAGGATCTTGAAAAATTTGTTGCTGGAGAGAGGAAAGAACACCCTATTTGTTTTACCACTCCAGAAAGACAAGTTAAGGGTCATTGTGGTCCATTTTGTTTGGCATATCTATTCCATCCATCCAGTTAATAGAGGCACAGATATGAAATATAGGTATGCTCTGTATTCTATGAGAAGCATATGTGAATATTTGTTGTTTTCCAAACCCGGTGCTCCTCCTCTTTTTAATTTTGTTGCTATCATACATGACTTTTGGACAGGAAGAATAAATCAGATCATTTGCCCAGAACTGAGGCTGTACAATTTCACAGTGTTATCTTCATGTTGCCCTAATAGATAGAGAATTGCCTCAAGGTCTTAATGAAGTTATTACTAAACCAAATTTTCCTGAGTGATATCAGGCATAATGATATAGGAGAACAGCAAAATAATTGTTGCTTTTATTTTATTTTAGTGTAACTTCTGAAAGAACATTTCAACCTCATGCTATGAATTAATCCATCTTTTACTGGAAAAAGAAACTGGATACTTCAGATAATTACCAATCATATGAAATATCTTAAAATGAAAGTCTAATTTAAAAGGAAATTATATATTCCAGGAAGCAACAAGGAACATCACATCAGAAAGAACTATTTGCAATGGATCAATAGTATTGTCCCCCCAAAATAACAATAAACAGAAAACAGGCATTTTGCTTAATTTAACAGAAAATCTCTGGAAAATTCTGCTTCAATTTATGAAGAGAATTTTTTTTTCTATGTTAGATAAAACTATATTTGTGGTTCCCCAGATAAATAAACACAAGAATAAATTAATCTCAAGGGTACAAATTTTTATGGAACACATACTACTCTAGCAATGCATAGTGAAATTTAGTGCTATAAGAATGAACCAATGCAAACTTTTTTTTTTCAGGTTGATTCCCATAATATTCTGGATCAAACCACATGTATTGGCTGGATTTTGCCCAAATCACCTCAAATGCTGACTTGCCCTTGAAGAAAAGGAAATTTGAAAGCTGATCAACTCTACTGAATTACTGAAGGTCACCAGGACAAAAGATTGAACTTTCTAAGTCTAGAGACTTTTAGTACCAAGTCTATGACTACCACAAAGCTTACTGCTTTCTACTCCAAACATAATGTGTGTCTTTGTCTCTTTGGCACATAGGGGTGCAAGTAAAACATTTAATAAAAGGAAAAAAATGCATTCAAACTGCCTTGGAGGAAGAAAGAGAAAATTATATTTTTAGACTATAACTACAATGTGAACACAACTGAGAAACAACAATGATGAAAACTGTATAAAATGGAAAATTGTAACTTCTGACTTTAGTTACAAATGTTAAAAGACTAGGCTCCCTCTACTCTCAAAAAATGCTCTCCCAGGAGTTACTTAAATTAGGTGTACACTTTACCATAGCAACAGGAGAGCAACAGTTCCTTAAAAAGCATCAAGGGAATTATACAAATGAGCTCACTTTAGTCCATCCAAGATGCGTTGAACCTAATAGCATTTCCTGCAACATCATCCTTCATTCAGTGCACAGTTGACCCAGCTAAATATTCACCGAGCTAAAGAATTATTGCACAGCACAATGTAATGCTTCAATACCAACAGTGAAAGCATACCTCAACTGTCAACAGTTATAGAAAGTAACAGAAGTCATCACAAATAAAGTTTCAGACCTGAGGATATATTGCAACTTTCTTAGACTATGGCTGCACAGATGGATGTAGTTAAGCATGAATGAGAACTGCCAGTGTTTTGAGATGGTTGGATATAAATCAGGACTATCTGTGAAATTACATAGCTTCACTAACATAGCATTGTCCCTAAAGCAAGTATATCCTGCATTTCAGATGGTCCTCATAGCTTATGACACTGATCAAGTGTCATATTTTTTTATATTTGACACGAAGGCACAAGGCAGTTCATATCAACACGTCAGAGCCTATTTTCTCCTTCCCATGTTTGTCTTCATACATATTCACATTCCCATAGTTCTACAGCCCACATATTCATGACTAAACCATAACATTTCCCAGACATTTCAGTGAAATTCTTTTAGTTGTACAGCAGAAAAATTCACTACAATAATTCTTATATGAATGTAATGCTTTTTTGTCAGAGCATTTTACAGTAAAGTTATGCTAAGTTATGCTAATTGTCAGGCTTGGGGGTTGCTGATTTTAAAATATTCAAGATTCTTTTTCAGCTGAAACATTTTCATAGCACAGACATATGTTATTTCACATGAGGTAATCAGATCTACTTATTAAAAGAAATTCTGAATTAGTTATTTCCACCTCATTTTACTATACAGACACCTTAAATTCCCATTTAGCCAAGAATTGTCTGTTAAGCTCTAAAACCACCTGTATGACACTGATTTAACAAACATGACTCTCTTCCCAAAAGCTACAGTATTATTTCACATCCTGCGTCAAATTTGCTATTTAAGCTTTAAAAAATAATTTAAAAATTCATTTGTAACTATTCCATTTGAAAGATGTTCTTATATACACTGCCCTATGAAAAGAGACATTTTAATGGCCATATATAAGGCAAAAGTATGTTCCATCTCATGTTGGAAATTAAATTATTCTAGTTATAAACAAAGCAACAAAAATATTCACATGCATTTTGGGGTTCTTTGCATTATAAGTATTGTCAGAAAGCCTTATCTAGATTGCTTATAATAAAAACATTTATACATTGTACTATACCTGCTTATTCTATATTATTTTCTACCTATTTACAAGAAATTAAGGAACCAATGATTTTACCAATATGTTAAATTGATGTTGTGATATTACGGGGGTAAATTAAGTGGCAAATCTGCTGCAAGAATTACACTATAAGACAACTGCTATAAAGACAATTTCCATACTGTAAGTACAGTAAGGAAATAAATCAACAACTAATGTTGGCTGTAAGAGTCAAGTATTAAAAGCTGTCTTCATTCTGCTCTTTTCATTATCTAGATGAATATTTTAAGTTGCTGTGAAAGAAAGCAAGAAAAAGAAGAGGATGAAATAATCTGTTCTGGTTTTCACTTTTAGCTGCTGGTAGATGTTAAACCACAACAATCTTGAATACTAAGCCAAGGGTAAGTCTAATAACAAGACCAGAAATACGTGATTAGACACTTAGATCAGGGAGCAGACACTATTTCTGCCTTGCTCTCAGAATACCTTGGCCTTCCACAACTTGATTTTCTCCCTGTGCTGAAACAAAGCCAGTTAGCCTTCATTCATGTAGTTCACTTTGTCAGAGTTAAGGCAACGAACAAAGAAATGCTGACTGGGCTTAGCAAAAAAGAGATATATAACAACAACTTTAGATATAAATTAAATGACATTGCTTCAATATACATTCTAGGTTAAGATTAGTCTCTCCTAATTTTATCTATCTAAAAGTAATGTGTCTAGTCTTATCTCAGCTACTATCCCTGAAAAGTCAGTGGATCCACTATATAGTGCAACAGACAGTCCTCTGTGAAAGAATTTTATTGAGTATTTAATTGAGAAGGAATCTAGACAAGTACTGTGAAATAAATAACTAAAACTTGGATAACTAAAGATACGTGAAATGACACGTCTTCAATGACTTTACATTTGCAGAACATTGTTGGTGCCACAGATGGAAACTTGGAACCAACAACTGAGAAACTTGGATACAGAAAACATAAATGGCCTAAATAGCCCCCTAAGATATCTTGTGAATAATGAATGAGTCACTTAAAGTGATTTTATTTTTGTGTTCCTTAAAATAGATTAGATAGTCAAAGCTACAAACCCACTTTTTAAAGGTTCTAAAAGTGACTGGTTTATCTTTTGTTTTCAGTTTGGGTGCTTCAGTGTTTGTAAGGTTAAACAGTTGTATGATAGACAGTCACAGGGGGATTGTAAACATAGTTTTATAGTTGAATGTTAATGAGAAATACATACAAGATTGGCACAGGATGAATAAGAGTTGCTCCCCTTTGAAGTAAGAGGTGCAAGGTGTCTTCAAGCATCAAGGTTTCTAGAAATCTATATTCAGGCAAGTACATTTCCTCAGTATTTTAATACTACCTGTTTTTTCACTTGCCATCTGTTTATAGATATTACTCCAAGATGATATCTTACTCTGAAAAGAGAACTATACTTTAAATACATGACTTGGGCTGAATCCAGATGTCTTAGTATCATAACTATATATTTTTTATCTAAGTGAGCACAACACAGATTCAGATACCATAGGTAGGCAAGTCCTCAAGGCTTACTGGTGTCTGGTTCTGCAGCAATACAAGACATATTCAGGTTACTTAAATTTTATAAAATGTCTTGCATTTCTTTTCCCTAATATCTTGATCTAAGCATTGTGTTAGTTCTCAACTTGACAGAATATATCAGTAAAGGATTACAACATCTGCTACTATGTGGTGGCAGTAATATGACCACAAAATACTGTTTATCTGACAATGAATAGATTCTTTATGTACAATACCTTATTTCATTAGGTCCTATCAAGCTAATCAACAGCTAATTTAAGGCTATTCAGAAACAGTTGACAGTTGTGTAATGCCATCCAAAAATGAAAATCATTCTTAGTATAAGCCTAGTTCTTTATGGACTGTTCTTGCTACTGTAAAAATTATTAGTTGTTTGTGAGTTTTATGAAGTCATTAATCTATTCCTTTGCCATTATTAAGATTTGTGATCTTTTCTGATATAAGACTGGTGTATCTATTTTTTTCTTTCTTCTTTTTTTTTTTTTTTTTTTTTTTTTTTCAGAATTACCAAGAAACACTTTGTAAAGATATCTGGTATCAGCTTTCCCACATTCTCTCACAACTTTAAATTTTTAGTAGATTTTGGATTAATTAGAAGAGCATAAATCTGATCTATATGCTATGGAAGATAATTTTTAAAAAAGACATGAAAAAGGCAAAAATTAGTTGCCTGAAAATTAATATGAGGGTTCCATTAAAATTTTAACTCATAGTTAAAAAACACTTCCAAAAACATTCAAGGGCTACAATATCCATAAAATTTAAGTAATTTTTAAATTATATTCTCCTGACTGGTTTTCTACTTTTCCCGTCTTGTGCTTTTTCTTGTCTTTTTTTTTTTTTTTTTTTTTTTTTTTTTTTTTTTTTTTTTTTTT
>JANVCC010000017.1:300099-379413 GCA_025345505.1 Todiramphus chloris collaris
TTTTTTTTTTTTTTTTTTTTTTATTCTTAATGTTCTCTGTGTGATATGCAATTGGTACAGAAATATTTTAAATTAATTTATGGTCAGTCTAGTCTGGAAAAATTTGTTGCACTTTATTGATCGAATGATTTCTGGTACTGTTAGAAAGGAATACTTTAGGGAGCATGTCTTATTCATGGAAACAAGATTGAGGCATAAATATCCTGGGAAGACAATATCCTGACAAGAGAAACAAGGTAAAATAAATAGTTATAGAAGACAGTAATTTAAAAATCTAGTTTCTATTATGTGTTGAATAATATTTTTTTTTTTCCAAATATTATCTGTTCTTATTGATCTATAGGGACTTGGTGTTAGTATCATTTCCTAAATAGTCATGACTAATGCAAAAAAAACACTATCTAAGGCTGCTGCAAAGAAGGAGACTATTTCTAAATTTTGGTACAAGGACTGGAAAAATGAGAGCATCTGAATGGTTATACTTACTAGAACTGTAATGTAACCCTACCTAACAAAATTCAAATTATATTATCTTAATGTGACTACTGGAAAAGATGACAAAGAATTTAGTAACCTGAAAGCAAAGGTTGAGGGTATAACGGAAATCATAAATTACTCCTTAGCTCTCAAAAGACAAATCATGCCCCTGCTGCTGTTTCCTGGAGTTTGCTGTGCACTCAGAAAACTAAAACCAAAGAAACAAATTCCACTTGGTGTAAGACAGTGTCACCTGTGTGTATCTATTGGAAAGACAACCAAGTACCATGTTCTGAAATTAATTTGTAAAGAATATAAACTCACTCCTATGAAATGACCATGCTAGATCTAGATTTTACTTAAAAACTTCATCAACTGAAGACTAGTGATTCAATGAGGTATTGAAAAGAGTAAAAGTTTTCATTCATCCTAAGTTTCTAAAACAACTGAAAGACTACACTAGTATGATCACACTGCTTTTGCTTATAGTTTTTCAGGGAAACATTGCTCATTATCTTACAGTAAGTACAGTATGAACACTTATTCAAATACAGGAAACGCACTGAAGTGACAATGTGAAACAAGGTTTCCAAATGCTGTAGAACTGGACTTGTAAAGCTATTTGAGTATCATCATAATGAATTTCTGTCACACTGACACCTGCTCTTCCGTAAAACAAACGGAAAACCTATTTTTATTTTTAATTAAAAGGAACTCACTATAAAGTTAATTGCAAAGTGTCTAGATATGAATCAGGGCTTCCAGGAAATCTATTTCACACAAAATAATTCAACATTTATGTTCCTATTGATTTCTATGAGATTTACAGTAAGGTCTGTGCTAGTAACTACAGGGGTAATGGAAGTTATTTTGCACTTCCATATTTTGTGGTAATGATTGACTTTGCATCTACTTAAATAATAATTTCCATGTTACTACAGTCCTTTGATTACTTAAAACCAATATTCAGAAATTAACTTAGCATAGTATATTTTTTTCTGTAACCTTTCAAACATGGAATACTCACATTCACTTAGACATATTCCCTTGAAAGCAAGACAGAGCTCCAATAATAATTCCAAAACTGTCCCAAAAGATCATGATCAATATCATATTTCATAAAAACAGCTTCATCCCTGTCTCAAGGACAGACTTGCACTGATATTTTCACCCCTAACAGAGAAATTGCTAGAAGCAAGATGCTGAAGGCCATATTGTCTTCCTTTATCTTCTCCCTACATTTGTGTGCAGTCCAAATGCACCTCACAAAACTGCAGAAGCTATAGGGATCATCGAAGTTCAAATGAAACACTGAAACAGTGACATAAGAAGATCAACACAAGAAGATTTCAAAGAAAATGAAAGGCCTGCAATTCCAGACAGCAGTCAAGCTTATTATCACCTTGAGTTGCTGTCCCTCATGCTAAAAGGATGACTCCCTCAGGCAAAAGTCAGATGAAGAGTAATCATACTTTTCACTTCTCTAGTGCCTTTGTCTGATGACCTCAAAATACTTGACAAGCATTCTCTCATTTCACCTCAAAATACTTTCGGCTGCTGCTGGCTAAATATCACTGTGGTCTACATAAGGGATAACTGAGTGCCAGTGCTGGTGGTCCAAGCTTTCAACTAACAGTAAATTGCTTTCCTTGCTACATACTGATGGTACAAAATGCATATGTTGAGATTCCAAAGGTTTATCAGAGCTTGGTCTACTATACCAGTAGGTTTGGGAAAAGCCAGTCTCTGGGAAGAGCACAACATCAAATATGTCCAGTTTTTATTATCTGTGGGAGAAGCTTGGCTCCAGTCTCTGCTTCTAAGGTTCTTCACTTTTGTATATGTCATCACAGCAAATACAAGAATCACATCAGAGCCAGGCTTACTTTTAAAAAAGCATTATGCATGGGAAAATCTGTAAACTTTACCAGATTATAAATCTGCCTCAATATCTCACACTTGAAAAGTTGAGACAAGGCAGATGACATGCATGCTTTTTACTATGATTCTCTCTGATTATTATTTTTTAAAAACTTTACCCTCCCTCTCCAACAACTGAAAGTCAAATCTAGTGGCTGGCTAGCAGTGGAAAAAATATGTCTGTACAAATCTGCAATATGATACTTGACCAATCTAAACAAAACCACAAAAGTTAGCAAGGTTTGGGTTGTAGGAAAAAATCAGTGTGGCCTAAACTCACAGGAAGTACTTTTTTTCTTCTAGTCATTGCTTACATGTTTAGATTTATGTATCTTCTTACTATATAGTGCAATAATTATTTGGACATTCTTTTTTTTTTCAGAACAATTATACTGCTTTTAAGAACAGTTTCTGAGATAAGGGGTAGTTCTAAAAATATATCTAGTGTAAGAAGTTATCTTATCATGATTCTCAGATTACAAAAACCAGAAATAATACACAAGAAAAATAACAAGTATTATATTGTAAGCGATCACAGCTTTATTTATTATCATTTAAATGTCTTTCTGTACTTCTCTTGATTGTCTTGTCTTGCTGTATAATGTCTAATATAAAGACTTATAAAAAGATGACAATGGATTTAGAGATACTAACAGTTTTAGGTGTGAGAACTGCTCCTTGAACTAGTAAATCCCCTGCAATTAAAAGGGATTTGACTCTGATGCACCCATCAAAGATTCAAATTTTTAAATCAGTTGTACAGGTACAAAAGAGCAAATGCCTAATACTGTCTCAGGGTAAAAGTATGTAATCTATAATGACATAGGAATAAATAAGTAATATCAAGCCAGACTTTGGTCCAATGCAAGTGATAGTTGTTCAAAATATTTTCAATTTTACAAAAGTGCTCATAAATTAAATTGCAATTCTCTATAAGCATTATATGCTTAGTTAAAAGAAAATATTATTTGCAACATTAAAAGGTATATCTACAAAAAACTTCCTAGAAAACAATAACCAGCAATAGGCCGAATGCTGATGGATGCCAACAGAAATACCAGTCTTTAAAAGTTACTTACACCTGTCGGTCCCTGTACATCTTGTTAACTTTTTCCCATTGAGAATTAAGTTGAGAGAGCTTTTCTTGTATATTTGCTGCTTCCTTTGGTGTAGCACTTTGCAAAGCTGATGTCTTCTTGTTGTGAATAATGTCTATATGACCCAGCAGTTTCCCCAGGCTATCTTTAATGCTCTGTAATATCAAGATTTTAGAAAAGAAAACCAAAACATTATTTTATAAATATTAAATTAAAATGTTCAGAAGCAAAAGAAAGAGAGAGAAAATGCTAATTAAAAAAAATAGCTTTGACAATATCAACAGTTTCACAATAAACAAGTAAAATGACAGAATGACCATCCTTTATTTGAAGACTTAATAAATAATAAATATCAGGTGATGGCTGAAGGGGAAGCAAAGCACAATTGACTTCAGTCATGCAGTAACTCCTCTATGCCAAGTTTATGTCTGTTTTAACCCCATTAATTCTTGAGAAAGTAGAACAAAGTCCCATTTTACAGACTCACACTTAAGTGTTATTTACTTAATTTGCTGTTTATACTTCTCTTTTATACTTGTTTCAGCATGCATTAAACAGATATCAAAGTAACAAAAAAAATTATCAGGTATCACTGTTTTTGAGTTTTGTTGGATATTCACAACTCAACATTCACAATTCTTCAATAAGTCAGTCCTTTGTTGTTTCAGGGAAAGACAAAATACTTCACAGTATACCAGCCTAACAGCACAATGCCATGTGTTGGAAAACCAAAAGGAAGAAAAGCTGAATTTACTCTGGACCTTTAACATCTTTAAAACATGTGAAAGAATTTAAAAGTCCACATGTTGTCAATGACCACTAATTATCCATTTATAAATCCATTCAGTTCCATGACTGGATTATAGAGTTTTTCTTTTTGCTCTATAAAGCAATACTTAAATATGCGGTTTATTTCTATTCTGTGAACTAGGTAATGTTCAACATTGCTCTTTCAACTGAAACCTTTAGGATGACTTGAATGACTGAATTTGTTAGAAAAGTCAGTGTTGGGGAAATATATCGCCATAAACTGTGTATTAACTTAATAGTAAAAGCATTAAAATGTAACAAAAAGTAATTAGCAGAGATTTCCTCCTTGTGAATCAGGACTGATGTAATGAAATACTCCAGCTGAAGACTTTGTGTCCTTAATGTCCTGGCAGACATATCAGTCTGCCATCCAGACAGGCATGATTTGGTATTTCTGTCATTTCCTTGCTCTTTATTGGAAAGACAATACAAATATATTTTTTAATCAATCAAAATTCATGAATTATATATGCTTACAAAATCACAGAACTTTCATGGTTGGAAAAGACCTCTAAGATCACCATGTCCACCCCTCAACAACAAATGCTCCACATTAAGAGTATCCAAAACAGAGAAACAAATGAAGGTTATGGAGGAAAAAAATATGCTTTTTATGCAAATAATTTATACAGGTGTAATTTCTTTACAGTCCTGGTAATATACATCACATGTAACATTACCAGAGAGGAAACACAAGCAAAAATAATGTTTTTGAAATTCACATAATCATTAGTTTTTTTAATTTTCATTCGTATTTCTTTCAGGAGTCTTCTTCTAGCCTCAGTGACAAAAGGCACAGGATACTTGTGCTGTTCTGGGGATTTAATTTTTCTCTGTGGTATTTGTGCTTGGAAGGAAAAAAATATATCTTCCAGACTAGTCAGTACATCAGTGTAAAGAAAGAACATGTCACAATTGCTAATTTCCTTCAGCCAAAAAAAAAATTATTTCCTTTCAGTGAAATGAAGTTCATTCTTTTGAAAAGCTATGGCCAAGGATCCATGAAGCCAGGCATGAAAGAATTCAATGTTTTGGACTGATGACTGTATCAAATTATTTTTAATCTAAAGTTAGACTTTCTTTCCCTAAAGTTTTTAGAGTTTGGTGTTTCTTTCTCCTTTTCTCTAATGAAAGGTTAATAACTATCAGATTTTCTGCACTAAAACCAATAATTTGGATGATGGAAACATAGATCGTAAAAATTTGTACCAAGATAAAGGATCTGATATACCACTAAGACAATAAAACCCTCAGATAATTCTTGAGATATGTATGTTCAAATAACAGTGTAAAAATAAATATATCCCCACTTCATTCAGTGTCATAATATTTAGCTGTTTCTTACCATTCTGCTTTTTAATAAATTCTTAATACAGGCATGTACTTGTTTCACTGAAACTGCTGCACAGAGCAAGGAATATTTTTTGGATAAAAATCTACAGCCATATGCAGCTTTTATCACAGAATCATAGAATGGTTTTGGTTGAAAGGGACCTTTAAAGGTCACCTAGTCCAAACCCTCTGCAATGAGCATGGACATCTCTAAGTTGATCAGGTTGCTCAGATTGCCATCCAACCTGACCCTGGATATTTCCAGGGATGAGTTGGGAAGGACCTTCAAAGACCATCTATCTAGTCCAACCCCCTGCCATGGGCAGTGACATCTTTCATTAGATCAGGTTGCTCAAAGTCCCATCCAGCCTGACTTTGAATGCTTTCAATGACAGGGAATCCACAACTTGTGTGGCCCATCTTTCTCCAAACATTTATCAAAACTTCCTAAATTTCCATTATCACTACGTGTAACTCTTTTACTGTTTCCACCCCTTATTATTCTGAAATACATAAGCCCTAGAATGAATACTGAGAACATGTAGATGAGAACTTATCAGACCAACTAAACAAAGATTCTTAATCTCGTTTAACAAAAATACTTTCTCCAGTTGCTGCACGCAACTCTGCAGCAGCTTTGTTTTGTTCCAAAGATAAGGGAGAATGCTGATTTGACAGAGTTATGAGAAGTACAAATTGATAGTTTGTGTGTGAGAAGCTCTTTCACACTATAAGCACTTTTGAAAGGAGACAAGGATCAAAGGATATTGTGTTATTTTGCAGTAGGCAGAAAAATAATGACTGTTAAAAAAAAAAAGTTAACAAACAAGTGTCACAGTCTGGTTAAAGCCTGTAGCTTGAATCTGATGGTTCTATCTCACCATGCATAAAAAAAAAAAAAAACAAAAAACCAAAAAAACACAGATTTTCCTTTCCTTCATTTGTGAAGAGCAGGCATAAAATCTGAAGTAATAAAGGAGAGACTTTGGAGATTACAGTGTACCAGAAATAGAAGAGAAAATACTATTAGCATGAGTGGACTCTTCCTCAACCTGTTGCCATTCTTGTCATGGCAGATGAATCCATACAAAGTGTCCCTCAGCTGTTCTCTCACATGCATTTAGATGGAAGTTATCAGTGAACATCTGTGGTTTATTTCCCTTCGAGTGGTTAGGAATAAGAATGTTAGGAATAAGAATGTAGGTGCAACAGAATTCCAGTCCTCATGCACACTATCCAATGGAGTTATTACAGAAAATAAAACCTGTACTAAGCATTGACAAGCACAATATTCCATCACATTGTTTTGCCTTCTTTGTATTTCCACTAAAAGTTATGCCTCAGATAATTTGGTAAATACAAATGAAAAGTAGAATTGTTTTTTTGTTAGTTTCAGTGAGAGACAGAAACACAGACAGTCAATTCAATTTTGGAAATAAACCAAAAACAAAACGAACCCATGATAAAACATGTTTTCATCTATTTTAACTACAGCTAGATAAAAAAGATAACTTTGCTTGTTCAGTGTCCTTTGCTCACCTAGTTTGAAGGACAAGAATTTAATTTATACACAAACACATTACAAAACATATGAGATAGAGGTACAACCCTGCAAACTTCTGCTTATTGGCATAATCTCAACTATACCAGATGAAGCCCAGAGTACATTATTGTGATAGCAACTTTTACAGTTAGAAAAAAAAAAAAAAAAAAAAAACTGTGGTTTTTCTTTTGATAGTTTGTTGCTTTTATTTGTAAAATTTGAAAGGGAACAAAATTTCAATTCATACATTTAAAAAAAGAGATTTCTGATCTTATATCATAAACCAGAAATTACTAGGTTATTTGAAGAGTCTAGTTATCACAAATTATAACTATTTAAATGTATCTTAAAGCGTAGTTTTACTTATGAAAACTTCACACCAAGATTTTACTTTTCACCTTTAATGTTTACTAGTATTACTGAGAAGAAGAGGAGGAGGAATATTCCTTTCCAACAGTTCTCCATCAAAAATAATGACACCTGACCTTTATAATGTAACTTTTATAAAATGCTTAGAATTTAGTGAGTGAAAGTAAACAATAATTAAGCCAGATACATAAAATCATTCAAATTGTAAAGAAGAGAGAGTGGCTTGGGGAATTAGCTACACAGAATCACACATAATCACAGCATGGCAGGGGTTGGAAAAAACCTCTGGAGATCATCTAGTCCAAATCCCCCTGCTAAAGCAGGTTCCTCTAGAGCAGGTTACAAGGATTTTATGCAGGTTTTGAAAGTCTCCAGAGAATAAGACTCCACAACTCTCTGGACAGCCTGTTCCAGGGCTCTGTCGCCCTCACAGCAAAGAAATTTATTCTTATGTTCAGGTGAAATTTCCTGTGCTCCAGTTTGTGCCCATTGCTCCTTGTCCTCTTGCTGGGCACCACAAAAAGAATCTTGCCCTATCCCCTTGACAGCCTCTCTTTAGATACTTATAAGCATTGATAAGTTCCTCTCTCAGTCTTCTCCAGGCTAAACAGCCCCAGGTCTCTCAGCCATTAATTTCATAGGGATGGCAAAACCCATAAACTTGGTACAAAAATTACACTGTGTCAAGTTTCATGTCCCTGGGACATGACAGTTTAAAAAAAAAAAAAAAAAAGTGTATCTCTTGATGGTTTTTGGTTAAATTCAGAAAATAGTGTTTGTTTTTTTCACTATGTAGGTTTCCTAGAATGGAATAAATTAGTTTCTTGAAAGGTATACAAATGAAACAAAAGAAATATATGATGGACATTCAGCAAGGAAATTTCACCCTTCTGATTCAAATATCCCATAGTTTTAAATATTTGGGGTTTCATATATGGAATATCACACAGCTTCAGTAACAATTCAGAATGAAAAATAGATACAAAGTAATCCAAAATATATTTCCTTCATAAACAGAAAGTCACTCTTAATTTGAAGAAATATTCACTTTTGTCAGTGTTATAAAAAAAATTAAAATTGATGAATGACCTCTTCTGTCATGACACCAATTACTCCTAACTCTCCAAAAGTCTCATCAGTTTAGTCTCTTTCTACATAGGCCTTGTTTACATGTCGCTGACTTTTATTTTGCCCTTCTTTGAAGACATTCTAGTTATTTTGTATACTTTACAATATTTAATATTCTTTTAAAATTAGACATAATATGTCTAACCGAGAAAGTGTTATATTCTGAATATCACTATTAACTCATACTATAGAACTACAGGTGCTTTCTGGATAAAAATGAACACTGAGAAAATATTTTGAAGGTATAATTCAGTCCACAACAAGCTGAATTATCCAAGACTCTTACGTGTCAATCATAACTGAACTTATTCCTTTCACTATGCCTTATATTTTACCTGTTTGCCACAATTTTTCTGTCGTTAATCTGATCCATTGTTTAGTACTGTCAACAATTTTTTGGATGTTCATTCCTTTTTCCTGGTTTTAATCAAATTAAATTGACATTTTCAACTTCTTCCAATTTACTGCACATTGTATCCAAACTGCTTTTAATAACTGCATTAAACATAATAGTTTTTATGCAGGTTTTAAGTGTTACCCTACTAGCAACCTTCTTCCATATATAAAATTTGTTTTGCAATAAAGTTGTTGCAGAAATGTGTGTCACTACTAAGTAGAAGCTTTTAATCTTAGAAAGCTGTCATAAACTGGACAGACTTCATGGACAGTATGAACTAAACTGAAGCTCTTCTCAGTGAGTAGGGAGGCCTTCTCTTTCTCCTTCCTTAAAATTCTGTATTCTAATACATGTCTTCTGTGTATGTTGACTTGGCTTCTAACTCTTCAACACCTCATTTGTCTTAACAAAGAAACTGTTGAAATATCCGTGTAAACTATACTTACCAACCCCTTTTTCTTCAGCATTTATGAATTCTTCTGACTCTACTAATGGATTTTAATTTTTTTTTTTTTAAACACATCATCCACATCATCTTACGTCTTGACTAATGTGTTTTACAATTCTATTGTAATAAATCTGATTTAAAATCAGTATTTTAGAACCATGAGTATAACAGTATATTAGTAAGGAGACAGAGAGATAATGATAATTATCCAAATAATTTTCTTCAAGGAATTACTTGAGAAATATTTTTTAAAAAAACAAGCACTTAAGACAAAATCTAAATGCCTTTTTAAGTGACAAAATGAGGTTGTCATTTTATAACCAATTAAAGTTGTTATACTGTATTTACTGTTTTGTAAAATATAAGAATCAAACTCCTTATGTGTCAGCAATGTTCTGAAATAATTGCATGCAAAACCCCCCCTCCCCACAAAAAAAAAAAAAAAAAAAAATTACTCTAGGTTCCTAAACCTTTAGGGCTACAAATAACATGTTATGTTTTTCTTTGTCAAAAATAGATTAATGAATGTTCCATAAAGCCCCTTATGGCTAGTAATTTCAATACATAGGTCTTGAGAAATGTGACTTACATTTAGCAGACTATAAGGAAATACTTATAAATAAATTAAAAAAACCCAAACCCAAATGGCAGACATTCTGTCTCTGGGATGGTTCACAATAAAGAGCATGTTTCTTTCCTTGTCAGCAATCCATCATATAGAGCAAAAGTTGCCTGGGTCTGTGTCATTACTCAACAAACCTCATTTGACTTTTGCAGCATAACACCTCACACTAAGTGTTCCTTGCTCAAGTTTATCTAAATCTTGGGTTTATATGTTCAGGCCATGGATAATGAAAGTATACAATGTAATTAATCTGAATATAAGAAATATCAGAGGATAAAAACATAGAATGCCTCCAAATCTTCCAAGATTATACCCACTGCACATTAAGGAGACAACATCTTCACAAAAACTCATTATGACTAAAATTCTGCATATTTAAAGAACAGGAGAAAATGTAATTATAATACTAGAAGATGCTAGTACACATTTAGCACTCAAGTTAAGTAGCCTTCAGTAGGTTTGAATATCAGCTTATGTCATCCACCTGTAAAGGAATTAATTGTATTCAACATGTTAAGGTAATCAGATGAAGAGTGATATATGTGCCTGTTTGTTACATATATATGAAGTAGATCAATTTCCTAAATATTAAAAACAGATTAGATATATCTGTGCACTTCAGAGCTGTTAAGTGGCATATCCCTAAATGTTTAGAACTAGTGGTCTATGAATAGGTACATAATTTCCAATTTATATATTATATTTTTTGCTTTTGTTTAGATCACAGCTGCTCTATAGACAGCTATAGACAAAGACAGATAATGCAGCTGACCTTCTATAAATGAAATCCACAACTGAATGCCTTACCAATGTCCAAGATTAAAAAAAAAAAAAAAAAAAAAAAAAAAAAATCATGTATATATGTATAGACACAAACTTGTGTATCTCACACACATATCCCATCTGTCTTCCATGTTGAAGAGAATAACTTCAAGCAGTTAGTTACCAATAATGCCTTGGGAATTTATGTAACATGGTTAACAGAAGCATACAAAGCTTTAACTTTTAAGAAAAAAAGGATAACAGGAAGTCATTAGCAGCTGAAGTGACAGTAGCCTTTGGGAATGATCCATCTCATTGCTCTTGAAATGACAAATCTGAGTGCTAGAGACTTGAACAGCAGTTCATTTTCACTACCTGGAATTTGTCTTTATCTGCCAGAGAAAGACAGCTTTCTGTAAAAATTCATTTCCTTGGCTATTTGTGTACAAATCAGCCACCAAGCACTGCATTACTGATAGATCTACATAGAGAATGCATTTGATTATACTCAGTTCTAAGTTATGGTTAATTGGGTTTTACTGATCTACAGCAGAAAACCACTCTGAATATCATATTAGGTGATGTTTCTTGCTTAGAATTACTTAATACATGCCAAATATATATTCTGGTGTTCAAAATGAAAAATATACTTTTAGCAGTCCAAACATTTGTAGAATGATGATTTATAACTGTATGTATAGCAGATTTTTTAGAATAATTCATTATTTTTATACTAACATGAAAATTAGCAATAACACAGTTGTTAGCAATCATGAATAAGCTAGAAAAATTCCATAAATTACTTATAATTTTAAAATCTGTATAGGACTATGAGTTACAATATCTCGTATGGGTATTATTGGTTTAATAAACCATTTTGAAAGGAGATTATGGCTGCCAGAATCACAGATGTGTAATGTGTACAGTAAATTCCCTATATCTTGAAATAAGACACAGTAGAAAACTGTGCAAAAAAGGTGATTTATTCCAGTAGATGAAGAAATACCAAACACAGGCAAAACGAAGAGAAAACCAAACCAAACTAAACAAACCCCCAAAACAGAGCATAAATATATATATATTTCTATTTATAAAACAACAACAGCGAACAACTCAATTTTTAACAAACTAAACAAAGACCCTACTGGGAACAGAAGAAGAGGAACTAGAAAAAGAGCTGTTAGAATGATTATGCAAGAAGTATCACAAAAAAGAAACTTCTTTCTCAAAGACCCAGATGTCTTTCCATATTAAAACTATTACATCATTAAAAAATGTTATAGCTAAATGTATAATCTTATTCTACAATACAAATAAAATTAAGACTATTTAAAAAAAATAATAAAAATAATTCCCTAATACGTCTAGGCCCTACTGCATGTTTGCAGCATTAATTATATGAAGCAAGTAGACTCAAGTACAAAGTTTTAAATTCACAGTTAATATTAAGTAATGAAATAATGAACAGGCACAATTATGCCATGACTATGAAAGTGATTCTTAACATGGAATTCTATTAAATATTTTCTCATATATAGCTATAAACACAAATTAGACTTAAATGCAAAGTATAGCATTTTATTTCAGCACACGCATGTTTGCTGTGAGTTAGGAAACAGAAATACACGTCAGTTTTAATTCTCTGGATAATAAATGTATTTATTACAGAGTATACCTCTCCCACTAAATAATCTGGAGCTTGGCCAAGCCAAGTAGCTTACAAGAGATAATCACCACACAGGAATACCTGGGTTAGTATAGTAATATAGCTTGGTTTTCTAAAATCAGATTAAGTTGAATATATGCAAATTTGTACATTTATTTCAATTTCAGAAAATATTTGGAACATCCAAATAATTGGCTAAATTCTGAAAATATTTTCTCCCTACACTTGATCATGTAATGAAATCCATTGTGATTACAATTGCATCTGTATGGGGATCTCAAAGATTATGAACTCCATCAATATGAACATCATCAACAACAGACAAAAGTACCATAATGTTTGTGCTTTTACCAAAAATTTGTCCTATTCTGAGAGTCTATCATTAAGGTAAATGTCCTAATCCTTCACTCCATGAAAGATGATTTTCCATACAATCAGTTGGAAGTTCATCTTTGACAGAACTGTAATATTTGTTTTTTAAATACTGTAAGTACGGAGAAGAAAAAATGAGGTACTCTATGTCCTAATACTTAAAAGAGCTTGCAATAGGATAATGGAAACATTGCAATTGTTGAGTTTATGAGATAGAGAGACAAGATGTGGTTTCTTTACCTGATTTTTCCACTCACTAAAGCTTAAAATGAAGAGAACAACATTCCTATGAGCTGGTTTCAGCAGATTTAGTAAATGTGCCTATAAACCCATTATAATTTAATGTTAGAAGCTATCAGATTTTTGTGGCAAAAAAACCCTCATATTTTGCTATTTTACATGACTTCGATATAAAAAGTCAGTGCTAGAATTATCTATGACAATAAAAAAAACCCGAACAATTTTTAGTTTGTACTTGATAATTTATGCTATTGGATAATAAACAATCAGGTTTTAAATCTTACTATACATATTTACTTTAGAGAAAAGTGTTTTAAGTAGTTACCACTGCAAAATTGTTGTAAATAAACTTATTTTTCCTTTTAAGGATTAATTAAAATGGATTATTTCTGAATGGGAGTGAAAAAAAAATCACAAACTCTGTTTTAAAACACAGAGCTATTCATGACAGTTTTGTAATTTGATTCATGCAAATCTGTCAGGGATAAAAATCAACCACAATTTAATTTCAAACCTTTCCCAACCAGCTGTTGAACAATTTATTCACTACTTTTCTATTTTTACTGCAGGATAATGACAAAGATAAATGCTTTTCCATGGAAATAAATATTCATTAAGCAGGATCAGATCAAAACTGTACCCTTCCAAAGGGCCACAAATGTGCAAGATCCATTTGCGTCTTCGAAGAGATTTATTTGGGAGGAAGATGGAACTGTGCCCACAAATGCATCTCATAACAATTTAATAGTTCAGTTAAATTAAACCGATGGCAGTACTTACTTGCAACCAGAGTAATCAATATTATTTAAGTTGTGTCAACTCCAATAACACCAAATATTTGTGGGTGAACAAGGGATTAGTTATGGATATAAATCAGATAAAGATAGCCCAAATGTAAAGCATTAAGAAGCACTAAGAGGAATCCAACTGCCAGTAAACTGCTTGAGGTAGGTCACTGTTTTTCCACCCAGTCTAGTAATCAACATAAGTTCATAGACAAGGGCCAAGGGGTAGCTCATTAGCCATGATTTACATGGTCTATCGCTATATTATCTATCTATCTATTTATTTATTTATTTTATGCAGAAGAGACATTATATCAAATGGGATTGCTTAAAATGAAGAATGACAATATCATTGGCATGTTGTGTGTTTCAATACTCAGAACCACTTTAATCTACTGGTACTAAATCAGAAGTGGTAAAAAGAATGGCCTACTGCTATTTCACACAGTCCTATTATCAGTTATTTTCTTCCTTTGCTCCCATACTTCACTGTTATGCTTCGCTACTCATTCTATACTGCCTTGCTATAAAACTGAAGACACATTAATTTTCAAGAGCTAATATCTATGTGTGTGTGTGTGTATACAGGTGCATGTATAACAATTATAAACAGCAGTGATTTTATAGAAGCTAATGACAGCATATGGATGTGGTTTTGTTAAATTTCCTCTGTCGTGGAAAGAGATAAATGGTCTCTTACAGAGGACAATTCAGATTCTCCCTCTAATCTTCATTATTATAGCTGACTGTAGGCAAATTCCAGCCTTTTTAAAGGCTAACATTTCCTTTTGTCTAAACCTTTCCTTCCCCAAAACAGTCATAGAAAAATGGAAATGTGGTCTTCTCTTCATGCAGGATGACAATTTGAAATTTCTGTAATTATATACAGCACTTAAGCGTGACTTTTTTACAAGGCTTTCCTAACACAAACATTATTCTGCCAAAGCTGATAACTCACTCATCTACTTAGGCTTACAACTTTAATCTTATTCTCTTCTTATGTCAATACTGTGTTGGAAAAATTCCACCAATTTCAAAGGATTTCACTGTTGCAAGTGATGAAGAAAACAGACAGTAATA
Source organism: Todiramphus chloris collaris (assembly GCA_025345505.1). NCBI lineage: Eukaryota > Metazoa > Chordata > Aves > Coraciiformes > Alcedinidae > Todiramphus > Todiramphus chloris. The sequence goes on from JANVCC010000017.1 coordinate 315,151, forward strand.
TTTAAAGTCATATCAGCAATACTGAGGTAGCTCTTTCTTAACTCCATTATCTTCCTACTGGACAATATTTTCTGTTTAGCTAATTAAACTGTAATAATTGCAGAGTACAGCCCTAATCAGACTTCAAGATTTTTGGTCTAGCATGGTGTGGACCAGATAAATTTTACTTGGGTTTGTTGCTGTTTACATAAAAAATATTGTAAAATCAAACAGTAAAATAAAGCTGACCAGTCTGAGTGTGAATAGAGTTACTTACTAATTATTTATTACAAACACATAAACAAAACCTTAATCACAAATTCACAACTTTAAATATATATCACTGCCCCCCTCCAAACTTTCTTTCCCACTGAGAGACATACTTTGCAGATACACTAATGCTCTTGTCTTCTAAATACAGGTGAAACAGATAAAAATAAATGAACTCTTCAGTGTTCTTATATTTTGCACCAATGTGTCTTCATATATAAAAATACACATATGCACACATTACAGAGAGTGGCTGCACACTTATAAAAGAGATGTCTCTGAGAGTGAGAGCAGGCTGTCAATATACAGAAGCCCAAAAATAATGGAATAAAATAATTTTAAGAGAAGCTTTCTATCTTACCTTGAGACATTCTTCTTGTTTGAAGAGATCCTCACAATCCTTAGCTTGCAGAACAGGAGAATTAAGGCGCTCTTCTACTTCAGACAAGGCTTGTAGAAGGTGAAGGATCTCTGCCAGGTACGTAGAAGGCACATGAGTGGTTTCCACAGTCATAGTTTCAGTCACCACAAAAGTTGTATCTTCATGAACTGTTTGCTAGTATAGATATACAACAGAATGCTTCCTTTAGTTTCTTAATACTACACAAACTTATAACAATACAATTTCCAGTTCACAACCTAGAAACAATCATTTCTAAGGACAAATGCAGGAAACATTTCAGGTTTCTCACATAGATCATTCACACTCCACTAGTCAGTTTGAAATGGCAGGTACTAAAATTAATCCATGCAAAATTGTACAAACTTTTCTTCTCCAAATCTCCAAAGAAATGAAGATGGAGAATTCAAGAGTACTCTGAGTTTACAGTGTTACTGATATTTTAGTGTTAGCCTTTTCCTTTTAAATCTTCACACCACTTTAAGAATTTGTTCTTCATCACAAAAATTCCAAGTATGCCAAGCCTAAAATATTAAATCAGTTAAAGGTGTCAGGTAAAATAATGACTTGTGTAATAGACACAATTTCTTAAATAACATGCAACACAGAACAGTCAGATAAACTCATCACTTTCAAAACTATACTAAAAGCTTTCTCCTTAAAATAGAAAGTAAGAATTTTTTTTTTTTTTTTATTTGAAAGGTCTTTAAAGAATTCATGTTTCTAAATTAAATCCCACGAACACATCTCTTCAGGAAATTAAGATTTATTTTTTTTTTTTTTTTGGACCAATATGAAATAGACACCCTATTCTGAAAGCACATGCATACACCAAGTGTAAAGAAACCTCAGAAGGTTTAGGTTTCAAGAAAATAGATAGTTTATCTATGGCATTTGGAAAGATGCTAACATATAAAGTGAGAAAATAGTGATTGTTTATATAAATACTCTACATTTCTGATTTTATATGCTTATGGCTCATAGAAAAAAATAATACCAAAAGCGTACTTTGGAGCAGGGAGAACTGTGTTTGCTCCTTTTAACTAAACTCCAAGCACATGATCAGCTGCATCTCCATTAGAAAAGGCAAAATTGAAAAGACAGAAATTATTTGTGATTATTATTTGTTTTGTCACATCACATAGGATTCCTACTGAGAGTTCAAGATATGTTGTACTTGATGGCTGTCTTCTCAAAAATATTGACAGCCTCAAAGTACTTTTACAAACAACTGCTGGTAAACTTTGTTTCAAAAATCATATTACTTAGATGCTTCAGTCCTAATACAGATAATAATGGAATTTGGAGCCACATATGTGAAAGACAATATCATCAGTTAGCTACACAGTATGTGAAAGAAAACAAATATAAACACTATCTTCCACATACTACCTCAGCAAGGCGTCTCATTTTAATTTCTCTTTTTGCCTTGTCCATCCTTTCATGGCATATTTCTCTCCTCAGTTATTGGATTAATCTGATTCTTCAATTTTCCTTAGAGTCTTAAAATATGCATATACACCCTATACAAGATGTATGCATATCACACATAAAGCCCATAAAGTTGTTTGTAGATTTGTCTTATTCTGTTGCATTTCTTATGCAAATTTAATTGCTCTGCTTACACTTTTCTCACTAAATTACTTTCTCAGTACATCTGCTAACACTGAAACCTCTCTAATTACCATATCACTGTAATAATTTTTATTATTTAAAATAAATTGCTTAAAAAAGTATTTGTCCCCAATATGTTTCATGAATCACACATTCCTCAAAAATAACAGTTTACCTCAGTAAACCTGAAGAAAAATCTGTCATGCTTGATTAGGAAATGGGAGATTCTCAACAAGCTACTGAGACATGCAGCAATATATTTTTACTCCTCAAGACTCCACTGTGACATTTGTCACATGTAGTCAAGAAATTTAGACCCACATGAGGAACATTTTAACTATAACTGCATTTTTCTTTTTGACTGAGAAAACAGGATATTTACATTTGCAGTAATGAAAAGAGCCTGCTAGGTGTGCAAGGTTACTCACTCAAAATAAGGTCACGTGACTATGTATAGTGGCACACAAAATATAACTAGTTTCTATAGTTGTATTAATTTAACTTTTTTTTTTTCTCCCAAGCCCAATTTAGATTAAAAAGTATGTATGAATGCACACATACAAGTACACACATACATGTGTACATTTTATGTATACATGTACATGTGTACATACAAAAAGTCTGTGCCTTTGTGCTCTATATAATTTTGGAAAACAGAAAAAAATGTCAAGCAGAAATCTGGTGTGAGCACTTCATGGATATCATGCTTAACTATTTAGAGTAGTGCCAAAATTGGGTATCTTCCAATTACTGCTACAAAGAACTCATATAAAAGTACTCTTCAAGGTAAAATGAATTAAAATCTGAAGACAGGTCTGAACTTCGTGTGACATGGTTTAGTAATCCCTCAAAGGATGTGTATAATTTAACTCCCATCAATGCTAATGAGATATATGCAACCATATAGTCATACTACCCTTTACAGAAAACTTTACATTCATATTTGTCACAGTTGGATGATTACTCATGTAGTTCCACATGAAACATGACTTAGGTGATTTCTAGTACAAGCAAACCATTAATGCTTATATTGTTAAACTGTAAAGTATTACAATCAGGTAAATAAATACATGGATTGATATTTGAAAGTAGAGAGCTATCAGAACCTGCCCTCATATTTGGCAACATTATTAAATACCTTATTATAAAAAAGAGTAGTAATCCAAATTAATTAGTTTCTGAATACTCCTTAAATAAAAGAGTTGGAAATTATGATACAAGTTTAGAAATCAAGGACTAAAGTTCTTTGACTTCAGTGGGCTTTCTGTCAGGTCACTGGTGTTTCTTTCCTCCTATCTTTCCCTCATTGACAGTCACATAACAGAACCCAAGGCAGAAACTGGTATCTTGCACTAAGGAATGGAGGCTAGGCTTATCTAGAACTGACAGTTTTCATCAGCAAAGAAAGGGAAAAATTTTGGCTTGTCCCTGTTTGTTACAGTTGCCTTACTGTAGAACATACAATGGGCAGATTCGTTCCTTATATTCTGGACAAGCATCTTTACTAGAAATGCCTATCTGAAACTGTATAATATACTAACACTGTAATGAGAAAAAATATTTTTTAAAAGATTATAACAGCTGTGAACCATTACTATTAAAAACAATGTTCATTCCATAGAGATATGTGTCATTGCTAATGCCAAAATAGTACATGAAAAGCAAGGTAGGTTAACATTTTATAAGGATTAAAAATAAATAAGATAATGGAAACTAAACTTTTAGATAATCATTTAAGAATGGTTTTGAATAAGTTGAACCTGAAAAAGTGTCAAAATGCATTAGTTACTTGAAAATACTCAAAACCAAACAATATATTAAAATTATACATAATACAAACAAGTTGTTAACAATGATGGGGAAATGCTGGTGTATATGGCCATTTCCTATATTGTTATATCTGCAAAATATATTTTTATTTATATTTATTTATTTTATACTTTTACTTGATTGTTAGTGATATATGCAAATTAATTCTAATCTTAGAAAAAACAACTTCTTTTGGGTAAGACTCAACATTTCATGTGCTGCTTTTCACCAAGTATTATCATCTCTAGATTACTGAACTGAATTTTTTCCCCATCATTACATATTTTTAATTAAGAGATAGGATCTTTCCATAAACATGAGTCTACCTACATGTGAGAAACTGGTTTTATTGACATGCCCCCCAAAGAAGTATTTGTGATGGTCATTGTCTACACCTAGAACATACTACCTAGTGACATTAGAGCTAACTACCCTTGGAGAACACTGTTAATCTCCTTTTACCACTGAAAAACTCATTGTTAAAGCACAGTTCACCCTGATCAGCATATCCATTTCTTTTCCTCTTTCTGCAAGGGAAACAATCCCAATATCATTTTTCCTGTTAAGTAGTTTACATTCAGAAAGCCTCCCATCTCTTTGTGTTAGGCCTTGACAACTGTTTCATTTTTTTGTTCCCTTCTCACTATAGGCCTCCAAATAGTGACCTCATTGCATTATGCTTTTGAGTTAATAACTTCAACAAACAGAATATGTGGGAGGAGTAAAGTGGAAAAACATCTATCAGCACTACTGGACCATTACACTGCTTCTAGCAGCATCCTGGTGAGAAGTTCATGAAAAAAGCCAAACACGTGCCTCCTCCTGAAGTGAGTAAATGCTTGAGAAAGTATTTTTTACAAGCAGCTGTAAGATATATGAGAGTGCAAAATGTCAGTCATCTCTGAGGACTAATCACAGCTGTGCTACACATACAAAAGCACCCCAGAAGATACTTGTGGAAGAAATCTCTGGACAAAGGCAGTCATATCTCAGAGCCCAATAAACTTTGGAAGAGTTTATTGCTTTCTAGAGCAAACTGTAAACTACATGGTATTTGCTAGGCCTTGGTTAGCATCAATATATAAAATAACGAAAGTGCAAAAGTATGATCAAATGCTGTCAGAGATCAATAAAACCACTTTCAAATCCATATTTATATATAAAGAATCTTTCATTCACCCCTTCCTATGCCCACTGTGAGTGGTAATGTCAGCTGTGTCTTCATTATTCCTAGCACATCTTACCTGTAAGTGTGCATATATTTAGAAAGTAGAACAAAATTTATACCAGTAACATGGATTTTTCATTAAGAGATTGGATGGTCTTCATCAATCATAAACAAGTTATCGATTGTTATAAAAAAAAAGTATCTTTTTCAAGTATAGAGAGCCCTAAATCCTCACTACAGGATTATAAATTGAGAAAATCTTTGTGTAATCCCATGAATGGAAGGCCTTAAAAGGCATCTGGCATCATGAAAATCTATTTAAAATAATACATTTAAAAAAAATATTTTAAAAAATCATATATGCAAGTAAGAATGTATTTCCTCATGTATGTGATTTTTCTTCTGATGGATGACTGTAGTACACAGAAGCCTGCATGTTCCAAAACTTAAACATGTATTTCAATGCATGTATCTGACTTCATCAGCCACATATAAAAATCAAAACTTTGAAAATAAATGATTATTTTTAGCACTGCTCTTGGAAAGAGAGTGCTTTTATGTCTTCACAATACTTCACTCCTAAGGCATAGCTTACTGATTGAGAAATGCTACGTTAACAGTTTTTATTGTATGATAAAATTAATCCATTTTAGATAGGCAGAAAATGAAATAAAACCAGTTAAAATGAAACTGTTATTAATAACATTAATCAGACAACATTTCAGTAAATTTTACATCCTAGGAATAGTAATAGAAAATTGCAGACATTGAGAGTGAAAACCATCAATCAACAGGCATTAACAAGTGTGAATGTACTTCCACTATCTTATTTTTAACCTTCACAACTTGACTGAAATACAAAGGTTTTCTCCATATGTAAAGGTCTGTTTGCTGTACTATTAGGCATAAATTAAAGCACATCTCCCCAAAATTCAGATAGTCCTGATACACTCTTATGAACTCTGTATGGTGGATTAGCAACCTGTGGTTGCTTGTGATCTTGTGATACCTGTGGTTGCTTCTCTGAGATCTGGATGACTACTTATTTCATCCCCAATTTTTTTTTTTCTTTGAGTGCATTATTTTCCACATTTATATGGGGGGGTGGGGAGGGGAAGGAAAGCTACAGACAACATCTATAACAATTACTTTTAAACATTAAACCCAGAGTAAATAGTCATTTTATTGTTTATATTCATAGTTGTAACTGTGGGTTGGTTTTTTTTTAATTTTTTTTTTTTAATTTGGTTGGTTGGTTAGTTTTTGGGTTTTTTTTTTCTGTAACTCAGGAGGTAAATATAAAGTTTAAAAACTATGACAAAGCATTTTAATGCTGCAGTCAGTTCTCTGTGTTCCACATGCCCTCATGCCTTTAGAGCCCTCCAAGATGTCAAATACATTTGGCCAAGTGGTAAAACGAACAGCTTTGGCAGTTCTTTTACAATTGCTTAACAGTGAATTTGTTTTACTCTGGAATAGATAATTGCCTTCAGATATGGACTCTCCTCAGGCTGAGGCCCTGCTGCATATTGAACCTAGATGTAGTTTATTCGAAAACTTACCTATTGCTCCTTACTAAAAATGGGTTAGCATTCACATAAATAAAAGACTAGCACAACTAGCACAAATTGGTAAGTCTGCTGGTTTTAATCTTGACAGCTTCCACTGGTATCTATTTGTTAAGCAAAGATAAAAAGATACTAATTTCAACTATGATGAGATTAGAACATAAGACTCTCATATGCTGTACTTTGTGTGATGTAGGCCAGCTCTTTTGGAAAGTGAAACAAAAAAATTAAAAAATAAGAAAGTAAGCATATCGTATGCCACAGCTTCAATGTAACCACATCCTGAAGAAAAATAAGACCTAGTAGCATTATAGCATAATTTGACTAATCAGAACTACTGTGTTTTAGAAAATGTCTCTTATTTTAAATAAATTATGCATATATGTTAATTACTTCTGATAAAGATGTCATATCTCAATCTTAATAATTGCAGCAGTTCAAAATTGACAAGTAAAGGGAAAACTGTATGTCTTCATCATGTGACTTTAAACAGATATTTGTAACTTCATAAAGGAATTATTAAAAAATTAAAGAAACCTGTTTGGAAAACAGTTTTGCAATTGATTTATATGTTACTTTCTAGTAGAGATAATATATTTGAAAGTTTTTGTATGCTACAGTATAGAACACAGGAATCCATAGAGTTGTTAACCATTTCTTGTATTCACTTTGCAATATTTTTCACAGCTGAAAAAAATACATACAGACTTTATAAAGGAAATGCCCTACTTAAGGAAGTATCTAGTTGACTTCAGAAGATTAAACTCTTTTACATAGTCCTATGTATTTTTAATCATGATGTCCAGTTATGACAGTCTGTTGATTCCTTTACAGCAGCATTATATACTCAAATTTACCTGCACAGCAAGAAATGCCCAAAAGAATGGAAGGAATTTCAAATTATTTTTTTTACTCAAAACAGAATTTCAAAATTGTTCCTTGGAAAGTGGTAACTTATAGAGAAGAAACAGTGTATATAGTGGCAGAGTAAGCTTCTACTTGATATTCTGGAAGGCAGACTTCCTAGGAACAGACTTTGTTCAATGCCAACTTATTTAATGACTGATTTATTAAGATCACAGAAGTGCCCTAATCTTAGACAGTATTTATGTATGAAGCTTTAGGGCTGTCTTGAATAATATGTGTGACTCTACTGACTAATCACCAAGGAACCAATTAATGTTAAATAAAGCACAGATACTTTAGAATACAGTCTATTGATGTCTAAATTGACTAACCCATTTTGATATTGACTGTTGATTTGGGATGATAAATTTCCAGATACTTATGCAAACTACATCTGCTAACTGTTTGTTGAGATGATTTAGAAAATAATCTAAAAATACCAATAAAGTACTGATTTAGTGTTGAATGATAACAGCTGCAAAGAACAAGATCCTAAACCTTAAACACTGACACCTTCCAGAAATGTGAAAATGCGTTACCTAATTATTTTCCATCTTATTTCTTGAAATAACCTTAGTCTACATTTATAAATATGCAATCATACAGAATGATAATGGGCTTTGTCACTTAACCTGATTCTTGTTACTACAGGACTTTTTTTTTCTTTTTTTTTTAATAATGTGAATGAAATTGCTGTCAATCCAACAGTTTGGAAAATCAATTAAACATACATACAGAGATATTCAGCACTCACACCATACATACAAAAATTTACTTCCTTCTGCACCTTTATGGGAATGCTCAGATGCATCCAGGACAAAACAACCCCAACCTATGAGTGATACTGCTGACATCCTGAATTTTAGACAGAAGATGAACATCAGCTCTTCAAAAGATATTGTCACTTAGGGACAGATCACTGCAGCAGGTCTTTCCCTTTATTATTTATCTTAACATTATGTCCAAGCAATTTTGACACCAAATGCCTCTCCATGTAATTTGTTATGCTAACAAATTATGATATACTACATTAGAGGAAATAACATGGTAATTAGCTGCCTTGTTTCCCAAACAGCTAGGTAATTATAAGGAAAATAAAACACTATACTAGTAGAATGCTCAATTTTGCCCAAAGAAAATTGAAAGGAGAGTCTACTTGGGTGCTATGTCACACATGGTTCTTTAACCAAAGCCTAGTGGTCTTGTTTCCATCTCAGACATGCAGAGAACAGTAAGAAAAGTCTTTGGTGTGGCTAAGACTATACTCTTGGAACCACTTCATATAATTTAAAGACAGCATCTTGAACCAGTCATAGTCCAAGTTGTAGCAAGAGCTTTCATTCCTATGTGATGAGATAAAGTTGTGGAGTTTCACTTTTGAACTAGAGAATGTAATTGAGATCACTAAAATTTACAACAGATAAGGAAAAGACAGAGGGAAATCTTTTCTGTGAAGCTTTGTCACCTACAAGACAGGATTTTTTTAACTTCACTCTCTTGAAGTACTATATATTTGCAATAATAGTGAATATTTTACAGAATTAACTAAGAAAATATGAGAGAAGAAAAATATGCTTTAGAAGAACTCCAAAAACTATAGTAAACTGGTCCACTTCTATAAAAGAAGGTTAAAGGTGGTCTTCACTTAAATTTCCACAACACTGTATGCATTCATTTTAGACAAAGGAAAGGTAAAGTGCATTTTAAAATGCATCTATAAAACTATCTCTAATTCAGCTGTATCAAAGACAATCTCTACCTTCAGTATATTTCCCATATTTTTATTATTTTAAATACAGTTAGATTATTTGGAATAAATTTTCTAATAGCACTTTCCAGGTTGATGGATGCTAGAAAATGGGTGCAACGTTCACCCAAAGATTCTCATTTATCCTCACATCTTTTACAGACCACAGTCAAAAAAGCCCATTCTTTAGCTGTGCTGTGTGAAGATATTTGTTTAAAAATCTGCCACTGTAAATATCAGAAAAGATAAACAGTGTCACAGGATCACCTGTTTCCTGGCCTTAAGAGACCCAAAGGGCACAGGTGAAACAGATACTAACCCATCACTGTATAGGTCTTTCTTTTGTCCACTAGGTATTTTCCTATTTTGCTTTTCTAATGCTTTTTAATTTTGTTTGTTTTTTGTTTTTCTTAAATTCATTCTCTCTTATTGTAAGAATAATAAACAATTAGTTTGCTGTTTCTTATTGGCAACGATTACTTGCTTATTTACTCCAAGAAATATTTAAGGAAGGAGAAAATAAGAAAACCACTTCATTACAGTGCTGCTGGTTGTGAAAACTGAAAAACAACAATCTAAAACATGGTAGCACACTATCACTGAAGTATCCATGTTATTTAAATGTAGACAGATTTAGGACAGAGACCTGTGCTTATCTAACTGTGACTGATTTATTATTTATTTTCATTAATGTTTGATTTATATTTTAGAAAATATCTTTTTATATAAATATATTTAAACAGTTAAAATAAAAATTTAAATTTCATTACATGAACTAAATAGAGCACTACAGGAAAATATTAACTGAAAACCACAGGATGCTCTTAAAAAATGGAACTTAAACTTGAATTTCAGATGTGAATTTGATCACTCCTTAATCTGGCCCTAGAAGCTGACTACATATTCTCTCACTTGAAGTGATAACCCAATTAGGAGACAGGAATTTTGAATTATTGAATACTTTACAAAAACTTAATCGGAACATCTTTCTTTTGAGAAATTAATCTTATAATATTTAGTTCATGGTAAGTAATAAGAGTACTGGTATTTTATCCATGTGGCAGAGAACTATTGAATTGCTCATACTAAATCACTTACCTTATAGAAATAAATACATGTTTTGTATAGCTATTTTCTTTATTCAGCCTTGTTTAATGCATAGTCTAATTTGTATGAAAAAGACAGTCTCTTCTGTTGTTTATCATTTAATGAATTTTATTATTTTTCCAAGTATGGCCAAAATCCAGGCACAAATATTTCAGTAGTAAAATAAACATAAATTTCAATAGAATGTTTGTGTGTGTAAGCAGTGAATTTACTGAATAGACTTGGTTAAGCCTAATTTTTTGGTTGTATATACATCAACATAATTTTGTACATAATTTTGAAAACTGTTAATAGGTTCCAAGAAAAAATTCCTCATCCTAAAATACTCTGGCTTACTAGTTACAGCAGACATAGTTGAGAGACGAAAATTTTAAAAACTCCATATATGATAGAAGAAAGAATGCTGGATAGCTGGATAAAATATGGAAGTAGTATATATGAAATAAGAATTTATAGTGTAGAGTCTGTGTTCATCTAGAACATGTTTTCTCATAATAAAGACCTTCAGTACTCTACATGCAGAGTAATTTCATTTAGCTCAATAAAATATAAACTGAGTCATGACATAGAAATGCTTGTAGACTGATAAAAAGAAAGCATGGAAAAAACCTTCTATAACACAGGCTCTAGGTAAGCTTAATTTAATTAAATGTAATCAATATATCAATAACGGAATTTGATGCTGATTGGAAATAAGCTATCTCAGTCTAGCAGTTTCTCTGCAGCAGATAATTATTTTCATTACCCTGAAACAATGGCATAAACTTTTGCAAAAAAATAGTAACTGGAAAATTTTTTAGACTGCAGTGAAGGATATTGATAACTTTTCTGAAAATACTCTGTGACTGCCAAGGCTTAATGATTTTAGATTCTGCAGAGTTAATCTAGAAATAAATGTCCCTTGATATCTCTAATGATAATTTTACTGAAATGTTTTTTTTTCAAAAAGAAACATGTAATTTGAATACACAAAAATTGCATACTCCTCTAGGATTGAAGTTTCATGGCTTGTTTATGGAAAAATACCTTATGTTTCCATTAATTTCTTTGGGATTTAGTGGTTAATCATAGTTTTAAAACATGATGTTAAAATATTCCACTCTAAATTACTCAGATTTCACCACTGAAGTTCCTACCAACAGATTTCAAACAGATTTTTTTAGCAGAAATGAAGTAGAACACTAAACACAAGAATCAGAAATCTGCCCAAATGAAAAACTGAATCTTCTGTCTACTGTTTATTTTGTGACATATGAATAAAGATACCAGGTGGAAGAAGAAACTTGTAAGACAACATGAACTCCATGTTTCAGGTTTTGTGTAGTTGTATTTATGTATTTGCACACAACGTTTAATCTGTTATTGCAATAAACCCACCTTTTCAGCTACAGAATGTCACACATTACTCTGTGACAATGTTCACATAAAGAGATGGCCTCTATTACAAATTCAGTGGCACAAAATTTGCAATAAACACAACATGACATTTTTGAGGAAATATAACTATATGATACCTTATTATCAAAAGTAGTGACAGACAATTCCTTTTTATATATCCATATATGTCAATTTCTTGCTGTATATTTACTGTTACGTATTTGTGAGACAAGCAGAATTTTATGAGACTCTACTATGCTAGAGAGAATTTACACTTATGTGGTTATGATTCCTATATCCTTCTGACAGGTCTTCCCAACAAATATGGGGGAAAAGTAAAATCCAGGAAACAATAATCATTCTAATCTCACACTGTGATATCAGAAATATATTAACTCCAACAAAAGTAAGATGCATTAAAGGTCTTCTTCAATGCAATCTTGCTATGTTTATTCAATGAATCATAATTAATTGCAAGATACAAAGTACAACTAAATCCTCATTGATTTATAATGACAACTTTCAGTTCTTAAATGTCTGTTATTGAATACATCATCAATTATAATTAAGAAATGCAGCAGTTTTCTATTACTTTGATTATAAAATAAATTCAGTTTTGTATTTTTATTATACAGTTTTATTCACTTGGTGGTTAACAAAGAAAATTTCTATGAAAGTAATTTTTGCTAGTATTTTCATGTATTAAAGTGCATAGTTTGAATTTTAATTTTTCTTTTGTATTTTAAAGTCTTGCACAAACAATTAATTAATCCTCACAACATCCCTGTGAGGTAGGTAGTTAGGCTGGTTAAAAAAAAAAAAAAAAGAAGAAATAGAACTCAAGAGAAAATCACTTTGTTTCACTGATTCAGTAAAGCCAAAACAGTAACAAAGCAGTTGTACTTCTCATTCTGATTTGAGCCATGAAAATAAACTCTTTCATCAGTTCCAGTAGCTTCTGTAAAACTTCTAAAATATTTCATTTGAATCTCACTTTGTTCATTGTCAAAAGAACAAGATATTTTTCATGAGAAATGAGAAGTTACAGTAATTATCCTGTACAAATGTAAATTTCATTGAATATTGACCTAATTCTCCAGATAAATACTAACAAGTAGCCTTCTTAGATTAAATAATTGAGACTATTTAAAGGTTTAACCATTACAAGGTTAGAAATATACATGAATAATATAGTTTAACAATAAAAATACATGTAATGGTCACGTGTCTTTAAAAAGTTGATGACTGTATCCCTTTGATCAATTCAAAAGCACATGTGCTGATGTAACTACCTTACATATCTTAAAGAAAAATATGCTAGTATATAGTTTTATTGATTTGTTATTAAAATTTTATAATGGATATACTCATACTCTGTCATGGTAGGTGGTGGGTGACATAAAAAGTACATTGACAGCAGATTATTTTTATATGAATTGCATGCACATTCTGATTTCTTACTTGCTTATCAAAGGAACAAATATATTCATTATAAAAACAAAACAAAAAGTAAAACTCATTTACAAGACAAAGCAAAGCCTGTTCTAGCTTCATGCCAATACAAACAATTTGCAACTGATTACAACCATCAAGTTTAATATAAACCATAGTAATCTGAAAAGAGTAATCAGATGGAACAAGATTTAATAACATACAAATCAAAGTTAATGTTTCTCTGATTGTTTCCACTAACTGCATAGCTATCCAATTATTATTTTTATATATAAATTATGTAACTTAGTAGTATGAAAGTTAAAAATACACAATACACTCAGTACATTAAGTATAGGACTGTATTGACAAAAAGATTATACATTATTGCTGATTTTTTGTAATAATAAAAAAAAAAAGAAACAAAAACATAGTCAACCATATATCAATTATAAATAACATTTAATGTATTTAAATTTACATTATCCTGTCAGTATGTCCCCTCTGCCATCTAGGTGCATTAAAAAATAAATAAATAAAATTATATTTTGTGGAAACACTCCTTTACCACTATCACTTTTAAGATTACAGAATGGCACATAATATAACCACTTCCTTGCGAGTAAACCATTTCTTCCTTCATATAAAATTAATAGCCCAGAAGATAATGAGCAGAGTAGTAGGAATGGCTAGGAAAAACTGCCACGAAAGTACAAAACTGATGTCTGGTAACCTTCTAAATAGGTAACACCAGATACATATTTGGATTATAAACCTGGAATTGTGACAGAGTATTTCCCTTTTATTTATCCTGTTATCTCATCATGTATAAACTAGGAAGAATACTTTTATATACAACTAAACAACTGAGAAGACATGAAGTTAGTTCATAAAATTATGTTTTCATCCTGTCAAATTTAAAAGTACATTTTCTGGCAAAAACTTCTTTGAGAACTATAGCATTTGGAGAAGAGCCTATGTATATATAATGTCATAAGAACTGTAATCTCTTCCTAAAGTGGGTATAACACGTTATGGACAAAAAAAAAAAAGAAAAATTAAATTGGCATGGGATGTGTAGTTTGAAAAAGACAATTTTCCTGTTTCACACATTCACTGAACAAATTAGATGCATGGCAAACTGACATTTTTAAACTGGAAAATGGAAAAATAATGAGGCAACAAAAATAAACATGAATTTTTCATTGCTGAGTATTTTGTAACTGGCTGACTTAACTCAAGGGCAATTTTAAGACCAAAGCAAAGAACTATTTTATTAGAATATAAATATTCCCCAACTTGCAGACAATAGGGTTTTTCTTATTAACATCTGAAAAGTTGACACTGACCCTGAAGCTCTCATCGTTAGTAGGATGCTGTTAGTAGTAGCAGTTGCAAACATATGGGTTTGCCAGTAACAACTCACAATTTGTGCATAGTTGAGTCTTCGAAACTGAGCAAATTTGCTCTCAAAATCTCGCCAGCGCTTGCTGAGCTGTATCAGGGTTGGCTCCACTGCTTTTGCAGCCCCATCCTTAGACAAGCGTTCAGCCTGCCTGTGCACCGCATTCAGATCTTCCTTCTTCTTCTCCAATTCTCCATCAATCTCCTAGTGAGCAAAACCAATACAGGGCCCAGGACAGTTAGCTAACTAGATCAATCAACTTAAAATTAGCAAAATACTTCTGTCAGAAATTCCATTTCCATTTTATTGTTACAATTAAAATTTACAGCTATTTCATGTCTTATTTTTACATTTAAGCAAAACAAGAAAAACTGAAATTGAAGAACCTCCTTGGAGATTTGCTGTAGAGATACTAACAGCTAGGGCACACTGAAAACTATTTAGCAAAGGCCAACAGTTCCACTTCCAGCTTCTTGCTAGTACCTTGTGATGGGAAATTGGAGAAATTCTTTTCTCAGTAAGGGCCAGTATATTCAGGACAAATATTGTTCAGACATTTTACAAATATATTATTTGACTTGTTAATGTATTATTTAAATCCTATTTTACTCTGTGGGAAACTGAACAGAGAATGAAGCAAAGAAAGACGATGGAAAATAAACTAGGAAAACCTTTGACAGTATGTAAATAAATCTATAGAATCTTTGACAGTGACTTATGAATATGATCTGATGAAAATGAATGGGCTAACATGAGATAGATGTCATCCACATATCGGTAAGTCATTTGTTCATCTGGAACAAAGATACATAAAATCAATTATAATTTTTACTAGAAGACATTTGATGCTTCTTAATACATTGCACACTTCCCATATTATTGACAAAAATATTTATTTTGTGTGTTTCAAATTATTCATATAAGACTGTGTGTAACAGAAAATTATAAGATACAGTACAACAAAGTAATGTCAATTTGAACAGAGATAATTAGGGTTTGTTCTACTATAAACTGAAATTAAGAACTGAACTGATAGTATTCTATATCTATGGGAATAATTGTTGCATTTGCTGTCTGTTAAATTGATAAACTATCACTCAAAAAGATCTGCCATTGCCATCCCAAAACAACATTACCTTTAGCTTCTGCTCATCTTTGTGGTCTGGTAGACTGGCTAACTTTTTCTCAATGTCATCCAGCCATGTCATTAGGTCATCAGCCTGCCTCTTGTACTGATACCACTGATGAGAAATCTCTAAAGCCTTTTTTCTTCTTTGAGATCTCAAGTCCTGTTCACAGTGCAGACATTATTAGAATATGAATTAAAGGCTTATAAAATATGAATTGGTGTGTGTGCACAATGAAGGGAAAAAAGTGCACAAGATCACTAATTTTTAATTATTTTTAAAATTCTTTTTAATTAAATGTTGATATTTAAATCAAGTATGCAAATGTCTTAACACAGTATATTTTCTTCAGTTTAAAAGATTCTTTTTTTCTTTTAAAGAAGGTTACCTAATTCAGGGTTGTTCACATGTTGAATACACCACTAAGACAGTCATCAATATTCTGAGAAATTAAGACTCTTACATAAATGTCAATATTTTATATAAAACACTTATGCTCAGAATACTTACTGGCCAGATGGAAACACAGCCCACTTAGTATCTAGACATAAGTGGGTTTCCTATGGTCTCCTGTGAAATTTTAGCCTGCATACAAACTCCATAGCTATTCAAAGGAAAATAAATGCAGAAATATATGCAAAGACAGGCTTCCTTTTTCTAAATTAAATAACATTTACATAACAAATGTCTTATGTTTATGACTCAGTTTATAAAAGTATTAAAACTCTTTAACAGGAAGGAAGAAAATATTTTTATATAAACATTATTCTATTTGCATTTGTTTTAACTGTTTAAATTTGCTCATACAGAACTCAGAAAATATTTTCATTACTCTAACTTCTTATTAAGAAGTAAATTAAAAAATTACTGGCACATTTTATATAAAAATACTCAGATGAATTTGCCTCAACCATTCTTGAATTTTATTTACAAGGTTGAATGCCTTAACTGAGTGACCCAAAGGAAAATCAATCACTCTGTTCCATAAAAACAGCCAGTAAGGACCTGGTCAATAGCATTGTTCTAGAAATACCTTTCTTGTTTCTCCTCCATAAAAATTAATTACTTCCATTTAACTTGGAACAGTCAAAGACACACCTAACAGATTTCAAGTTTCTTTTACATGTGGACAAAACAATGGTATATTCCAGTTATCCTTTACTGAAAAACAGATCTGCAAAACTGTAAAAATTAGAATGAAATCCACAGGAAAGATGTTGCTTAAAAATAAGTAATAATAAAATGTAACCATGCTATGTTACCCAAGCCAAGAACAACTTAAAATTTTCAAAAGAAAGAAAAATTATTCTTGCGAATAAGATGAAAAATTCTTCTGTAGTAGCCATAGTCTATGGCTTCAGGTAGGTGAAGAAGCTGATTTTCCAACTGTAAGATTCTTCTTTCCTTATTCTTATTTTTCCCTTGAAAGACAACACTCACAATTATGACTATTAGCTTGTTCAAATAGGCCTCACTGTGGATGTTTCCAAGAATATTACCATACAGGCATACCTCCAGGACTGTGGTTACACAGAATTTTGATATATGACTTTGGTTTTCAGCCTCTTAGCTCTAGGTGTCTTGGTAATACTACTTACCCTGTTCTAAGGAGGCTGGAGCCACTTTTCCTACTAAAGAGCATAGCATGTAAATCTTTCACTAAAGGATAAAGAAACTTATACATTGCCAGAAGTATGTTATACAACTCAAAATACAATTTTGTGGGTACTGACTCTAAGGTCTTGATTGCTGTTGGAGAAACATAAAAACACGCATAATGTGTTAAAAAAGAAAGTATTATCAAATAAATCATTGTTGTCCACTGGCAACATGGTTGTAACACTGAGGACAAAAAAGAGCTCGTTAAGCTGGAGATATGTCTTTTCCAAGGCACCAAGAGAATTAAATTAGAAAATGTATGTTTAGAGCCAAATAGTTTTACACTACTCAAAATAGTAATGAAGATTCATTTAACAGAACAATGCCCTGAAATTAAGACAAAAATGGGTTTAGTAGCATGTGCTTATAATTGTAGCTCCTATACCTTGAGAGCATTATGTTTAGTTTGCAACAGTTGTTGTTTTATCTTAATTTCATCCCGTTTTCTCTCATCTGTTATTCTCTTTTGAAGAGTGTCACCCCTTTGCAGCAGTTCTTTCACTGTACCGTCATCATCTTCACTCTGATTTTAAAATATAACAAGTATATTAGTCATTTTAATCTAATTATTACTTAAGTACTAGAAGATACAGATATACAAAGCTACACTTCCTCTGCTAAGGTAATAATCTAATAGTTACTTGCAGATCTATACTGAAGACTGAATAACTTTTACTGTCTTTCTACAATGCATGCAGACACTTAAGTAGTACAAGTAAAACAGCACTTGAAAACCTACAGATGTGTGTTACTAGATTTTATGCTGCATCCAGAACAATAGGATGAAAACATTAAAGGCAAAAAGGTAAAATATATTTGACTTTAAATAAAAAAAGAATATAAATATCTAAAATATTCTAAATCTGTCAGTAGTCACTGAAATTACCAGTAATTCCTGACCATTTCATGTATCATCACTGTGTAAAACAGCTGTTATGGCAGGGAAATTGACACCACTTATTATTTTTTACATAGAAGTTGAACCTATGCCACAGCTTCTGGGGGTGTATCACTTCAAACACACTAAACATTTTATGTAAAGAAAGGGAACAAAATATGCTCAAGTATTGGAAACTTCCCACCAAGCTTGATTCACTTAGAATTTACCACTGTAGTACATACTGCATAAATTTTACTTTTCCCATATTAAAAAAAAAGTCCGGTAAAGACTCCTTTCATCATTGATATAAATTAGCTATCTTTGAAGAAGTTCTTTAAAGGAAAAAAATATTGACTTTTTATATCACTTGCAAAGAAATATACATTTGATCTTGCTGAGGACTCATGAAGAGAGGGTCCTACAGATGAATCTCTGTTATTGCACAGCCAAGGAATGTCATCCCTCTGAAATTCACTCTGAAGAAAACACACCACAGTGACAACAGCAGCAAAGCACAGCAGTATTTTACTGCTTTCTTTTGTATTTTTTTCTTTCTTTTTTTTTTCTTTTTTTCCCCCCTAAGGTGTATAAAAGGTTTTACTACTTGCAAAGAGATGCTTACCACAGCTACAAAAACTATTTACAATAAACTGTATAATCAGGTTGGTTAAGAACTAATTGGCAAGAGGCATTTCTTTCAATGATCATTGCCTAGCATGTGTTTTAGTGAATGTCTTCTTCTACCGTATTGCCCATTTATACATGATTTTGAGTAATCTTGGTGTTTATATTGATATAGAGATTTTAATATTCATTCCCTGTTTGTAATGTTGCTGGTATTAGTATAGTACATTTAGATAATACTCCAGTTTTGCTTTGTGTTTTTACAAGGGCCAGATAAGATTTTTATTATAAAAGAACAATTATCACTAAAACTTTTAGTTAAGGTTAACTTGGAACTTTTGATTTTATAATAAATTAGCACAGTAAAATTTTGTCCAAGTCATATGTATAGATCCTAGCACACGGAAATTTCTAATTTCCATTCAGCTTTGTTGATCTTCCTGCCTACTTTCCTCAGACTTTCATTTCAACCAAATTACCGTATCTTTATTGAAGTCCTCCTCTTTCAGATTCACCCCCTGCTGAATTTCAACTTCCAGGGGTTCAAGCATTTTTTGTATATCGAAGTCAAATTGCTCCAATTCCTTCAAAGGAATGAAGGGCTGAGATGGGAGAAATGGAAAAATTATTTAAATAATATACTTAATAGTTTTGTTAGAAGCATAAATGAAAAGACATCTGTTCTACCCTGTATTGCTAAAACAATGATAAACTTTCCATCATGTGGAAAAATATCTACACAATACAATTCAAAGTACTGAAAGATACTAGTAAAGATAGATATTTAATGATACTGTAGAATCAAAGAAAACCATCAACCAAAGTAAACACAATTCCTCCAAAGTGAATCACAGAATAATTACGATGCTTTAGGTTAACATTCTGTTTCAAACTTTAAACCAAATGCCACTTATCTGTTCCACACACGACCTGGGAGAATTAGGGTAAAAATGTCTTAATTGTGTCTGGTTATTTGTTTTAATGACAAATATTTTGCACACTTGCAAACACTAATGAAAATATAATAATGTATAATATTTATAAAGAATAATGCTGTGCTTGCAAATTTTCATTCAGAAGCTCAGAATTGCACTCAGTAAGCACTTCAACTGAGATATAAGTAATATCAAACTATGCAGTAATTTCTTCTCAGATGCTCTGAAGGACATCTTCAAAAGTATTTAAAATTCAGCAAAAAACAAATCTACCTAAAAAAAAAAAACAAAACAAAAACAAAAACCAAAAAAAGGAATATAAAATTATTAATCTTTGAAAAATACTAAAAATGATAACAAAAAGATAAATGGAAGGAAAAATACTAAATGAAATTTCAATAACTGAATAAGGTTGAAAGACCACCTTAAAAGGTTAAATTACATTTTAGTAGACTATGTTCATTTTAATTCAGGACACAACCATGTACTTACGTCTACTGACTTCACATGCAATTTCTTATTTCCTTCGCTTTTGTATTGATAATTGTTGTTATTTGAAAAAATATAGCTAACATGAAAACAAATGAGAATTGATAGAAAACAGATTATGAGAATTTACTATCATTTTGAACTGATTTTTAAAATCTGTTACTTACCAAGTGAGTAAGTTTATCAGAGTATGAAAAAAAACCAAAATACATAGGAAGCATAATAACACCCCATAAGAATAATATTTTTTCAGACCATAAAGCTGGAATGATGACTGAGGGAACTGCAATTACCTACATTATATAGGTGGATAAAATGAGGCATCCAGCAATTTAATACTCTATCCAAATGCATATAAGCAAGTCAGTAGAAGTACCAAGAATTCAAACAAGATTTTGCTTCTCTATCTTACACGATATCTATTACTATAGATATCTGTTGTGAATCATACCCTAGTTGTGCATTCCCCAAGGTCCTGGAAACAGTCCTCTAAATTCCAATTTACCATTAAAATTATGTGCTGTAGTAATTCCTATCATCTTGCTAGGTATATAATGTGTAAAGCTTAGTGGAGTGCTGCCATTCCAGCTCATCTTGCCTACACAATTACAAATTGGAGAACACTTGAAAGAGAAGGTTGCCAGTGGAAGACCTTTGCAAGCTGTGTTCTGAAGATACTTCATCTTGGTGAACATCCTTTCCCCCTTCTTTGCGTGAGACCAAAACATGCAATGAAAAGAGTTGACCCACAATAAACCATGTATAGGCACTCCCATTTTTCCGTAAGACAAGCAATAATTTCACACAACCCTGTCAAAGACTGCATCAGCCCTGTACACTTACAGCATTGTAGAAGTGCAAGGTAAATGCTGAGAATTAAATCTAGACTACAGATAGCAGATGTTCAGAATAAAAACATCACACAACAAAGTTGTTTGGGCTTTGTGCCAAGGTTTTCTTTATCTACAGTTTGTACTTGTGTAAGTGAGAAGAACACTGGAACAGCTGAAGTACTACTTATGGCCAATAGGAAAATAGGACCTATTTTTAATGTTACAGAAATAAAACCTACAGAAACTCAAATATGCAGAAAGAAGGTGCTAGTCACACAGGGTATTAAGCACTGTGTAAACTCCAAAGGACTCATGAAAACCATGTCCCTTTGCTTATGTTTTTTGCAAAGCTTCATTTCCTGCTCTGTCACTGATCCCCCATGCATTCATTTCCAATGCTATTACAGCAGCCAGAAAAAATAGTTTACACCAGGGTCCATGCATTCTCATCACCCTACACACCAACTTGCACGGATGCTTGCTTTAATTTGCTGAATATGTCTGCAATAAAGGCAGGAAATACAATGCAGAAATTAAGTGCCTTATGTCCTTCTTCATTCTAATTCAGAAGTCACAACTTGGCTAAAAATTATATAACTATATGGAATTCAGATTCAGTAGTCAAACTAGTTGTACAGATGAATGGTTGCAGTGTAACTGATACAATCTGTGTATATACATTCATCTCTACCTCAAACCTTGGTGAGTCACAGACTCATAGGAAAAGAGTGAGTACATTTCATGAAAAGGTAACTCTCAAAAGCCAATCTATATTAAAAAAAAAAAAAAAAGCTATACATACTTTCAGAAGATTAAGAATCTTACTAATTACCAATGTTGTTCATTCTTTATAATTTAATGAAGTAATAATTGTTATATTCATACAAAAAAATGTCAGAGAATGCTTCTAATTGTGAAACAGTAAAAAAAAAGACCTTAATGCCAAAAAACCTTCAAATATTCAAATAAAATATTCAAACTTATAAACATAATAAATGCTTAGTATCTACATTTTTTTTTTCCTTTGAAGTTTAGTTTTTGGAGAAACTTCAGTCTGCTATGTAGTTATAATTGTGCACCTAATATAAATACCATTTTGTACGCATCTCCATATGGAAGTAAGTCCTCCTACCTTTCCACTCTTAATTCTTTGTGATATAGTTGCAAATCGATGGTTGAGCTCTGACAGTTTAGGCTCTATTACTTTCCTGCAGTGATCTCCATGGTTTGTCATCAAGTCTACTGCCTGGGCACGCACAGAGTCCACCTTTGGATGCATATCACTCAGCTCAGCCTTTAAGCGCTACAGTCCGTGAGCAAGAGACAGGGCTTGAAGTTAGTAATAAATGCAAAGAGAGAGAAAGAGAGAGAGAGAAAGTGTGCAAAGGAATAGGGAGCAAAACCATGAAGCAAATTCAGATAATTATGCATGAGTGTGTAAATCCAGTAGAAATACATTGGACAGCAACCCCACTCATATCTCTCAAATTTGTAGCAGGAATGTATCTACATGTCTGTTTTAGTATCTCCTAGAGGAAATTAATGAACATAATTTCTAGACAGGTTCTTCTCTGTCTAGAGAAATAATACAATCCTCAGCATATTTCAGGCTACACTAAATTTTTTTATGTTCCTAAAGCTAAGAAAAGCTGCTAATTCATGTATTACAGAACTAGATGTACAGTTGTTGCTTTCATCACTGTTCATGCCCATAGCTGAGGCAGGGAAAAATAACTGGATGAAAACCAGTGGGAATTTTTTCTGCAAATCTATCACAAGTTAGAAAATACGAGGGAAAATACCTTCTTCCTTTGCAATAGCAATCTTAACAGTAGATCCCTGGGTGGGTGGAAGCCAAAAAAGATAGCCAGGCATTCAGGAATCATAAACACAGTGGGGCAATAAGAATTACATTTCACTGTCTGTGCAATATAAATATATATACCTGTACTGATGGCAAAGATAATTTACCATTAATTATCAAAGATAATACTTTGCACTTGATGGTGTCGAATTTGTTCATTCAGCTACAGAAGTCTGTCCTATAATCCTGATGAAATCAATGAAACATTGATTTATGCTCTGCCTTCAAATTTGTAAGGTTTTCTTTAGTAAAGGGTGTCATTATGTTAGTGTCAGCAATACAATTATGACTTTAATTTGCAAACTGGTCCTTAGCTACAAAGTATTGAACTTCATACTGATCTCAGAGGAAAAAATAAAATCCATATTAGATAATAATTTGAAGTAGTTAAAGGTATTTTAAAAGAGGTACTTTAAAATTTATATCTATCCTACAAGTTAATTTTTCATCATTTGGTCAAATGATGCAACGGGCTGAATAAAACCTTTTCATGAATATCCTAACCCATTATTGTACAGCTAGTTCACCATATAATATTCTTATCTGTGGTGGTTGTCTGGCACCAATGGAAACAGTGTTTGTAGAAGTAAAACAATTATATGACATAGACATCAAAAAAGTATCACAGGAAAACATAAAAGCAATTAAAAATGAAGAACAGAGAAAAAAAAAGATTTTGTTCAACCAGATGTGTTTGAGTGTTTTCCAGTAAACACGGGTTTAATTAGCTGTTTTCTATTCACCAGGAAGTCCCCAAGACTTATAATAATACATCTGGTTTTATTTCTGTGAGGATTTAACTTTTGTAATGTTGTGCAAATTTATTAAGTAATCTACAAACTGCCAAAGGAAAAAAAAAAAAAAAAAGTTAATCAATTTGTGATAACCTTTCAAAATAATTCTAGTTTTGGCAGTCTTTTTTAGAACAAAATTAATGCTTTCCAGAAAATTGCATTTATTTTACCTTAAGAATTTCCTCTTTTTGCTGGGATTTTTGTTTATCAGATTCATCCAACAGTATTTCAGCACGATACATCCAAGTTGTGACATTAGCTACATTCTGATCAAAAGCCTCCATATGCTTTTGATATTCCTGTATGTGGAAAACGTAAATACTGCATACAAAAAAAGTAATCAGAACTGAAATAATAGTCATAATTATGCCAACTGTGGCAAACACGCATACATTATGAAATTAAACTTGTTTATTTTATACAGTAACTGCTTGTTTTATGAAGGATAGACTCTGTTGTTTACTTGCTCTCACTTTATACGTCAAGTTTCTTTAAAAAGACATTCTAGAGAGAGAAAAGCTTCAAAGTGACAGGCAGAAGGGTGATAAAAGTCACAGCAAGACACAGGTGTCTGCAGCTCAGCCACGCTGCAGAGAGGAAAGCTGATAGGCAGACCTACTGGAGGTGGACAGAAGAGTTTCTCAAGAACCAGGTACAGAACTTATTTTGGAAAGCCACTAAAGTTGACTGAAAATCAGATAGTAAAAAGGATGCACTTCCAAAATCATCATAAAAAATGGGAGCTTTATATCTAAAACTCTGCTTTGAGACTCTGCTTTTAAAAAGGCTATTCTAGATGATATTCTGATAAATCTATTTTTCCCTCCTTAATTTAAAAACATTTTTACTTTTTTGGTGAGCTCACTAGAAAGAGGTCTATGCATATCCACACAATGCATATGTATACCACATACCCAAGATCAAAGATTTTACTAGTTCTTTTGGCCCACACGTGTATGTACGTTTAATTTACACTGTTCTAAAATCAGTAAAAGACCAACTCCCTCTCTTATACCTTTTTATCATAGGTTATAATAAATATTAACAAAATAATCCAAAGTAGAGAGAGAAAGCAGAGGAATGCATAATATACCAGTCTACAAACTTCATTGTTTTTTATAACTAGTACCACACTGAAGCTTAGTGTCTACATCATACTGAATGAAATACTTAAGTTCCAGACAGAACAGACACAACCCACCAACTAAGACATATAGTGATGCTGTATATCCATCGCAGAAGAATTCATAAGGCGTCCGCACAGACTCTAGTGGAGCTCTAAGACATCAATCTCTGAAGTCATGATAAAGGCTAAGACGCAGTTTAGAACCACTTCAGTTTCTCTGGGTTGAAACTGCATTCCCATGCTCTCAGCAACAGAAACAGCGTACAAAATTTCTTAAAGGATTCTGGAAGCCCAACTGTTAAGCCCTTTTGTGTTTAAGGGTTCAAGCTGTCATCTCCATGACAGAATGAATTTTAAGAGAGAATATAGTTATGTGATTATTAACAGTCCAAAGCAGCTGGTGCTGAGGCTCTTGAAACTGTATTAAATGCATGTTAGGGATTTTACTTTCAACTAGGTGTAATCTGGTCCCCTTAAGTAATTATCCCCACCAAAATATGCACTATAAAACTACCCAAAGGCAGATCATGCAGATCTGAAAGACCACATCATAGACCTTGAGCACACCAAGTGTGCACCCTGAGCAGAGCTTCCGATTTAGTTTCTACTGAAATTGACATACATCAAAGCTACCCTGTGGACCAAACCAACATGCAAGCAGGGATTTAATTCCCAACTGTACTATTCCAAACAGAAAAGCTGGTGTAGCCAAAAGCATCTGAGGTTGTTGGTTTCAATGTCAAGACTTACTCAACTTATTTGACTTTTTTTTTTGCTTGATTCATATTTGAGTAGCCTAGGCCCTTGGGGAAAAACTGCATTTCATTCAGTAGGAAAATAACTCAAACAAAACAATGCAGGAACTACTGAGGAAGACAGGAACGGGAAGCAGTAACAACCAAGACTCCAGAGAGTCATCACTCTGTATGCAGTCAGATTCTGTATACCTGTGTATTCAATGTAGTCCAAGGCACCAGATCAAGCACTCCTGTAAGCCTGAGTACCTATGACTGGGCACCAACAATTTCCTCTTTGAAAACAAATGCATTTTCCTTACCAGTAACAGATTGAACCATTCCTCAGCACGTGAAGTTACTGCTATCCAATTACTGTTCAGGAGGCTGAGTTTATCCTCCACTAGACTTTCCTTTCCTTTCAGCACTGTCTTCAAATTCTCTCCTAAATCACGGATGCTCTTAAGATGGACTTGGCGTTTCTCAATCTCCTTCCGTGTTGCCTATGTGAGTAGAATAAAAAATAAAAGATCAGGGTTTTTGTTTTTTTTTTTTTTTTTTTTTTATTGTGGTTTTGTGTGTTTATCAGGAAGAAACTCTGTAACATAAATAAAATACATAAACATGAATTTGGAAATAAGCTAATTTCCTGAATGCAATTGTACATGGAATTTTGCGGGACATAAAACATGTCATTAAAAGGTTGAGCTAAGCAACTTAACCAGCTGGGAAAGTTTGTCAGCAATGTTCAACAGTGTTTTAAACCAGATTACATTCACTCTGCTATTCATCATTATTATTAAGTTATTACATTAACTTTTTTTTTTTGCTCCTTAAGATTAGTCTGTTTATTTACAAACCAAAAGGTTATTCAAGTATGTATTCCCTGCTGGAAGACAAAGGTTCCATAAATACTTTCAGGACAGTTCCATTAAAATTTTTATATAAATTATACAGATTATATTAAGGATAGAGATATATATACACACTGTCATTTCTTCTTTACATATGCCTCCATGTAGACTTAAATCACTATCAGATACAAGAGTTAAAGATGATGGCAATCTCTCCATAAAAATTTCTGTTAGACAGAATTCTGAAATGTCTCTTCGGAAGAAATTTTTGCCCTTCCACTTTTTTAAAGTACCAGTTATGGGTACAGAGAAAACAACAAATTTTTGTCCCAAGATGTTCATTCATATTTCATTGAATGAAATCTTTCCTTAGATTTTAAAAGAAACATTATTCTTCTCTCACTGGTATTTTTCAGAAAAATACTGGTAGCATGCCTTAATCAAACCTGGGAGACCACATCACCACTGAACCTACAGGACGTGAACATTTCCAAGAGAAATGGCATCTAAGTTCCCAGCATCCAGGAAATGAAAGCAATCAGACAGACCCTTCTCTGTTAAAACTCTGAGAGCATACCTTGGGTGATCAATTTCTTATCCCCATTCTGGTAACACCAGAAGGAGGAGAGGGAGAGAAAGCTAAAACCATCTGAGCTTCCCTTATACCAGTCTCTACAATGAAAACCTCAGGAAAAAAATTACAGTGTAAAATAAGAGTTTTATTTAAGAAAAACAACTTCAAATGGATTGAAACCCTGATGGAAGCTAGATTGCTCTGCAGTGTTAAAAAGCATGGGGACAAGTATGGATCTATAGGATAACAGGATGAATCATGTTAGTACAGATAAACACAGTTCCCTGTGCAGCCATGTACACTCTGAGTGGGATCTACAGCTTGGTCTCTCTGTCACCACTGAACTGTGGCATATCCTTTTTCTTTCAATTTGCTAACAAATACTACTGGTCCTGTTTTTTGTTTGGTTTTTTGCTTGATTTTTCATAAGGGAGTGAAAATGTAACCTCCTTCACACTAGCAAATACTAAGAACAAATTACGATTGAAAACAGAAGATACATAGAAACGGCTTTTTCTAAAGATGTGGTGCAGAGAGTTTCTGAGGTATACTTCATAATGATAAAACTACAATGTATGAAATTGAACTGCTTATTGTTTTTCAAACAAATCAGAATTGTGACTAAATGCAGAGGATAAGATTTTAATTGTGCTGGTCATTAACATATGTAGATTTAAAAAATCCGACACCAATAAATGATTGAAAAACAGTTTGGTGTGCCTCTACACAGCCTGTACACTGTGGATTACTTGGATATAATTTTTGCAATTTGAACCTCTCTAAAAGAAATAAGTTTGGTGGCTCAGCTCTTATGGGTAGGATTACAGAATTCATCAGAAGCTGACATTATGGCCTTCTCAGTGGCTGATTATACATATATATGTTTATTCTCAGCATATCTTTTATTTTTACTGTGTTCTGGCCACCGACTACAAATCATTTGACAAAATTTTCAGATAATTTTCTTCTACTGATTTTGCTGATAGGAAATACGTTGCTAAATGTGTTAGCTAATGTAATTCTAAGCACTTCAAGTCAAGTTGAAGTATACATTGTGCTAAAATATAACATCAAAGCACTGGCAGATTCATACTGCTGATAGCAGGGAGTGATACTGAATTTTCCTGGTAATACCATCTGCCATTTCCTTTTTGAGAACATGGTTTCCTGGCAATCTAATGCTTATCAGGCAAATACACCCTGCAATATTTAATGATTTCAGTGATAAATCTGTTCACTAAATCAGACTTATAATTATAAATGGATTTCTAATATACAAGTGTAATGACTATCTTTCCAACCATGTCATTTTTCTTATGTGTTATAACAGAAGAAAATCAAATAGAAAGACGTAGCTTGTCTCTACTAAGTAAAAATGCAGGATCCAGTCTTCAGTATGTTCCTTATTTCATTTCACATGACTCAGTCAAGTTTTATTTCCATCCTTAGAAAAATTCTAGACTTGAAAGAATGAATAACACACTTCCCTTCATGTCCAGGTTAATACCATGTTTCATTAACATCATCTCCTACTCAGAATGGACATTCTTTTTTATTTTTAGGTGTTTACACCTTGAAGACAATGTTTGCATGTATGATATTTTGTATTATAACCTCTATAATTATCTTTGAAACCCTCTGAATTCTTTTCACTTTTAAGAAGTCTTGGGTACTGAAAATGGATTAGAAAAAAGTGCAGTAATAAATATAACTGCGTCCTTGTGCTTTAAAGAAAAAAAAAACATTATGATATCTCTGCTTAGTTGACAGCAGCACACATCCAATTTTCAGTTCATTTGCACTCTTGAGTCTTTCTCTCTCTGCCACCATTTTCCATCTTAGTTTTTCTGCAGACTTTCCTCACAATGGGAATCTGCTGGATTTAATTCATCTCCCAGTGCATTTCATTAGATTGGTTACTGTCTTCAGCTGCCTACTTACCTGGGAAGTCCAAAGCCCAAAGCTGGGACATTAATCAGATACTGAGAAACCCTTGTTCTGGGGACTGAATTATTGAGGTATGAATTTGTATGATGCCTCAGTATGAAATCCACATAGGAGTATCAGTATCATACTTATTTATGATGCTCTCACAAGAATTTTAAAGTGTCCAGGATAAAATGCAGCAATTCCTGACTCTTAGTGGGAACAGATTCCTTAGGAAAATCTACACACACATTTGGAGACTAGGATCTGCCACCTATACTATCTGTTGGATTCCTCAGTACTAAAAGTCTGTATATAATTATGTAAATGTTGGTTTATATTCCCTAAAGAATTCTGAAAGTCACTCAGTATGTAAATATTTCAACAAGACACAGTTGCTCTTGTCCAGTGTTGTTTGTTTATTCTTATTTTGGTGATGAACTGACTGAAGGAGAAGAGCTGAGGAACTATTTGAGGTTAGACTGTAGTGAAGGCTTTCAGCAGGATCTGAAGCCAAAATATGCTTTTTACCAGTTTTTCCTGCAATCCTTTATGTGTCAATTCCTTGTGAGAATTCACAATATTCAATGGCGTTCTTTAAGATTAGTAGGTGGAATGGTCCCCATTTGGTACATTTTTCATGTTAATATTTCTTACTTTAATTCACTCCTGTTACCTTTTTTGATTGTCATAAGATAAAAATGCATTGTACTTGTTGTAGCAAGTGTAAGACATAACAAGGATTTCCTACTCTGCACTGGTCATCAGGCTTTAGGTTCTAATTATGCAGCTTCTGAAGCATTGAGGGTCATATCTAACAATTAACTGATATTAAGGAAAAATCTTTCTATTTATACTCCTGTGAAGCTATATACATCTGGATTAACTTTCCTGAGCATGCATACAGGAACATACAGTGTACATTTCTGTTTCACTAAAACTGTACTGTGTAGTTTAACACAGCAAAAGATGATTCTTATTTTCATGACTGGGTAAATGGACTGAGTACCTGTCAGGATAGTTTAGGGGCATTAAAACTATACGACTGTCTAACCTGTTTCTTAAAAATATGACACTTGTCCTTTATTATGGGTGTTAAAATCACAATATCAATTAAAAGTAATGAGAGGCACTGCAGAGACTTCCTTGTAGGAAAAGCAGCAAGTGAAAAAGAGAACATAAAGTAGAAATGGGTTTTTTAGGGATTGATGTTTCCACTGGAAAATCAAAGTGATAACACTGAAAGATGTAAGATTATAACAGCTAAATTTGATCTTTATATTTTTTATACTACTTTTAAAATATTGTAATTCTTAGAGACTGATGACCAAAAAAACCCACAAACAATTCCAAACCTCACAAAAGACTTGTAGACGTTCTTTTTATTGTTATTAGTTTGTAAATCATCAGTGAGTTTCAAGGCTAAAGACATTTTATCACGTTCAGAAGCTTGAAAGGGGCATTTAAAGACAAAAAACCAAACCAATATGAAAAAACAAACCACAAATCAAATTTTACTCCAGTGCTTTTAATATGCAAATCTTTAAAAAAATTTGTAAAGTTGCCTGTGTCTGTTTGTAAGGTTGCCTGTCATGTCTGTTTCTGGTGAAATTGGTAAAATGTTTATAGCATTATTCCTATTAAACAAAGCAGAAGTGGTAAATTTTTGCAGAAAACCCCAATACTGCTTAAGGGGTGTTTTCTTTGTTGTTTTCTTTTGAATTT
Organism: Todiramphus chloris collaris; assembly: GCA_025345505.1. Lineage (NCBI taxonomy): Eukaryota > Metazoa > Chordata > Aves > Coraciiformes > Alcedinidae > Todiramphus > Todiramphus chloris. The sequence goes on from JANVCC010000017.1 coordinate 346,076, forward strand.
ATGCAAAATGCTGCTGGCTGCATGTAATTACTTGAAAGTTTGAAGCTTTGGATAATGTTGATCATAGTTTTCTCTCACGCACAGATTTTTTGTATGATGTATGTGCGAGGACTTGGATTGTTTATGTTCTCAGCTAGATTGGAATTTGACTACATATGCAGAATATAAACTAGATTAGCTATCATTGAAGGATACTGTGCTAAGTTTTAACATCAAAAAGGGATATACAGTTTAATGTAGAACTCTTGCATTCCTCAGAGATTCTGTAAGATGTTTATCTAAAATATGGCACACATAGTAATTTTGAGTAGTTTCATTTTAGGCTTGAGTTTTAATCTAAAGTAAAGGTTCAAGGTGAAGTCTCATGGAAGTAAGAAGCCCCCAGAATGAAAACAAATGACCTACAAACAAAAAAGGGTAAGAAAACAAATATCCCATCTTCTTGCTTGTATCTGAACATGTGGAATATATAGTGTTCTGACTTCCTTAATCTTTCATCCACTGGAGCTGTTTTACTGTTTAATATTTTTCTGATTTTTCATAGAATGGCAGGAGAGAGAAATAGATCTCTGTTAACATGGATCTCTTTTTACATGGATAGTGGATGGATGATTTATAAAACCCTGAAAATGAGCCAAGATAGTTTAAACTTTTCTGAGCATTAATGTTAGGGTGACACAATGCCATAACTGTTACAAAGATCCACTAATTAAACCAGCAGAATTTTTATTCTCTTTCTTCATAAAGAAAGAAATATATCTATTCCTCATGGCATTCAATCCCCTGAGATGGAAGATAGGGATGGAGACCAGAACAGTCCCCTTATAATCCAGGAAGTGGTAGTTAAAGATCTTCTAAGCCAACTGGAAACCCACAAGTCTATGGGGCCAGATGGGATCCACCCGAGAGTGCTGAGGGAATTGGCAGTGGAACTTACCAAGCCTCTCTCCATCATTTATCAGCGATCCTGGTCAACTGGGGAGGTCCCAGATGACTGGAGACTTGCCAATGTGACACCCATCTATAAGAAGGGCAGGAAGGATGATCCAGGGAACTACAGGCCTGTCAGCCTGACCTCGGTCCCAGGAAAGATTATGGAACAGTTCATTTTGAGGGTGATCACACAGCAAGTGCAGGACAATGGGGGGATCAGGCCCAGCCAACATGGGCTCATGAAGGGCAAGTCCTGTTTAACCAACCTGATCTCCTTCTATGACCAGGTGACCCGCCTAGCGGATGAGGGCAAGGCGGTGGATGTTGTCTACCTGGACTTCAGGAAGGCATTTGACACCGTTCCCCACAGCATTCTGCTGGAGAAGCTGGCAGGTCATGGCATAGACAGGAGGACTCTTTGCTGGGTTAGAAACTGGCTGGATGGCCGAGCCCAGAGGGTGGTGGTGAACGGAGTAAAATCCAGTTGGTGACCAGTCACAAGCGGTGTCCCTCAGGGCTCAGTTTTGGGACCCGTCTTGTTTAATATATTCATCAATGACCTGGATGAGGGAATTGAATGTACCCTCAGTAAATTTGCAGATGACACAAAATTAAGCACAAATGTCGATCTGCTTGAGGGTAGGAAGGCTCTGCAGCGGGATCTGGACAGGCTGGAGAGATGGGCTGAGCTCAATTGTATGGAGTTTAACAAAGCCAAGTGCTGGGTCATGCACTTCGGCCACAACAACCCCCAGCAACACTACAGGCTTGGGGAGGAGTGGCTGGAGAGCTGCCTGGCAGAAAAGGACCTGGGGGTGTTGGTCAATAGCCGGCTGAACATGAGCCAGCAGTGTGCCCAGGTGGCCAGGAAGGTCAATGGCATCCTGGCCTGTATCAGAAACGGTGTGACCAGTAGGAGTAGGGAGGTGATCGTACCCCTATACTCGGCACTTGTGAGACCACACCTTGAGTACTGTGTCCAGTTTTGGTCACCACAGTACAGGAGGGACATTGAGGTGCTGGAGCGAGTGCAGAGGAGGGCAACAAAGCTGGTGAAAGGGCTGGAAAGCATGCCCTATGAGGAACGGCTGAGGGAACTGGGTTTGTTTAGTCTGGAGAAGAGGAGGCTGAGAGGAGACCTTATTGCCCTCTACAACTACCTAAAAGGAGGTTGTAGAGAGGCCGGTGTTGGTCTCTTCTCTCAAATTAGTAATGATAGGACGAGGGGGAATGGACTCAAGTTGCGCCAGGGGAAGTTTAGATTAGATATTAGGAGGAAGTTCTTCACTGAGAGGGTGGTTAGGCACAGGAACAGGCTGCCCAGGGAGGTGGTGGAGTCACCATCCCCGGAGGTGTTTAAAGAACGATTAGATGTGGAGCTTGAGGATATGGTGTAGTGGTTGAGAAATGCTAGGACAAAGGTTGGACTTGATGACCCTGGAGGTCCTTTCCAACCATAATGATTCTATGATTCTATGATCTTTCTGTAATATGCATTAACTGAGATATATAAAGGTACCAATGTTCTACATTGTTACCTTGCCCCAGGCAATTTCAGCATCCAAATTGCTAGGCATCCCCTGCACAGCAGATCTCTTCGTCAATTCTGCATCTGTTGCTGCAAGCCATTCTGTCATAGAATTAATTTCTTTTCGTAGCTTCCGGGACAGTTTCAAGCATTTCTCTAATTCTTGTTTTTTTTCTGTCACCTGCAGAAAGAAAACATGTTGCTTAATTCAAACAGGTTTAAAGACATTTATATACCATTTTCTATATGCTACTTTTCTCTAAAAGCTTAACTTGCAATTTCATATGCCAAACTGCCCTTGTCATATAGTTATGTCTTGCCTTAGTTCTCTCAATGTCTGTAATTTTCCTGCTAGAATGCAAGCACTCAGAAGAAAAAAATATGTGCATAGAGACACTTAGACTTTGAGCTAGCAGTAGACCTCTGCAAACCTCCTCCTCCTCCTTTTTTCAAGTCATGCATAGTAAATTAATTTGGAACAATTGAATTAACAGGCTTTCCTTGAAATATAAAATAGATGTCAAAACCCTTCAAAGTGTATATTTTCATATAGATGGCCATATAGCAATACTGAATCCTCAAGTTTTTTGGGTTTTTTTTTTTTTTTTTTGTAGCAACACTAGATATAATTAAAAAAAAGAAAAAAAAACTCTGCCAAAGAAATCCCAAAATCTTGAAACACAAAAATCACAGAACAATGTCAAACTAAGGCAGCACAGTTAACTTTGAGCTTTTAATTTGCTGAATGTTTTAGACATGAAATATGGATACTCTCTGTTTCATTTCCCAAGTTCTTTTTTATTACACGGTACCTGAAAGGAAGGCTGAGTATTTCTGTTGTCTTGACTTACACTGTATTTTGATATAACCTGGAGTAATAGGGGAACTACAACCTCTCCTGCAGGTTCCTGATCATACTGAGAGAGACATACATACATTCCACATACTTAGCAGAGAAGGCAAGACTAAATGAAGAGGTCACAGATGGAAACTTATACCACAATAGATGGTAATCAACTAGTGGTTAGAAAATACAAATTAATAAATTAAGTTGTGCTGAAGTTTAAAATAGGCCAAAGATGTTGAATTAAAAGTGTTCCGTAGTTCACTAGTATTTAAAAGACATTACAAATTACCTTACATGTCAATTAGTAATAAAGTGAGATTGTAGTCATTGATTTTTATACAAGCACTTTTAGAGAGAAAATAATTGTCTACAGTAGTGTCAGGTATCCAAATCTGGTATCAGTCTCTATTAAAACTGTTTTGGGCTTTAATGCTGAGTACAAGTAGTCGCACAATGATCAGATTGACTCCTAGCTCTACTGCCAAGGACAGCCTGAGATTTTAAAATGTAATGGTATGTTACAAGTTTAGGTACATGGCTTTTGCTGTCTCTGAATAAACAGATCAGACTTGCCCAGGGAATAAGAAATAAAGAGTCTCTGATTGTATATTTTCACCCTGTAGAGGCTTACTACTAAAATACAGGGACGTTTTCTTCACTGACTGTGATTTATGTGCTTTTTTGTATGACAAATTTATCAAATGAGAGCTCAGAACTTGCAGTCAGGCCAAGATGTAAATCCCTGGGAAGGACCATTAAGCAGCTTTTTAGAGCTCCATTCACATATGTTTTTCACTTTTTCTGATAAGCATTACCAGTCATTGTAAATATCTATTTGCAGGTATATAGCAGAAATAGAATGCAGTATATTAAGCATGATTTTTGATTTCCTGTGTAAGAAATTTAAACACCTGGTATAGTACAAAAGGAAGTTACTGATACATGGCCAAACACAGAAAGAATATATTTGTTGCTATATACATCTCTAAATTCTGTATGTAATAACAACGTATATGTAAATAATGTATTATTGTATATATCCAGAGGTTACTGATTAATCAGCTTCTGTTTGTACTTCAAATGTAAAGATGTATTTCTCACAAAAAATAGGAAACAGTGCCCTCTAAAGCCTTACTGCATCATAAAGTGATATCAGAAATACCATCTCCATAAATTTTCTCTATAATTTAAAGCTATTTTAGCTATGTTAAATAGTTTACTTGCAAGAATTCTTGGATGTAATAAATAAAATTAAAACGAGAAAAGCCGGTGTTTAAAGCAAAAGAGCAGTCTTTTAGTCTCAAAGCCAAAAATTCCTGTGCAGCAGTAGGATTCTGAGGAAAGACCTGTCCTTATGAGTAATAGTCCCTGATGCATGCAATGCCTTAGAAGAACAGAAAGAACATTACTATTGTCACTTTCTTTTAGAGTCCAGTTCCTTGTTCTCATGAATTACCACAGAGAGATTTGACACAAGTATCCTACAAACCATACCTCAAAACCCAAGCTGTAATTTAGTTGTTTGTGTGTATGTATGTATATGTGGCTGGACCAGGAGAGAGAATACAAGCAAGTGAATGTCTAAGCAATGAATACTATTCACAGGTATTTATTCTCAATGTGTATATGCTAAAATTAAACAAACAAAACCAAACATACAAAAAAAACCCCAAAACCCCCACAAAAATAACTCCAAACAACAACAAAACAAACAAAAAAACACAAGACCAAAACCCTAACGAAAAACAACAAAACAAAACAATAAACCCCACAACCTCACACCCTCCCCTTCTTCTTAAGGGGAAGACTTTCTCGGCCCAGAGAATCGAAACTTATCATATCTAAAATATATAGAAAAATCAGAGTATGTTCAGAAATTATAATTTTCCTGGTCTCTTTGAGAGCACAACATTTCAGATCACTAAATGCATCCTAATGGTATGTTTTTATCCCTTCATTAGTTAAGAGAGGTTCCCTATAACAATGACACCTTTCTGCTGCTGCATTAAACATAATGTAGGAATAAACACTAAAGTCCTTTCTAAAGTAATGGAGAACCCAAATATATAACTGATCTTGAATGATAGCTATCCACACACTAATGAAGCAGACTTTTCAGTTTTCTTGTTCAAAAGATTGATGTCTCTTATTACCTTTATTTTCTAGCAAAGGAGAGAACAGGTTAAAGTCAGGTTCTCAAATGAGTATTAGCTCTGTCAAAAGTAACTTCACTTTTATTGTTTTATCATATTGTAGCAAATGGGGCTTAATAATCATTATGTGTTTAAACCACATACTGGCTCTCAATATTACTATAGGCTCATTTTACTAGCTAGCAATAATTTATGGGTTTAATAATTTATAATCTGGACAAATAAAGGGTTTGCATTCTGTCGTGCTTCTTATATTTGAAGTGTATAAATTTGAGAAATAAACAGACAGCTATAGGTGTCATTCACAGTCTTCATTCTGACAGTTACAGCACCAAATTTACCATAATCCTACAGCTTTTAGAAGTTAGGTGGATAGTTCTAATGAGGGCAAGAGGAATAAAACATAGTAATCATAGAATCATATAATTTTTTTGGTTGGAAGAGACCTTTAAGAATTTTGAGTCCAACTGACTAACACAGTGCTGCCCAGGCCACCCCTAAACCATGTCACTAAGCCCCATGTCTACATGTCTTTTAAATGCCTCCAGGGATGGTGACTCCACCACTTCCCTGGGCAACCTGTTCCGATGCTTTAAAACCCTTTTGGAGAAGAATTTTTTTCCTAATATGCAACCTAAACTTCCTCTGGTGCAACTTGAGGCCACTTCCTCTTGTCCTCTCACTTGTTACTTGGGAGAAGAGACTAACACCCAACTCCTTGCAGGAGTTGTAGAGCTCAATAAAGTCTCTCCTGAGCCTCCTTTTCTCCAGACTAAACAATCCCAGTTCCCTCAAGCTGCTCCTTGTAAGACTTGTGCTCTAGACTCTTCACCAGATTCCTTGCCCTTCTTTGGATGCATTGAAGGATAGTTGCTAATTTAGTTATTTGCATGAAGTCTTCTTTAGGACAATGTCACAGCTCCTCTTCAGGACTCCAAGATCCTTGTAGAGCATTGTACTTCAGGAGTAGGCAATGCACTCCAGAGAAAATTCAGAACCAGAATAAAAATTTCAGGAATTGACATATGATTGATTTTTTTTGTGTGTGCGCTTTGGGTTTTTTGTTTTGTTTAGTTTTTTGGTTTTTTTTTCAATCGCAGTCTTGTTAATATTGGTTAGCAGTCTGTCTTTCCTACTGTCATTTTAGTTGACTTTTAGGAAAATTACAGTAAACAACATTTTCTGTTTGGAAAGAGTTACAGCATTTTAGTGTATATGAATTGATAAAGCAATAGATGATGTATAGTTGTAGATTTTACACAAGGAATGACAGTGCTTTAGAAATTAATAGGGATTGATTCTTCAAGGTTATTACATCTAAATAACTAATCATTGGTATCTTAAGGTAAAAGTCTGACAGATTTTGAAAATTATTTGCTTTCTTCTGTAGATGAAGCTAAGATTATATAAAAGAATATTGTGAACTTATTCATACAGTCCTTCTAGTCATATGACAACATCCAGTAAGTGGTCAAACTGAACACTGTATAAGCAACAGATTTAAAATAAGCAAACAAAAAGCTGTATTCTGAGGCAATACATTCCTCATTACAGAACTCAAAGCATGATGGTTTACTTTTGCCTAACATGAAGAAGTCTGACAATCCCTATAGAATGGAGGGTGACAAATGACTAAATACCAAACAGGGGTTTGCCAGTATCTGAGTTGTGTAATAGTGGAAGAGTTATTCCACATACTGATAACTAAACGATATTCTAAGCAACTTAAGATACTGTGAAAAGTAAGTCAGGATTGTACATGACATTTAAACCAGTGAACAGTTATGAAAATAATTGGACACAGATGTAGTCAAGAATGCAGAGGCAGTGAAACATATAGAGGTACACAAATGCCTCCTGAGGAAAGTTACAAGAATTTTTGGTGAACAGATTTTTGAACATCAACAAATGGAAACTACATATTTAAAGATCTGTACAGTCTGAGGCAGGAGGAAATGAAAAGGTAGAATTCTTTCTTTTATGAAGTAGCTCTTTAAGTAAATAGTGACAAAAGAATCACAAACAAAATCTAGGTATTTTTCTGGCCTGAAGTGTTTTGAAGCATATGACTGCTTGAAGCAGTACAATGAAACATCCCTCTCTAATCCCTAAAAAATAATGAACTAGTAGAGAAAAAAAAAAAAAAATTAAAACCTTAAGGAAGTTTAATTTTAAATTGTAATAAAGGAATTTTATATTTTTCTAGAACTTTATTTTTTCTTGGAGCAACTGAATAGTGATCTTGATGATTGCTTTTGCCTCCAATCCTTTTCTTCTACTGTTTAGAAAATGTGAGGGCCTTGAAATGAACCAATAAATTCCCCCATTTACTTACCATACCAAGACTGTTTTTCACTTGGCCAATTAAAAGAGGGCATAGTTTTGTATTAAAAACACAGAGCTTACCTTTGCTCCCAGTTCATTATATTGCAACTTCAAAGCTGTAAGCCTTTCATCCAGTTCTTTCGGGTTCTCTGTCTGCTGCTTTTGAACAATCTGCCTCCCAGTTTTTATCACTGTTTCCACTTCAGACTTCACCTCACTCAGGCTTTTATATAATTTCTAATTAAATAAAAATATGAAAGTGAAATTTCACCATTAAAGTAAGTAAAAGGTATTACAAAGATGTACTAGAAGTCTTTGCATTGTTCTCTGTATAAAAACACCATCATGTGTGACTATGAGAACTTTTCACTCTCATTTGACAGCTAGAGTGGTTGAGAGATACCATGTGACCTAAGAATAGACAAAACACACCCTGAGAATGTATTAAAAAAAATGTTTCTAAATCAGAATTTAAATTAACAGCCTATCTTTACTAATGTTGGCTTCAAAGACTCGTCATCAAAATCAATGGTGTAAATGTTATAGATAAGAAAGTTCAAGTCATCACTAATTGTTTTAAGATATGACCACGGTTGTTTTTCAGACTCTTTTAGAAGTATTTAAAACAACATCAAATGTCTTCTGTCAACTCATACAGCTTGGTGGATGTACTTAAACTGCAAACAGCCAGTAAACTCAGTTAAAAATCTGACAGCTTTTTGTACTACTAAATCAAGAAATTGGGAGGCTAATGGATTCCCCTCACATTCACTAAGTGTAATACTGTTTAAAAAATTAAATCAATTTTATAAATCCCATGAAAAGTACCGTAATGAGCTTAAGCAAAAACATATTTTATAAATCACTTCTTTTTCCTGCACTATGTCAATAAGTAAGCAAAAAATAAGGGATAATCAGCCATTCCATATATGATGGCATTCAAGCAATCTGTAAACAAAATACATTTCCTTAACATTTCAAATGAGTGATACTAAGAAAAACATAAGTGTTCTTTCTTTCCATATGCAGAAAGTCAGTATCATCACCTAAATGTATGACTTGTTAACTCAAGTCATTTAACAGCCACATAAATGGTCAATTAACATTCATGTAAGTAGAGCAGAAATTGAATTTATTTTTCTTTGTAACTTAAGAATAAGTTCTGTTGTGGCTTGGAAATTCTACTAAACTCCACAACAGAAAAAGACTCCACAGAGATACAGTTTCTGTTACACACAGGTATGTAAAGGATGGCAAACGTGAAGCTGTTGTGAAGTTTTATTTTGAGACGTCTAGCTTAGTTCTGTATTCCATCATTTTGCCATCATGTGTTGGAACATAAACTTACTGTCCTCTATACTTAGACAGAATTGCAAAATACATTACACTGTACTTTTAAAATATGGAATATTTTGAGCTTTTCTTTTAGTAGCAGTATGTCCTGGAAAATAAATCTATGTCTAGTATATCTGGACAGTAAAGACTTTTTTCTTTTTTTCTTTTTTTTTTTTTTTTTTTTTTTCCCCTGAGCAGATCTGACAAGAAAAAATGAAATAAAACAAACAAATAAAAAACAAGTGTATTTTCTCCATAATCTGAAGTTATTTACCAAGCCAGTTCTTAACCTTATTTTATTTACTTAAAAGTAGTATTTATATAGTCCAACTGCTTTCTAGGTGCTTAATATGATAAATACTGTCTTCATAATTGAAAACCTGTCAACAAATTAGGAAGCTAGTGTATGATGTACATTAACTAACATGTAATGGAATGCTATTACTAGATTTTTAAAGTAGAAACATTATGAGATTCTTTGTCAATAAGAATGATTTAGAAACACTGTAGAGGGCTTCTAATTACCATGTCATTCTGATAAGAATATGAATTTAAGGGTAATTGTATTAAAAAAGAAACCCAAAACAAAACAAAAAAAAAAACCCAAACAACCCCCCCCAAGATATAAATAAATAATATAACCTCATTTCACACTTATTTTTTTAATTTAAATTCTTACAATCAGATCTGAAAGAGGCTGAGGGGAAAAAAAAAACCCTGTCTTCAGACATGCCATCACTCCAGAGAAAAAAAACAGCTGAAGACAAGAATCTGACTGTCCTGTTTTTTGCTTTTAAAATCTCTTATTTTATTATCATCAAGCACATGCTATTCATCTTGATCTTCAATTCTCTTCAACAGTAAAGGGATACAGGGTTGCAGGGATATTAAGGAGATACACGCAGTATATCCTCATATGCTTTAGGACATATTCCGGTCATTTGCTTTTGAACTGTAAGAAACTCACAACATGCCATCTCATGGAAACTCTAAACTATGGTTTTCCTTTATGTCTTGTGTTTCCTGGCTAGAATAGACTTATGCACTGCAACATCTCTTTTGATTACATCACAGAGTTCCATGACTCTGGAAAATAGAGTCAATCCAGGGAGATAAACTCATATTCAAGACTGGAAGGGGTAATGAGAAACAGATCCTGACTTTCTGATATAATGAAAATTCATGACCATTGTTTGAAAATTCAAATAAATTAGAATGAATTGATTTTTTTTTTTTTTTTTTAATTTGGTAAGTAATTGATAATTCATTTCTCCTACTGAATTCAGGACAATGTTCTGCAATTTTTAGCTTTCTCCACAAAAATCCGTATTTTCAAAATATTTTACTCAATTAATTAGTATCCCACGTTTCTGAGAAAAGAAAAGCATGTAGAAAGAAAAAAGTTACTCTAAGACTTAGAATTATTTTACCATGATATTATATTCTGGGAAAGTTTGAAATTGAATAAAAAATTAACTGTAAAATGCCTTTCTAATCTCATTTGCAAACAAGAGAAGTAGGACAAGGAAAATCAACCTCTTCCCTCTATCCTTCTCTCTTTGAAAAAGAAAAAAAACCCACAACAAAACACAAACTTTAAAAAGGCTCCTATAGCTTTTATTGTATAACTTCAGTCTTAAATCTTCCTCAGCATCTTTTCTAATATCTCCCAAAGATATATTGACATTGTTATTAATAATAATTTAAATTTGAAAGGCAGAACAAGCAGGAAACAAATAGAAAGCATCTTTAAATATTCACCATGCAATGATCCAACTGTGATTGCACTGCTTCCTGCTCAACACTCTTCATCTCCAACTTGGGCACCTGCAATTTCACTTCATCCAAAATCCTCTTACATTCTTGTAGTCGCTGTTCAAAATTGGCTGGCTTCTGAAACAAGCGAAACTTCATGGAGACATCCTGCAGCTTTTTCTGAAAAGTAAGCATGGGTGAGTAGTAAATGTGAAATCAAATCAACACTGAAGACAAGTTTAGACATCTTTCAGAATTCTTAGAATCCATTATCAATCAGGAGTCTTTCATGTAAGGAGTGTAAAACTTTTGGGGAAAATACTAGCAGCGGAGAATCCTGGTCTTCACAGAAGGAAGAGACTTTTGTATCATCCAGGACCCTGGATTCACCAGAGCCAGAGACAAAAGAGCCCATATATGCAACTGAAGAAAGGGAGAGATTTTATATTTTCCAATCTGAAAAATGTTGGGGGGTGAGATAAGAAGAGAGGTTTAATCACTTGAACGTAACACATCCATATTCCAGAGCAGACACTTACAACTCTTCCATGTTGCTGTTTCTTGGTATAAGGAATGAGTTGGTCCCTTAAAGAAACCCAAATAAAGTGTCTGGGAGGTAAGTAGGTTTAGCACAAAACCTGAGATTTAGAGTATAAAATTGATTTCTATTTCAATTTTAAAAAACAAACTTACAGTATAAAGACACTAATTTGAAGCCAGAAATACCTATGAAAAGCACGGCTTCCAATTTCACAATTTTCAAAATCTGTTATCTTTGTGCATTAATTATATTGCATGCTCACATGATTCCTATCTCAAGGGGAGGGAAAATAACAAAAATAAAGCAAAGAAAGGGAATTTTAATTATCTACTTGAATAAGAACTAATTTCTCTGTAGAATTACAGAGCAAAGTACTAGTAGATTAATTCTTTCTATATATATATTTTTAATTAAAAATAAATAAATAAAGTCACTAAGAAATGGGTAAGTTATCAAAAAGGAAGTCAGCATCTGCAAATACACTTTTGATTTTCTTTTGATCTTCAAATCCTGGATACTTTATACTAATATAGTGTTGTCTGTACTATACAAACATGAGAAAAACTGTAATAGGGGATAGAATTAGCCTATATGTCAGCATTAGTAAAAATGCTTTCCATATCTCTCAGATTTCTGATTTCCTGTAAGAGCACAGCAACAGCTGATGGGAGAGAAGTCAGCATCATTCATTTTTAATTTGAGGAAAATGTCTTATCTAAAACCAAAGAATCTATAGTTTTTCAAAAGCAAAATTAGAGGTAATTAAATACTTTTAGATTTTTATCATTAATTTATATTTTATTACATCAAGTAATGTTAAAATACCACTAGGAATTAGTAATGTGGTAAGGGATAGGAGTCAAATATCTTTTTACTGTGACAAGTGTGTTTACCTTTAAATAGATGAAAGTAATAGAGAAACAAGAATGTCATTTGTCTTCTGTGTAATTTCTTCCCACAAAGAATTTACTATTGAATTTCCAAAAATAGCCCTTCCTCAGACAATGCTTCAATTTCATGTAAAAATTCTTAGCCTAATATGACTAACTAGGTCTTAAATCACTATGTAAGAAATAGATTTTTATTTTGTTAATCATCATTTTTCCCTTAAATTTAAAAATCAGAATTTAACTCTCAAAAAAAGACAGGATAAATTTGATCATTTAACAGTTGCTTCAAAATATCACTTCAATTACTCATTTTATAATTGTTTACTTTTTGTCTTGATAATTGAAATAATATTAGAATAAATTTACATCAAATTAGAAATACTATTAGTGTAAAGAAAAAGAAATTCATGTATTATTCATGTATAACTGAGAATGCTCTTCAGGAAAAAAAGTGAAGAAAAATCCTGTGAAATATTTTACCACTAAAGATACTGCATAATGATTGAATCAAATTCAAGGGAGTTCACTGGCCTAAAAATCAAATATAGTCATAACTATTTGGAACAAAGTGTTCATGCTTTTCCCCTTTTGGTAGTTGATATTTGCATTATGTTTGTAGATTTGCTAATTTTTGTTCATTTTTTATTTAACGTAAGCAAAAGAGAATCTCAGAATTAACCCACGAATTTGTCAAAACTCAAACTGATGCATACGGTTATCTAGAGAAGACTTTGAAGAAAAAAACGTACCTTCACAAAGATGGATTAAGAAAAAGAAAAAAAGCACCTAAAGAGGGCAGTGCTTCCTTGCATGCTGTTGTACCTAATATTTATAAATTCAAAGCTATCAGATTTCTGCTTTTCACTAATGAAAATGGGCAACATCACAGTTGCCACAAAGATCATTAGAATGTGAGTTAGTGTGAAGGAAGACAGAAAAATAAGGAAACATAAATATTATCAGCAAAGAAAAGCTAGTCCTAGAGATATGAGTAAATATTTTTAAAATAAATATGAGGTTGTTAATTTCAAATTAATTAATCATTATGATGTCATTAATATTATCTATAATAAAATATAAAACTGAAACTAAGATACCTAAAAGTATTTGACAGACATGAAGAAAAATATAGCCTGGTGTACTGTGTATACCATAATAAAATTCAGTGTCTTTCACAGCGAATTATGACAATTTGTTTTGCAGCCTGGGGAACTTTGGCACTAACGTCAAAAACAAAAGCAACAAAACAGTTAAGAACCCATCACTGATTAATGGGTAAAAATGTGTATTGTTCCTAAGTGTTAATTAAGGCTTCTTCAGTTTCAAACAGGTCTAAGTCTATCAAGCTAGAAGAAATAATGCTAGCATTTTAAATTGATGGCCCCATTCACTGCTCAGCATAGATTTGCCTTTCAAATGCAGTTCTACTATATGTTTCAACATACTTTGAACTGTAAATATGCTGAAGTCCCTCTAAAAGTATACCAAAAAGCCTCACTTTAGTTTTATTTCTTGCAACAGCAGCACATTCAGAACACCCCTTATATTGTGTCCCTATCAGTAGGTTATATCAGCTCTGTGTACCCTAGAACTGTTGACAGGTAGATTGGAAACCTGCAACAGAAAAATGAGCAGTAAGAAGATATGGATGGTATGCTTTATCCACTCTGATTTCCTGACTAGAAAGGGGCAGCTAAAACAGAAGAAACACCTTAAGACCACTTCATACTATGGTACTACTCATGCTGTTTGTTTGCATGAGTGAAAGAAAAATGGTGGAAATAAAATTTGCATACCTGTGCCACATCAATTTGAGAAAGCACTCTTTTGGCAGCATCTTTACCCCGGTTTCGTTTCTTCATTTCTTCCAAACTAATCTCATGGCTTGTTAATTCAGATTGTATTTTCTATTGAAAAACAAAGACAGTAATCAACAGACTTTGAAAAAATGTTTATATTGTTAATAATATTTGTAACAGTTGGTTTTGAAATATATTAAACAGAAGTACTACACTATATACCAGATCATTAGAGGAAATTATTCGAAGAATTACTTGTTCACCAGACTGTAAATTAGTCAGTTTAGTCTCTCTTGATCATAATAAAACCTTCTTTTTCTGCTCAAACCTATGTAACAGTGACATTGTGACACTAATGGCATAAGCTTGCTAAGCAAATTGTGATTAAATTATGGGCAAAAAAATAAATACATTCTTTCTTCCAAGGGAAAAAAAATATTGTTATTAGGAATAAATATAAAAATTAATCATAGAAAAGAAAAATACAAATAGAAGTGATTTGCTTCACTGTTCTATTTTCTTATTATTTTCACAGTATCATCAGGCAAGTTGAGAGAAAACTGATCTAGTATCCGTTATGTATAATAACATTTTAATCTCACAGAGATGTGTTATACCTAAAACACTATTCTTCAAGAAAGATTAATTGAAGAGTTAAAATGAGAAGAGCAAATCCAGTATAGAAACATGATTGGCAAGATAAGAATGGATAAGTTGGACATGACAAATATAGTCTGGGCAGCTAAAACATAGTTAATGCAGTGTGGAGATGTGTAGTGTGTGAGAACCTGTAAAGTACAGAAATCTGCACAGATATTCAAACTTAATATATAACAAAATGTAAGGTTATATTTCTGCATAATGCTTATCAGCTATTCCCTCTTTGACCACTGATATACACGTAGCTGAACTAAAATATAATCACAATTTCCAGTGAAGGATAAGTGTAAATAGCTTTAACATTAGACATTTTACTAATTAGACAATTGTGAACTCTTTGTCCCAAAATATTAGTCTGAAGGCAATGAAGCATGGCATTCATTATCTTTGTCAATTGCACAAATGAACAACTCTGCTATTAACTTTGGTTTTGAACACAACACAATGATATCTTCAGAAGAGATTAGTAACTGTCTTCACCTAGAAAATAGTCAGGTGTATAGTGATTATCACTACAGAGCTGAAATTATTTAAGAAGTTTGTTGAAAAGGCAAAGTATATTACTTTTGCTTTTGTCAGAAGCACAGTATTGTTCATTTATTCTCCACATTGCATTTTACATTGCTCTATAGGAAGAACAAGAGACAAGTGATTTGTCACATGCAGGTGAAAAGTGATATAATGTATTTACTGTCCTGTAGTATAAAAACCCCCATGTAACCACCCAGACTAAACTCAAGTACGAAGTGGAAATTCTTCCATCAGATTTTATTTAATAATAAATTTACAAATAGCTGAAAACAATTTTGTCACATAAATGTAGTATTTTCAATACAGATTCATTTTCTTCCTGTCAGTTAAAGAGCACTTGAAAAAAAGTCAGCAACTGGCAAATTCTTGTGATGATGACTTCATTCCCTGTATCTTCTTAGTGAATTTAGAGAAAATAAAGAGACTTCAGTTGGGACCATGAGATCCGGCATACAAACAAATAATCTTTCTTTCTGCGATACTGTTTTAGATTTTACCTCATTCGAGCCTTTTTGAACATTACACCTGGAGGAATCTGAACTGATTTATCTGTGTGGTTGTTGTTAGATTTTTTTAGTCTGAATCCAGCATTTTTACTCAAAAGGAGTTGGTTGGCAGTAGCTCTCTAGCATTAAATTCTCAGTGCCACATGGTGGAGTAAGAAGAACACAATTTACATTCAAAAAATCATCAACAGAGAAGTTAAACAGCACATAGTTAACTCTCCTTTCTTTCTGTTAGCTTTCAGAATAAGCTAAACTGATTTCACTTAAAAGGAAGAGCTAAATATGATTTTGTTTTCTTAAATTAATTTCTGGTCAACTGAACCAAAAATTATTCCTCTTATCTATGTTATAAACAGATCTGAATTTTTTAAGCAAACATGCAGAGCTTTCAAATCCTAAACAGCTTTCTGACTATAAATTCTCCCATATAGTCTTTTAGAATGTAATACATATTGCTGAACAGTTTGCTAAATGCCTCAGCATGGATAAACTGACCCCTGACCTGAAACCAACATCACTGATTGAAAGATTCCTATTCCAGCTGTGCAGACACTATTGTATGGTATCTTACATGAATGAACTGTTTTCAGCTCTACAAAAAAGCTGTGCCAGCAGAAGCTGTACAGGAGATGTGGTCATTTATTTCCTGTCTCTAAGGATTTTAAAGAACTTTATGACTGAACTTCAGAGAACTTCAATATTTTCATTAAATCAGTTCAGTTGTTAATTAAGTTTTTTGCATTAGGTCCCACTGGCATCTTAAAATAAAAACATGAAAGAGGAAAACTCAGCAACCTCTATGCTGGTTTTCCCACAGTGGATATTGTATAATCAGGTGAACTTGACATGAGACAATAAAATCTCAGGAACAAAACCAGGTTCTGCAAAAGCACTGAGCTGAAATTTTCCCATGAAAGTGTTTTAATTAATGTTGATTGAGTATTGTGCTGCTTCAGTTGTTGAAGTTCTGAACTGCTTCCTTTTACACAGTCTGTTAATCATTGCCAATGTTGTACCTAAAGATGTACATAAACCAGATGTTTCCATGGGATATATGAAGCAGCACTAAAGACAGTGACAGTGTAAGGGCCCAAATACACCAGAAAAAAAAGCACACTTTCCTATCAGTTTCATCTTATGTATTAGAGGTATATAATTACAAGACGAGCAATCAAACAGATACATCTTTAACAAATGTTGATTTGTATCCTATTTCACAAAAAATTATTGTCATTCGTATTTCAAGGAAGAAGAAAACTAATTCAAGAGTCGACAGATAACAGAGCTTAGACTTCAAACTGAAACAATTCATCTGAATCTGATCCTATTTTTATACTGATGTAAATTAGAAGCAAATAAATTAAAATCAGTTTCAAAATAAGATTGAATGCAAATCTGATCTTGTTTGCTAAATATAACTTTTTTAATTCACACACACGCATAAAAATATCTGTGTGTACCTGCAAAGACTCACACACGAGGAAAGAAAAAGGTAGATACTATATTTTCATTCAAGAGACATGGAAACCTTTATTTTTAAAGGAGAGAAAATATGAGTTTTTTTCAGCTCTGAATATTTTTAAGATCAACTAAGCTGCTCCATACAAGACGCTCACTTTTTATAATGATTTAAAAAAAACTACAGGCATGGCAGAAAAAACAAAACTGAATGCCTCTTCTATAATCACTATAAAATGTTTATTTTCAATGTCCTTGTAACCTTTTTTGTTTACTTTTGTAATCTGACTTCCTAAATATAGGTGGAATTTACAGAAAAGTTCCTGTACATAATATAGTAAAACATTAATAATTTTATACCAAAGACATTTGGCTTTATTTAATTTGTATTCTTACCATTTTTATGCTGCAGTAAAGCAGATGTTATAGAAGAATGAACGTAAGAGTAAAAATGAAAATTAGATGTACATTTTTATTGCAAAGGCTCAAAGAACCATTTCTAAAGAACCGGAAAAGCTGTTTCTGTAAAACCATATATTTCAATTATTACAGCTTGTGCAAAGTAAATAGAAGTGCACATCATGAAATAATTAACGATGTTGTCTGTGTTTCAATAATTTAGTCAGTATCTGTAGGCCATGTAATCAACTTTGTAAAAGAGCCATCTAAGAGTAGTGAAAATGATGACTTTCTTCTTTCTAGAATGGGAACTGGCTTTTAAAGATATATTGTTTATCTTTATGATTTTAAAATTACTGCCTAGTCTTCCATGACATTTATAGCTCTTTACATCTCGGCAGGTACAGAATATAAATCAGAAGGAAAATATTACTTTACTAGAAGATTAACTTGATCTTCTTGAATTAATCCTACCTAAAATTTACTTTCATACTGATCATGATGCAAATACCTGTTATTAATATGAAGCTAAGGGAAAAACAAATACTCTTTGGTTGATAAGAAAATCAGTAAGCACACCAGTTCAACCAGTCTATAACTTACCTGTGCTTCCTGAGGGACCTGTGCTGCATCAACTCTGTCTGCAGTGTAAGCTGTTAGCTGTTTATCAATAACAGCAAGAGACTCTTGGATTAAGCGGAGGGTTTTATCAGTCTCCTGGGCCGATTGAATACTCTGTTCAAGACTCTTTTGTCTTCTCACGGCCTAAAAGCAATGACAATGTTATCAATATTCACAGTAGTAATGCATATTCTAGATTTTTCCCCACAATTTTTTATTTTTTTAAAAATGAAGGCTGAGAATCAAAAACAGTACTTCTGACTCATCCACCTTTTTGTATGATAAGCTGCGAATCTTTCTGCCACCCATTCAGTTCTTTTTAGCAAGAAAAATAACCAACCAAACAAAGAAAATCCCAGATTACACAGACAAGTTCTAAAAATGTAGGACCCTGAAAAACAAATGCATGCATTGAGGATTTCTATACAAAGTAAAAGTTGACAAAGCTGCATAATAAAACCATCCCAATAGTGCAGTCTTTCATTCTGAAGCATAGTGGTCTTCCTGATCTTATTATATAATTCAAGAGATTTTGTTTACTGAGAATAGGGTTACTGTCATCACAATCCCTTCCGAGACAATCCTCTTCAGTAAGTGAGAGGGATAAAGACTCTCTTGAGAAGGAGCTCTCTTATATGAATTACAAATAGCTGTCTGGAACAGTGGCAATGCCTACTCTGGAAAAAAAAAAAAGAGACAGATCCTTGTGTTGTCTTTTCTGTGGTCTTGCTCAATTTACTATCACTCTAACCATAGCCTCTCTTAGCCTAGGAAGCTGACTCTTAGTTCTACTCCACCACCAGTGTCACAGTGGGATGACTAACATCACCTTTTACACAATCTTTTTTTTTTTTTTTTTTCACATGATGCTTTCCTTTCAAAGTAAAGCTTACTTTAAGGTTTACCAAATCAGAAAAATATAATTTCTTCTTACATGTTATCCTTAAAAGACATGTATATTTAAATACTTGATATAAACAGGCTACTATTTGTAACAGTAATATGGTAATAATCTGGTACTTTTTTCCATCCATCATTGTGTCCACCTGTGGATTCATATTTTACTTAGACTACTTCTACCTAGCAGAGTTTCTGCTTTATACAAAGCACATAATAATTACCAGCAATCTCAAATGCAATACAGTTTTTCTCTGTACAAGTCCAGCAACAGTGCTGACCACACAATAAAGTGACTAACTTTCTCTGACATGAATCAAAGGAGAAGGGAGAAAGCAAGCACTCTTTAAATAACATTGCTAGGTGTCCTGCCATTTTTCAAGTTAAATCACACTTCTCTTTGGTGAGCCAGCTACACTTTAATTTGATTTCATACCTATTATAAAGCTCCTGCCTTGAACAAAAATATCTCTCAGCAATTCAGTGGGAAGTTTTGATATATCTGTACCTTCTTCAGAGAGCTCAGATTTTTATAGACCTTCACATTAACAAATGAAAAAGATTATTTCTTGTGAGCATAGCTGTTCGACTTAGCTAAAGGATAGGGATTCCAACCAGTATTTACTATATTCGTGTTTGTAAGCTGCTTTGTACTATTTCAAACCAGCCAATCAGCTAATCTTGTATTACTGCCAGTTCTAGGAACCTTCTGTGGAACTGAGCAGCTTTACATACCAGACACATGCTGTCAGCCTTAATGGAAACACCTGAGCCACTAAGGTATTATTACCCTACCAAATGAACCATTAAACAGTGTAACTTCACAGTACAGTAGTAAGGCTTGCTACTTAAATTACTTTTACCTTTATCTGATTTGAGATTCTCTATTACAATGTTCTCAACCTATTCAAAGCAGTGGGGTTAAAAAACACAGCTTCAATTTACCTTGGCATTGCTTACTACTAATTTGTAAGCTTGGAAAAGATACAGTCCCTCTCTACTTTTCTATTTGTGCCACCACACGGTAGATTGAAAGACAAATTATATCAGAAACAGGATAAGTAGCTTTCTATAGCCCATGGGTAAGGGCATACTGGAAGCATACTTCTCTGCCTTTACTAATCTCCTTGGTTAACTGGTAGGACTAACTTACATGCACAGTCCATTCATACTGAGAGCTTCAGTGTCCCGATGTTTAGAAAATCTCACCATTTAAAATATGACACTGAGAAAGCTTCATTCTTATTAGTCATTAAAATAAGCACCTGTACTTTCTGGAGAATTCAATATACTGGATATAAATTTGGTGCTAAATCCTTCTAAAAACTACTTTCATAGCACTAGTTGAAGAACTGAACCCTTGTTAAATGCTGACCCATACTAACTACTATTTGCAGCTAGGCACTTGCTTAAGTGTAGATAAATTTGCTGTCAGGTTCAGGAGCAGCCCGCATATGTGCAATGAAGTAGCTACCACAGCATGGAATCTCACAAGAAATATTAAAACTGTATGCCAAATATGTGGTGAATTAAAAATTGTCACCTCTGTGCTCATATCAGCATAAAATAAGCATATCATAATCTTGGTTTAGGATACAACTGGAAAAATGAAAACATTCCCAGACTCATTGATAAAATAAATATTAAAGCAGATAGTTAAGAAAAAAATTCTGACTGAATTTCTG
Source organism: Todiramphus chloris collaris (assembly GCA_025345505.1). Lineage (NCBI taxonomy): Eukaryota > Metazoa > Chordata > Aves > Coraciiformes > Alcedinidae > Todiramphus > Todiramphus chloris. Next base: position 366,939 of record JANVCC010000017.1, read on the forward strand.
TGGCTGGATTTCAAACAAATATGAAGTCAGATAGATACATATGCATGCTTGTGATATCTTTACGTGCACACAAAGTATGTACACACACACAAAGACAAAACATTCTGCTTTCATCTCAGAAAGAATTTGATTACAGCCTGAGAACCTGTGTGACATTTTGTATCTTCCAAGTGAGGTGAAAAAACATCTTTTCCAAAAATCATGAATAGTTTAGATGAATGAATGGATGATATGAGACCAAGATGTGAATGCAGTGGTATAAGAGAGGAATTACATTGGCAGTGGGAGCAGAACCATGCAGCAAAATAGTGGGAAATGGCACCTTCAGAGTTGTGATGATTTTCTCAGATATAAATGGGTACTGCTTTAATTTTTCTGTCTGTATTGTTTACTGGGAACAGACCTTATCCTGCACGCTCTCTTAAAGTCAAGCCTCTACCCTGGCCCTGTTCAATTCACACAACAACTGTAACAAAAAAGTTTTCACAATAATCTTATGAGATGTACCATGCACTCATGTAATGTAAGATATTTCTCCAGTACACAACAGCTGACTCAAAAACCTAATCCTGTTTACTAAGCAGGTCCCTAACACTATCACTGTCATTGCAGAATACTTATCAATTCAATCAAGGAGAATGCCACAATATGGAGGAGGCTTCTCTCTCTCTTCCACTTACTGATAGAGGTAAGCATTAGAGGGCTTTACAAAAGGGCAGACATACCACACACATCTGTGAACTAGAATTTAAAATTTGTCCTTAAAACCCGTATGTCTGTGCATGTGAAAATATATATAAGCATATTTTTGAAAGATATATGAAAGTTAAAATTTTATGTATCTGTAATATAAAAGTATTTTAATTCAAGATGATGGGGTTTTGGGGTGGGGCATGGTGTTTTAGTGGTTTCTGTAGTTTTGTGGTGGTTTTTTTGTTTTGTTTTTTTTCTCTGAAAGATTACAGTTTTTCTATTCCTCTATAGAAGAAATAGGTGGTTTAACATTGCAGTGTATAAATAGGTCTGAGAACACAACAGGAAGCTCTAGCTCTGCTATCAGATCATAGTCAATAAAGCTTAAGGCTTTGGTCTCCATAGGGAAGTGTCTGACAGTTAATTGCTAAATAGAAAATCTCAGGAAAATATCAAACTGTTTAATTATTTCTCAGCCAGTGAAATGTTGACAGCTGTCAAGGAAAATAAAAACAAGGAAAAAATGTGCTGTTAGCTAGTACCAGAACAAAAGAGAAAAGAAAAAAATATTTATGGACTGAATTTTATATTAAAGTCTCTACAGGTTACAGATTTTTATTTATTTTTTGTTGATTGAGCATAACAACAAATTTTTATAATATGGAGTATTACATAAATCTGATTACAATCTAACAAAGATCAGTGGTAAATGCATATTATCCATATAAAATGCTATATTAAGGGAAAGTCTGCACTGAGAGGCAATCAAACATCAGGAAAGCTGGAGATGCTTAAGAAGTTGCTTATGACTATAGCTCATTCTTTTATGTTTAATGTTATAAAGCTATATTTATAGACATTAACACTTTTTCTTCAAAATGGGGGAGAAAGAAAAAACCTTTTCAAAATTGTGGTACTTTTACTATAGGGTACAATTATTTAAAATGCAGAAGCAAAATAATTATAAGTTAAAGATCATGGAAAGGGGTCTATTAAGAAAGGCAGAAATATGTAAGGTATTTTTTGGGGGGCTCAGTTTTAATCTCTAATTATTGAGACATGTTAACACAGGGTAAAGTTAAAAAGTTAAAAATTAAAGAAACTTTAACTTTAAAATTCCTCCTTAACATGTTTAAATTACTTTAAAAGTTGATAAAATTCTTGGTTTTGTGTGAGATAAATTGCATTTCTAAATTTTGCATCAAATTGTAAATGTATTAATCTCCACTTTTTATTTGGAATCAGAATGGATTAGTGTTTAGACTTAAACTAGAAATACCTTTTCTAACATTCAAAGCATTTATTTAGGGCCCATGAATTTTTAATACCCTTCAAGCCAGAACTAATTCTTCTGCAAATTCTAGTAATATATCAGTGTGCTTTTAAAGTAAGTGTCTACAAATATTTTAGTCATAAAATTATATTATCTTTGATCAACTGTATTTCAAAACTGCAAACTATACCAAGGTGGACTCATCACTGCAGACAGATAGCAACTCAGAACTTGAAAAAACAGGCCTCTTAGCAGCCTTCAAAGCAATCACATGGAGATGGGGTGTGAAGAATTCTTTCTTCTCTTGAGAAGACATCTAAACAGCAAAATTGTGTCAAATGATGAATGAGTGCTCTTTGAAAGAAACAGAAGGGGAGTTGCTTGAGGGGAGTGCTAAAACAAATTTTGAAACAGTCCCCAAGAATAAAATTGAATCTACTGCAAAGTCTACCTGAACAATAATGTTTTGTAAAGTTTTTTGCAAGCAAAATCTCAAGAATAGCTAGCTGACATTTCTGAAGCTTGTTGGACAGGATGTAAATTACTTTCAGCATTAAAGGGGATGATAGCCACTTGCAATACAGCTTGAAGTTCATCAGGCAACAGTGTATTTTAGATCCAATATACAGAGTTGTAAGTGAACCCGTCCTTGAAAAGGAAATATAGGTTATATGTCCCATATATATCAGCCCCAGATGTTCAAAAGCAAACTAAACAGTCTTTGTTAACTAAAGAAGATAAGGCATACAAACATAAAGCCATTATCTGTCTTTAAAAATGAATCTCTCGGTAGCAATGCTGTATTGTCTTGCAGCATCATTCATATGGCAGTGGTTTGGTTTGGTTGCTGTATTAGTAGTGGATAAATATTTCACATACCAGTTTCTGCCTCCATGAGGTATTGTCTTAGTAATTACCTGCACAATTATTCAAATAAAAATAACTTAACCATACTAAGATAGCCTATTGGTATGTCTGAAGTAGAAATGACCCTGAATGCAAACTGAATAGTGTTATGTGCCTGCAATCTATTTTTATGCAAGGAGAGTGCATGCTGTTCAGGTTTCAACAGGGCTTACACAAACAATACAGAAAATTCAATACCAGGTATCAACAAAAATATATGTGTGAGATTTCAGTGTAAAAATTAATTAAACTTCTTTTGTAGACAACATACAGTAAAGAAGTGGTGATTTAAAAAGTTTCTTTACAGCTCCTTTATTCTTTTATACGGATCTCTCCATTAATGTTTGACTACTAAATATCAGGTCAATCTTTCAAAGAAGGGAGGGATGGGCTTCCACCTCCTGCTTTTTGTCTATACTTAAACTAAATTGGAAAGCACTGAATAGGTTTCTATAAATATTTTGCTTATATACTCATCCAATTTGTCTTCAGAATTTCACACATCTTTATGCTGTACTTTCCATATTTAACCCCTGCAGCTGTCATGAATTGATTTAATGTCTATTATTGGAAACACGGAATAATATTCATCCATCACTCAGCAAGACTATTTGAAAGCCCTGTTTTCACACACTAGAAGCCCTCTAAATATTCCGTTTTATCCTCCAACTCAGGAAAACAACAGCAGATACCAAGGAGCAGAATTTCTCTAGTTAGCAGAGGGAACTGTGCTCATTTACTCACAAACCTTCAAGTTTAAACTCAGAATAACTGAGGATCCCTCAGTTTTTACTGTAGTGTTTTTACTTTCACTGTTTTCAGGAACAAGTACAGTTGAAGCACCATGAAATAAAAAAAAATATTATCATTGTCATTGTAGATTGTTATCACTCTAACATAGTTAAGTTTCTGAAGATCTTGATTTGTGCACCATTTATACCATAGAAACTGAGTAACTTTGGACTGTCTTTATAGCTTATCTTTGAACACATTCTGGTTCCCGTTATGAGAAAGGACTCTGTGTCCTTTGTTAAGTCATTCCCTAATATTTCCTTCCTGATCTTTACCAAGTACTGAGCTGACATCTTCCTGATATTTGTCTTCATAACAGCAAGATCTTCTTCTGAACAGTAACACTTAGCTCAAAATGTACAGTTTTGAATATGAAGTCCAAAGTTCTCCATGAGTATCATTTGCACATTTGTACTGAATATTTCTATAACTTAAGTGCCTTGTTATTCTGTCCTGTGAAGTTTTTCTATGTTTACTTAGAGTTTGTCCCATCTTTGTTACCAGCAAACTGCTAGTAGTTGAGCTACTTATATACCCTTTGGTTGTCTTAAAATTATTTGGCGAATTCTGCTTGGTCCTGCCATTATACACATCTCTATTAATATGCACGCAAACATATATTAAATAAACTCCTACTATAAAAAGTATTCACACACAAGTATTACAGTTTTAAAATAATTTGACAGGGAAAAAGTACACTGTACCACTGGATCTGTCAAAAAATGAGTACAATTTTCTTCATGGAGTCTGTGGTAAAGATTGCTATTCTAGCATATTGCTAGATTTGACTTTCTGTGCTCAACTAGTTTCTATATTGAAGTTTCTTTATAAAATCTTTCATTGATAGAAAGACCCTTATTTATTGTTTAGTAAATAATACATCCTTAAGAGAATGTTACTTCTATATTTATTTTTAAAAATAGTTTGCTTCTCAATAAGAGTTTTGTCCAAGAAAGCATCTCTAAATATGCAGTTGAAGATTAAATCCACTTCGATGGTCACTTCAATTTTGGAATTTTAGGGTTACCTATTCTACTGGTTTTGTCTGGGATGAAGCTCCTTTTATTCACATCAGCCCAGACGCTGATGTGTTTTAAACTGGTGACCAAAACAGTGTTGACAACACAGTGCTAGACCATCAGCTGTTTAATGGGAGGACAGGTCAATTATTAAATATACCTCCTGCTGAAGTTCTTCCCATCGAGTATTGAACTTCTCAAGTTTCTCATTGATCAGTTCATCCAAGATTCCACCATCAGTTAAAGTCTGAGCCAATTCCCGAATTTGGTTGCGATTATCTTCTGGATGTCTCATCAAATGCTCCAAAGACTGAAACAAGGTCAAAAAAGTAGCTTGCTTTCCTTTCTGCAAATAAGACTCTACAGAGCAACCACAATTCACCTTAAAAATGTGAGTAAGAAACTTCACATTTTATACACAATAAAAGAAGAGAGAAAAGAAAAATGTGTCCCATGTCTTGACAACAGATGTTTGTACTACTTTATACTGCAAAGATTTTTCTCAAAGAAAAAAACGGGTGCTTGTTTTTAACAACGTGGACTATGCCCAATGAATTCAGTGTGAATATTTGTATATTTAAAAACAAAACATTTGTTTGACTATTTGAATGGATGAAGTTCAACAGTAAAAATGCTTTATCCAATGTAACATTTTGTAGGTTTATCTACTAAAAGTATTAACTTAATTTCTACAAACATGAAAAGTTCCATGAATAAAAATTAAATGATAATAAACAGAGTTGCAGTGCTAGGGTGAAAGCTTGCTCTCTCTGAAGTCTTCAACATTCTTTTGCCTGGCTTAAGTGAGGCCATGTTATTTTAAGAACATGTATTTTATTGTCACCAAAAATTGTCTATGACATCAGGCATAACACATTTAATTACTCTGTTTCACTTAGGTGGATTTGAATTCAAAGCCTCATTTTTTGAATCAAATAAGAACACAGGACTTCCCAAATATTCTGCATCTTGTTAATTTGTAATGGTGATTTGTAGTTGTTTTGAATGGAGTGTAAATTACAATTTATCAACACATGTGATTAAATATTATTTAAGGTAACACTTACATCTAGAGCCTCAGAAATCTCTTCTGCACCTCCCTGGATATTTTCAGTTGCCTTGAGTTTCAGTTCAATTTCACGCAACCATTTATTTTCTGCATCCAAATACGACAATAGTTCACGCCAACATGCCCATACCTCCTGATGGAGACAAAAAGGTTTATTGAGACTGAAAATCTCACAGATAACTTTCTCTTACTATATCACTAAAAACATTGCATGCTTCATCCGCAAAACAACATGGTTGATATCTGATAGTTATGATGTCATGTATTTTATTTTTTTTAACAGTATTTTTATTTTCCAAATAAATATAATACCCAACAAAACCATTTTGATTAAACCAAGCAAACCCACAGAAGATAACATTAATAAGAGAACACTTCTGCAAAACACAACTTGTATCCTGTCTCATGAATTATCCACTTCATATGCTTTTTGGTAAAATTTTCTTGTAATATATAAATATAGAAAATATCAGAATGTTTAAAGACTCACATTAGAAATTTATGTCTATTACAGGATGTAATTAGGTTGCTTATATGTTCTACATGTTAATTACTTAAAGCACAAGTTCATAAAACATCTAAAAACACCACTTTCAAGAATTCTGACTGAAACCTTTACAGAGATTAATTCTACATCTAGTGCAATTTATAAAACACTTAAGTGATAAAGTACTAAACATAATATTGCAAAATTAAATTGTCTATTTTTACAGTGCTTCAAGATACATAAATAGATAAAAATGGCACTTTGTACACAAGTAAAACATTTAAACTCTTCATAAATCATCTTTTCATAGTTCCATATTTGTTATTAGAAATTAAAATAATGTTATTGAGACACATTAGGTTACTTGTAGATCAAGTTTTCCAGAGAGCAATTCATCTCATCTAACTTCAGTCATATCAAATGGAAGAGGTTATAGAGGATATTGTTACCCAGCAACATCATCAATGATCTGGGGAAATATCAATTACCAGTTTAGACTACACAATTTTCCCCTGTGAGATTTAGAGGAAATAGATTTTACTCAGGTATGTGATTGTCCTCTATGAAGCTAGCTATTGCAATTTAATTCACAACAAAAAATCACGTCTATTTCACTGTCACCAATGTAAAATATGAAAACAGTCCTGTTTCAGGAATCTGTAGTGGAGTTGGCCAAAATGGCCAAAACTCAAAATGTGTGGGACACATTCCATTTACCAGAAGCTCATCTGCTGTCTCCATGGTGACATAACACCACTTGCACAGCTTTAGGGACATTCAACCAAAATTTTTAGCCGTGGAAGAAAGAAGCATAGAGCAGCTGATGAAGACAATGTCATAGGGTTGCTACAAAAGCCACATGCTTGGCTTAATCTCATGAGGGATAAGAACTCGGAGCTGCCATTTCTGTATCCCTCTTAAAGCCATGTCTGAGTCTTCTCTTCTAATATGACTCTCTGGCACATATAATTCTGAAAAAGATTTATATATAAGGCTCATACCATGTGGTATTTGGCATATGGCTCATAAAGCCTGGGTGTATTGGATTTGTGTCTGGCAGGTTTTTGGTGGCAGGGGAGGGGGCTACAGGTGTGGCTTCTGTAAGAAGCTTTGAGAAGTTCCCCTGACTCCAAATTTGTCCCATCACTGGCCAAGGTCAAGCCAATCAGCACCTCTGTGGTAATGTATTTAGGAGGGGAAAAACATATTGGGCAAGTTCTTTTGTTTTGGGAGTTCTTTTATTTGGGAGAGGAGAGGAACATGAAAGAGACAACAATGCAGACACCAAGGTCAGGAAGGAAAGAGGTGAGGAGGCATGTTGGAGCAGCCATTCCCCTTTAGCCCATGGTGAGATGGCAGGCTGAGCCCTTGCAGACCTTAGAGAGCAATGTTTGAGTGGAATCCCACCTGCAGTCAGTGGAGGACCCCACACTGGAGCAGGGGACTGATCCCAAAGAGGTCTGTGACTCTGAGAAAAGCCTGTGCTGGAGTGATCCATCACTGGGAGGACTACAGCCCACAGAAGAGATCCAGGCTAGCCGGAGAATCTCATGGAGCACTCTCTCCTGTGGGAGGGATGCCACATTGCAGCAGGGAGGACTGTGAGTTTTCCCCCTTAGGAGGAAGGAGCAGCAGAAACAACATGGGACAGACTGACTGCCACCTCAATTCCCTGCTCCCCAGAATTGCTGGAGGAGAGGAGGTAAAGAAAATCAGGAGTGTAGCCTGGGAAGAAGGGAGGGGTGGGGAGAAGGTGTTTTTAAAATCCAGTTGTATTTATCACTGTCCTACTCTTGGTAAATTGGTGGTGGCTTGTTGTTTAAATTAAATTGGTTTTGTTTCCCCAAGTCTGTCTTTTACCCATGACCATAATTGGTGAGTGAGCCCTCCCTGTACTTTGTCTTGACTCCGAGTCTTTTATTGTGTTTTCTCCTCCCCATCTCACCAGAGGTGGGGAGGAGTGTGTGAGTGACTGTGTGTGGTGCTTTGTTGCTGTCTGGGTGGGCTTAAACCATGACACTTGGGCTGCTCATGATCCCATGTGATAATGTATCTTTGCTCTCTACCTTACTTTTACAGTTAGAAGACCTATAAATGCAATGACTGACAAAATGTCCAACCTCCAAAGTTTTACACTTTCCATTCAGTCTGCTGCAGAGTCGCTGGTAGCTGGTAATTAGAACATCAAGCTCCCTTTTCAAAGCCTCATGGGCTGCAGGTGGAGCCTTTGCTATAAAATTATTCACAGAATCAGTAATAAGCTTCACTTTCACTTCTTTTTGCATGGCTTCCTCTTTTGCTCTCTGGAAAAAAAAAAAAAAAAAGTTTTAGTCCTAGTTTAAGACGGAAAAATATTTTTTAAAACAAATAAAAAAATCTCACAAAAAAAAAATGAAAAAGAAAAAAAAAAAAAAAAAACCCAAGACAGAAACAACCCCACAACGAAAAAAAAACCAGCCTAAGAGACATTTAATTCCTAGACTGTCTGACACAATCTTGAATGCATTCAAAAAACTTGTTAAAATTTTGTTGCCAATACACGATACTCAATACAATTTAATATCTCACAGCTGTTTAGTTTCCTGGACCTCTCAGAATAGAAAAACAGTATTTTATTTTTTGTTTCCAAGAAATGCTCCAAATACGTTAGCCATAATATTTCATGAACTACAAATGACAAAAAAAATTATGTTTTGAAACTAATTCACATACCCAGGTTTAAAGGTACAATGACAAGTATCAGGACAGAAAATAAAAAACAAAACTTGTGACTGATTTTCCTCTCCTTGACACTGTCATTAACCTGCATGTAAAGAGAAATTGAGAACCTATTTTATTTCTCCTGTGTATACTTCACACTTATCAGAGCATTAATGTTGATTAATTCTCTCAATCTACAGAGAAAAATCAGCATCAGTGAATATTAACCTAACATGAAGTGAAGACAAAATGAAAAGAGAGCATCCTCCTAAACAGCACTTTCTGTTACACCCTAGGCAGAGAATTTTAACAAAGGAGAGACACAAGAAATACAAAGACCCAAGGGACTAAAAATGGATGATGAATTAAAACCAGTTATTAACATATCCTATATAATTGATCTGAAACAACCAATCTTACACCTTTTCTTTAGCTTATGTAATCGCAACAACCGATCAATCCAATTCCCAACTTTATACCTCCAACTTTTGTTACTCTCCCCTTTGTTATGTCATCTCATTAATAAGATACAAGATTGTCATACTTGGCATTGTGTCCTCTGAGTGCTTACAAGAGGGTGGTGTCTATGACTGGAGTCATATCACTACTGGAAATAGAGTGATGTCATAGTGTCATCTTTGTGTACTGGTCTTCACAGGAATTTAAGATTAGAACTTCCTGGCAAAAAAATATTAAAACAAAACCTTGTTCCTGACAACCTTATCTCTCTCTCGGTCCATCAACCAGAATAATTGGGATCAGGTTGCCATTGCCAGTGAAAGTTTGCTAAGTTGCTCTTGGCTTTCCTGTTCCCTAGCAGTGGGAAGAAATGGGCTGTAGGATGAAAAAGGTCCAGATTCTGCCTGTTGTGTTACAGGAGAGGTGGCTGCAAGGCTTCAGGGAAAGGATCATCAGTAGGAGGTGCAGGGACGTATGACAAATGATCTGGTTATCTGCATAGGTTAAGGTGTCACAGTTTGAGCATACCTTTAGTTGAGCTGGCACTACAGAATATTCACTAGGAAATCCATAATGGAGATTGTGACAAAAACTACATTTTAGCTGTTTTGTTATGCAGTGCAACGTATAAATTTGAGCTTTGTTATTTAATTACTAAAGAAGAACTGTATCTCTAAAGTACATATTTACTTTTCATATATTTGTCTCATTTACAGTGAATCAAACTTGTTCCATATATTTACATATATTCTGTATATTCTAGTTGTTATCAAGTCATTTCTGTCAGTAAATAAAGAGATCATCAGTAGCAGGGTCAGATATTTTCAAACACTGGAAAAACCCTATGGGCAATGAAGACTTTGTGAACAAAGTGTTGGCCTAATTGCAAAAAACATATAATAATCTGATTTCCTGAATAACACAGACCAAGCAATTCATTTCTGAAATAAAAATCAATTCACTATCCAGTTGCTGAAAGACAGTATATTTGAGCATGTATCACAAATCAGTGTTTCTATCCAAAGGCCATATTCATCCCCCAAAAAAGAAACATTATTAATTGAGACTAAAATATACTGTTGCTATTTCGGTATATTAAAGAAATAGTAAATCATGAATGGAGTCACTCTTTATGCGTATGAGCAACTGGAATGCATTGAGCTCTTCCTGGGGAGTGTGAAGAACATGTTGAAAGCTTATAGGTAAGAATTAAGAGGCATGCAAATATAGGTGAAACTGTTGTGGGTGTGTATTACAGACTACCAAACAAGGAAGATGTTGATGACACCTTCTACAGCCAGCTGGAACTAGTTTCAAGATCACATGCCCTGATGATGATGGTGACTTCAATCACCCTGATATTTGTTGGAAAGGCTACACAGTGAGGCATACTCAGTCCAGAAGACTCTTGCAATGCATGTATGATAACTTCCTGATGTGGCTGTTGGAAGTGCCGAAGAGGAAGGGAGTGCTGCTGGAGTTTGTATTAACAAGCAAAGAACATCTGTCGGGGATGTGAAGGTTGGGGGCAGACTTGGTGGTAGTGATCACAACATGGTAGAGTATAGTATCATACAAGGAAGAAGCAAGGCAATAAGTAAGATTGGAACCCTGGACTTCAAGTCATGTGCATTCATTTGAGTAAAAAATCAAGCAGAGGAGGCCAGCATGGATGAGCAAGGAGCTGCTGAAGCAACTCAAGCGGAAGAATGAAGTTCACAGAATGTGGAAAAAGGGTCTGCTTTCTTGGGAGAATTATACGAATGCTGTCAGGGTCTGTAGGGATGCAACAAGGAAGGCCAAGGTCTTGGCATCCTGGTGGACAATAAGTTATTCATGGAACAACATGTGCTCTTGTAGCCAGGAAGGCCAATGGTATCCTGGGGTGCATAAAGAAGTGTGTGGCCAGAAGGTCGAGGGATGTTCTCCTCCTCCTCTACTCTATATTAGTGAGACCACATCTGGAGTACTGTGTTCAATTCTGGTCTCCCCAAATCAAGAGGGACAAGGAAATACTAGAGAGAGTCCAATGGAGAGCTACAAAGGTGATTAAGGGAACAGAACGTCTCTCTTATGAGGAAAGGCTAAGAGACCTGGGGCTGTTTAGCCTGGAGAAGACTGAGAGGGGATCTTATTACTGTTTACAAATATCTGAAGGGTAGAGGTCAAGTAGAAGGGGCCAGTCTCTTTTCAGTGATGCCCTGTGACAGGACAAGAGGTAATGGTAGTAAGCTGAAACACAGGAAGTTCCATCTCAACATAAGGAAAAACTGCTTCACTGTGAGAGTGACAGAGCACTGGAACAGGCTGCCCAGAGAGATTGTGGAGTCTCCTTCTCTGGAGAATTTCAAGATTCGCCTACATATGTTCCTGTGTGGCCTGCCCTAGGTGATCCTACTCTACCAGGGGGCTTGGACTCGATGATCTCTGGAGGTCCCTTCCAACCCCTAATATTCTATGATTCTATGCATACTTAGTACATACCAACACACATCTCTAAGTGCTAAACCTTCTTTTTTTTTTTTTTTTCCCTCTCTCTAGTATAAAGAGAAGACATACAACTGATTTCACTGTACCAGTTAACTGCTGCTAAGACCTGATTCTTAGGAATTATTCCTTAAATAAAGAATGCTGAAGCTGCATCAAAGTCAAATATTGAATAAAACAAGGAGGGAAAAGAGCAATGCAGTATTGTGAAAGATCAAGTATCTTCCAACATATTCCAAATAGAAATTACTTCAAGCTGCCTCCTATAAATTTTAGCCTAAGAAGTAGTTCTTAAAAGGCACCTTCCTAAAATGAAGAGTGTACTTTCTTTACAACAAAAGCTGCAAAAAGAACTTTGAACGCAGCTCAAGGAATTAATTAATCTTTTACCTTCAGCTCCTCAACAGCTTTCTGTAACTCATCAGGTGTTTTATACTCAAAATCTCTTTCCAGATATTCTTCCTCAGCTTGTGTTATCCATTCATGCATCTCTGACAAATCCTTTCTGAGACTCACAGTTTTATCCAAACCACCTTTTAATGCTGCCTTCTTAGCATAGGCCTTTAAGAAAAAAAAAAAAAAAAAAAAAA